>CM061558.1:152627625-153227625 GCA_030864225.1 Capsicum baccatum var. pendulum
GGAAAGTAGTACTAAGGCTTACCTTAGATCCTAAACCTCTCAGAAACGAATGCCAAAAAGTGTGATGAGAACTAAGTACCACGATCTGACATAATAGAAACAGGCGCCCTATGCAAATTCACAATATCTTGGAGGAACAACTTTGCATAATCTTCTGTCGAATAACAAGTCCTTACTGGTAAAAAGTAAGAAGACTTAGTCATCCTATCTACGATGACCCAAATCGAATCAAACTAATTTCGAGATCGAGGAATACAAATAAAAAATCTATATTAATTATCTCTTATTTCCACATCGGCAGTTCAATCTCTTGAGTCAACCCACCTGGCCTCAAGTGCTCAACCGTCACTTGTTGACACACCATGCATTTATCCACAAAACTAGCCATATCTCACTTTATATTGTTTCACTAATAAATCTCCTTAAGATCATGATACATCTTAGTATAACCAAGATGAATGACATAATGCGACTCATGAGCTTTAGCCAAGATCCTCTCTCATAACCCATCTATATCAGGAACGCATAATCTGCCTTGGTACCTAAAGATACCATCACCATTAATCTTAAAAGCTACAACCTTTTGCTATCCCACATCCCCCTTAATATTTATTAAGATAGGATCCAATACATGTTTCTCTTTTATTTCAGCAACAAGGTATGACTTTGCCACCTCTTGCACAAATATCCCACCATTCTCAAGTCCAAGAGACAAACTCCAAGGTTAGCCAAATGATGAATAGATTTCACCAACTCCCATTTATCCATATCCACATGAGCTAAACTCCCCATGGATAACCTGTTAAGAGCATCAACAACCACATTAGCTTTACTTGGGTGATAGTAGAGACTCATGTCGCAGTCTTTCAGCAACTCAAGCCACTTCCTCTGCCTGAGATTCAACTCTTTCTGGGTGAATACATATCATAGGCTCTTATGATTAGAAAAGATATCTACGTAGAATCCATACAAATAGTGATGCCAATTATTCAATGCAACACCAGAGCCAACAACTCCAGGTGATGGGTCGAATAATTCTTCTTATAAACTTTTAACTACCTAGGAGCATAGGCCACCACCCTACCATACTGCATCAACACACAGCCAAGTCCCACACGGGATGCATCATAATAAACAACAAAACCATAGGTACCCTCGGCAAAGTCAAAACTAGAGATGTAGCCAACTTATTTTTTAGCTTCTCAGAGCTACCCTCACAAGCGTCAGACCACAAAAAATTTACCTTCTTCTAGTTCAACTTAGTCAACAGGGAAGCTATAGTCAAGAAACTCTCAACAAATCTCCTATAGTAACTGGCTAAACACAAGAAGCTCCCAATATCAGTTAGAGTCGTGGGCCTAGGCCACTTTTTAACCACAACAACTTTTTATGGATCCACCATGATCCCTTCATTAGAAATGATGTGACCCAGAAAAGTAACAGCCTTCAACCAAAATTTGCACTTCAAAAGCTTAGCATACAAATGTCGATCTTTCAAGGTTTGTAACATGATACGAAGGTGATCGACATGATCCGCCTCACTCTTGGAATATACCAGAATATCATCTATAAACATGATAACGAACAAATCTAAAAACTAATAGAAGACAATATTCATCAAGTCCATAAATGTTGCTGGAGCATTAGTCAAATCAAAAGACATGACTAAGAACTTATAGTGACCATACCAGGTTTGGAAAGCCGTCTTAGGGACATCCACCTCCCTAATATTTATCTGATTATAACCAAACCTAAGATCAATCTTAGAAAAATATTTAGCACCCTGAAGCTGGTTAAATAAATCACCAATCCAAGGAAAAGGATGCTTATTCTTTATCGTAACCTTACTTAACTGACGGTAATTGATTCATATTCGAAGGTAACTATATTTTTTATGTATGAATAAAATAGGAGCACCCCATGGAGACACACTAGAATAGATAAAACCTTTCTCGAGGAGGTCTTTCAACTGCTCCTTAAGCTCTTCAACTCAACCAGAGCTATTCTAGGGGAGAGATAAATATAGGATAAGTTTTCGGAATAAGATCAATCCCAAAGTCAATTTCCCTATCGAGAGGGACACCAGGAAAATCATTCGAAAAAACCTTGACAAATTTGTTAACCACAGGAAAAGATTGTAAGGAAGGGCCCTACGAGTTAGAATCCTTAACCTGGATCAAATAATAAAGAAATACCTTGGAAATTAACTCCCGGGCTCTAAGATATGATATGACTTTTCCCTTAGGCACTAGAGAACCCCCTTTCCCACTCAATGACTGGCTTATTAGGGAATTTAAACATTACCTTACGGGTTCAACAATCTAGGAAGGCATAGCATAAAAACAACCATGTCTAACTGTATAAGATCTACCAGAGTTTCTCTACCACCAGCAAATACCACACAACCCCTATAAACTCTTCTAACAATCATAGAGTCACCCACTGGGGTAGAAATAAAAAAGAGATCAGGGATACATTAGGGAATGAAACTAAAATACACATTCATAAATGGGGTCACATAAGAAAGAGTAAATCCTAGATCAAGCAAGCAATACACAACACGAGAAAAGAGTCGTAACATACCAGTGAAGACATCGAGATATGCCTCAAAGTCTTGGCGGGTAGCAAGAGCATACAAGCAATTTCGGCTAGTGCCGATACTAGAAGCAGAAGTGGCACCTTTGGTGCTGGGGCTGATGAAGTAGCAACAGGAATCTTATTAAACCTTGAAGTAACCTTAGAAGGACAATCCCTCTTCATGTGACCAATCAACTACGCTAAAATACTTGCTCCTCCCTTTTTATAAGAACCATGGTGCACCTGCCCACAGAATCTACAAGAAGGATATAATAGAGCGAACTAAGCCCCACCAGCATAAGATTGGCATCCTGCGCCCTAAACCCACCGTTATGCTAAGAACGACGATCACCCGATGGCTTCGAAGAACGATGATCATCCGACGGCTTTGGATAAGGAGCCCTAGCCACAAAGTAGGAACCAGAACTCCCCCATTTCTTCTTAAACAACTTTTTGCCAGATCTACCACTCTTCTGCTAACCTTCACCCTGATGAGAAAACCTAAAATTCTTATTCTATCTTTACCTTATCTTTGCCTAATTTTTCTTCTCTTCCTTAATCTGTTGTATATACACTACCAATCTTGAGATGACCAAGGCAGCCTTACTCTCTAAAATTAAATCATGAGACAATCCAAAAGAAAATTTCCTCATTCTAACCCTCATTCTAGATACTAACTCAGGAGCATACCGGGACAACTAATGACATTTTAAAGCATACTCCTTGACCGTCATCCTACCCTACTTTAGGTTAATAAACTTTTTTGCCTTCACCTCCCTCAACTCCTGAGGAAAGAAGCGATCTAGAAAAATGATAGAGAAATTATTCCACAGTGCAGATTTGATATTATCTCTCTTAGTTTGTTCCCATTCTTTATACCATTGGTATACTACATCCTTCAGTTATTAGGCAGTGAATTCCACACCCTCCGCATTAGTAGCATCCATCATACGAAAGATCTTTTCCATCTCATAAATAAACTTTTAAGGATCTTTCTCAACTTTAAAACCAGTGAACACAGAAGGACTCAACCTCATGAATTAGCGAACCTTTGTGGCCTCAGAAGATAGAGTAATAGAATCTATGTGCTCAAACTGAAAAGATACCAACAGAGCCAACATATGAATAGACTAACAAAATTCTGCATTTGATACATAAGCCTAAGGAGCTCGAGAAAGACTAGAGGGGATAGGTGAAACTCTAAGAGGGCAATTAGGAACTAGACTCCTAGACCGAGTTTGTACAGCATAAGTAGGGTATGTCCCATTAGCATTATCCTTAAGTAGGACAGAAGAGTTTCTATAAGCTTCAGATCATCTAGGAGGCATGATCTAAAAAGTGAACAAATAGGAATTAGAGAGACTCAAGACCTTAGACTCTATATTATGAAATAGAACAATAAGAAAAGGGAAATATTCCTAAATACCTCGAAGCCTCTCCCTTATAAGTGTGGCATGCTACACACCCATAAAAGAAACTCTACTCTACATGACATTATTGGACACACAATCATACCAAATGTAGAGTGTGTCACGAGATATATCATTCTCAGACATCTTACGATAAGGCCAATGCACCAGCCAGTATGGTGGCGAACATACTGTACTATAAGCTAAGCTATTTACCTTGTAAACAGGGGGATATAGAAAGTGTGCCATGGTTGATTCATAAGATTCTATAATCAATAGTACCAGTATATTATTTTACTTAACCAGCCTCTTCCATGACTTTTTGGACCAATCAACTTGGATCTGTATTCGCAAGTCTCTCTGCATTTTAGGAGCAGAGCATGTAGCAAAATAGAGTAATGGATCTTAGAAGAATTCCAATTTAAACTAAACTATGGCCTTACTGAACTTCTCAAACTATGCCTTCGTGGATTGCTTCAATCCATACAGGACTTTCTTCAATCTGCATACTTTATGACATAGGCTTTGATACCACCTTTGTCATGACCCAAACCAGGGTCTGGTTGTTACGAATATCTAAAGTCCCACATGGACCAGAGATAACCCCCTGCACCTAATCAAACCAAACATACCACACCCCAAGGTCTTTTGAATTTCAAATATATAACAAGATAATGCATAATAGTCTAAGAAAGTTTTAAATGTATATCCATAACCAACAACCGACAACTAGCTAAATGACCGACCGAAGCTTTCTAATATCCATAGTAGCCCAAACAAATTCTACTAAACTATGATCCAAAATTAAATATCAATAAAGTGTCGGGACATGCCCCCAACTATAGCCAAAAACCAAATCCAAAGGGATAGTCAAAATGTAAAGGAAAACATAATCATGAAATAGGTTCTTCCGAAGTATGAAAGCTCACCACTTCAATCTGACTCACTAGTTGATCCTGAATCCAAGTCACTAAGTAGGAGGAGTAAAAGTATAACCAATTCCTTCATCGCATAGGGATACAATGTTCGAAGATAGTTAGTGGGGTAAAAGCTAGCATGTAACTTGGGGATAAGGATAAAATAATGATATAGTTAACTATTTAAAAATCATTTAAAATAATGCACATAATCAAATGCATAAATATAAATACATATATATATATATATCACATGTCGGTATAGGGAACAAGTCTTAACATGCTTTTCAAAATCTTAGCCTGGATTGTTGAAACATCCTGTATTTTAAACCTTAGAAAATCTCCTGGAATTTCATTCTCCGGACCCAATATGACTCATGGGTATGAGTCGTAAGTTGGGGTACGAGTGGTAGGGTCCTATCGTATGCAGACCAATATTAGTTGGTTGGATGGTTTTGGTCACTCGAATGGGTATGACTTAGGGGTATGAGTTGTAGGGCTTGGTATGAGTCGTATCGGGGACTCATATGGTGGGAAGTGTTTGATCCTCCTAGTATTTTATTCTACTAGGGATACGGGTTATGGATACGAATTGTATATTGTGGTTACGACTTGGTTGGATGAGTCATAGACTAGATAGAGTTTGATTCAAGGTTCACATTTGGGTACGAGTGGTGGATACCAATCGTATAGGAGGATATGACTCATATGGGTCAGTCGTATCCCTGTGATGGGATTTTTAAGAAACTTAAGTGGAGGTATTCTGGATATTTCCCAACTAACCCTAACTAGTACCCACGACTTCTAATTTACTTCGGAGGCTATTTACCCTATTATCCTATTCATTAACACTAAAAAACTATACCAAAACACTCCATAATTCTCTCAAGAGCTTTTGGGGAAAGAAGGCTAGGGTTTCATCGTGAGGATTGTTTTGGGGATTACTTTTGTGATTTATTTCCATCAATTCTTTAGAATAAGTAATGATTATCTTCCCTCATTGTTCATTTAACTTAAGGCGTGGTTTATATGATTGATTTCATGGTTTTACAACTTCATGATTATCGCATTCAACTATTATTTGGGGGTTTTGATATTAAATACTTGGTTATGGTTTCCTATGGTTTTAATAATGAATTTATATGCATTAATGGTGGTTTTGGACAATTGGATTACATGGTAATAGTTTAATGGTCTTTGGAATTGGTTTTGGTTATATTATGCCCCCATGTGTTTGATAAATGCTTATAAAGATATGTTCATTACATTGACTTCTTTTAATGAAAATCTTGCATGTTTTAAACTTGGTAAAGGAACTATACATGGTTTAAATGGTTTTGAAAAAGCTAAATGCTAAATGGTTGTGCTTTTGGGAAAGATGGAAGTCTCCCAAGTGGTATAATATAGAATATGCAAAGGGCACTTAAAAGTCCCCTTAACCTAAATAGTTTGTCTATGGATATTACTTGTAAGTAAGAGGTGGTATAATGATACCACCAATATTTCTTTGGATAATAAAATGGTAAATGGATTTGGTTGACTATTTGGAAAGGGTTTTAATTAGGCATTAATAGTGGGATGTGTAGCAAAGCTGTGGAAGGTGGCGGTCCCGAGGGGACCAAAACTGGAAAATCTTATTTGTCGATATGAGGATTGGTCTTAGTGGATCGTGTGCATGATGTCACACTATTGGGGGATGTACTAGTTATACCATGGGATGTTTCTCTGGTCATGCGGATACACGCACTAGGGCCCTTTCAGCAGGGGGCTATTCATGTTCGTAGTTGTAATAAATTTTCTTTTAAGTTTCGAGATTGGCTTGGTCTTCAGCCTACCCTAATGAAACCTGAAATCTCACTCTCTCACTTTCTCCTTAGCCCATGGGTAGTTTAGGACGGCCAAGCGACACAGCCCAGGTAAAGGTTTTAAAGGCATATAAACCTGGTTCCCTTTCCCGGCACTTATATATATATGGTTGTATACATTATGGATGGTTTTACTTAGTTTTATGACTGGCATTAATTTATCCTTATCTAGAGATTCATGCTAGCAGCTATTCGCTCAACCATCTACTGGCAGTTGTATAACCATGATATAAAGGAACCGATCATTCGACTTCTCCTGTTTAGTATGCGGATCCGGTATCAGCACTTGGACTGAAGTAGTGAGCTTCCATCCTTTCAAAAGGTATCATTTTATGTTATGGACATCTTTGGATACTTATCTTTTATTTTTGGTATTGGTTTTGGCCATGGTTAGGGGCATGTCCCCACCACCTTTGCTTACTCTTTTGGATAGAGGCTCAGTGGCACTTTTGGGGGTTAGTATAGGTGGTTTTGGTATTGGTGTTTTCCTTGGCATCTGTATTAGTGTTGGGGCTTACACCCTTGGTTATTCCATCCTATTATATTTTGGGATTAATTATATTATGTTTTGGTATTCTCTTTGGTTATGGCATGGTTTATGGCAAATGGGTTGGCTTGGTATAGTTAGGCGGTGGGTGTGGTATGATTGGACTCGGTTGGGTAAGTCACGGTTGTAACCCTATCCTAGAGTCTTAATGAGAGCATTTACTCTATCTGATTTTATGTTTGAAACTCAATCCATCTAAGGCTAGATATAGGTGGTTGGGTTAGGTAATAGGGGGTGGTCCCCGATCTTGGTTGGACTTGGATGCCCATTACGACAAGGACCAGGGTCGGGTCGGGTCGGGTTAAGTTGGTATCAGAGAGTAGGTTCATGGTCACTTGGGAGTCCACAAAGACGTGTCGAGTAGAGTCTCCTTTAGGGGTGTGAAGCACGCCACACTCATAAGGGAGAGGCTACAAGGCATTTAGGATGTTTCACTTTCTTGGTATTCTTTCTTCAAGTTTGAGTTCCTAATTTTGGAATCTTCCCCAATGCTTGTTTGTTAGTCTTTCAGATCATGCCTCCTAGATCTGGAACACAAGGAAATTCGTCGGTCCTATCTGGGGATAATGCTAAAAGGGTACGTCCTATGTCTAGAGTGCATCTTTAATCTCATGGTCTTATTCCTGATGGTGCTGGAGTTTTTCCTATTCCGGCTAGTTATCCTCTGGTCCTTGGCAATGCCCAAGCACACATGCATGTGTACGTGGTCTATTAAGTAGTAAAGTGGCCTTTAAGAAAGACAAGTTTCGATCCCATAGGGACTTGATTCAACAACAATTCAATTCTAGTTTAACTTCTACGATTAATTTGATGCAAAGGTAACCAAAAAGAGTTTGGATATTGTAAATTGCAAGTAAAGTAAACAAGGTGTAAAATAAAGTCTTGAAACAATCAATAGGAGAAAACCCAAGGTTAAAGAGCTTTGAACAATCATACTATGTTATTGGACTTTATTAACTTGCTTGTCTTGGTTGTTGATTCGTAGGGTTAATTGAATGATCATGGTCTCCCGACCTCTAACCGTTTACCTAATTTGAACCTTACAACTACATCGTTGAGCGGGGATATAATAATCCAATTAAGTGTTTTTAACACTATCCTCCTACATTCAAATCAAGTAAGGCATCTAAGTATATATCTATCCTAGATGTTAATTTGAATTCCTTATTTTATAAAATAATACAAACTATACTTTGTTTATTCCCATGTTCTATCTCCCTATTCCCTCTCCCAAGATCACAAGATCGACAATAGATGTATTTTTCGGGTGATCAATCCAACAAATAGTTCAATCAAAGATAAACAAACAACCAATAGTGATAAGCAAAATTAAATGAACTTAATTCAAAACAAAAGTACTCTGGAGGGGAAGTGTGGGAACACTATTGATCCTCCTGGGGGGAAAGAAAAAAAAAAAAACCGGAAAGAGGGCGTTTAGCCACGCATAGTCATAATTGTAATCACATGATTGTAATTAACGACTAATAACATGAATGAACTAAATTAAAATGACAAAAAACTAAAGATGAAGTTGTATAAGCCCTCAATCTCCAAAATACGTCTAGGGATTTCTAAAAAAAATGTGTACAATGTGTGTATATATAGTTAGCCAAGCCTTAGCCGTGTAGGAGTTGGATATCACGTTGAAATTGGGCATGGGAGTAGAAGGGGCGTCGCCTGCTCTAGAACCCCACTCCATATGGGACTGATCCTGCTGTAGAGTGTCGCTCCAGCTAAGTCTGAGCCTACTTTAGAGCCCCACTATGGATAGGGCGCTGCGGGCTCATCGCCTCAACACACTGGAAGTTGCTTCCACGATTTTGGTTAAGTGTTGATCATCCCATTTTTCATCCCTTGACTTTTGGTGTATTTTCCATGAATTTCCAGACTTTATATCATCAATATATCACCATATTAAGCTCAAAAATCTTCCTACATAATCAGACACCACAAATTAGAGATCATAACAACACAATATCTTCAACGATGAATCAAAAACTCAAGCTAAGACTAGGCTAGTTCATGTTAATCTTCAACTTATTGTTCCACTTCTATGCTTAATCAAATTGAAATTTACACACTACCAACAAGTTACCACTCATAATTACACATTTTAAACCATTTAGAACCCTTTAAACACAATAGAATCCAACGGGATCGACTAGACAAGCACCTAGCTCAAGCGAGTAACTCTAGTTTCCTCGATTGAACTCTTAATGACTCAATTAAGAACGAACTTGTTTGAAAACACTTTGAACATTGTAATCACGTCCTTTGACACTTAAATTCTTATTTATATCATATTAACACATAAAGAACCCGAATTATCCTCAAAAGAAGACTAAACAAGCTAGAATAGTAACACTAGAGTGCATAAATACACCCAACATCACCACCCCACACTTAAAGCCTTGTTCGTCCTCGAAAAACTATTAACTCTGTGCATCATAAGTTGAGGATACTCTACACTTCTACTAAATGCAAGACACTCAAGCTAGTACTACAGTGACTACATAGAATGCAAGTTTCTACACTAGGCATGTTATAAACACAGTTGACAGCTCATGAATACTACTCCCAAACATCCTAGACTCAAGAATAGACTCACCAAGTTGGCAAACTCATGCATATTTCTCAATAAAGGACATCATACAAATCACCCACACTCATCAAACATGTGCCCCTTACAGCAAGAGATTTACCCATAATCACTCACATAAAGCATTTTATAACATAATGGGTACAAAAATCAAATTACGCTCACTCTCACAAGGAATTCACAAGTTACACATAATGAACCATAGGATTGCCCTTAGTGTAGTACTCCACTAATATCAGAATGTTGAAGCTTAGGATAAATTAGGTCTTTTTCGAGTTGTAATATAGGCTAAAAGACAGGTAGGAACTATTTTGGAATAATAGTGACTATCTTCCCTAAGCTCTTTAATACATCACTTTTTACAATTAAAACCAACCTTCAACAACCAAATTACACCATTTTTTTACCATCCGATCTTTTGCTTTTTCACCCCATCATATTCAGCTCATTCACATACACTATGGTGGGAGTATTTTATGCACAAATCATTCAATTTGAACAAATTTTTATTTTTTTCATTACACAACTCTCAACCACCACACATTATAATTTTTTTGAGCACCAATAGTTATCACCTTTAGGGTTTCAATTTCACATTTTCTCATCCTATTTCTCAACTCCTTACTTAATTAATTTTTCATTAAAGAGCATAGGATATTTAGATCAAATAATGGTATATCAAAAAAGAGATTAGGATACTTATGAGGCTACCAAAGAAAAGCTAAAGGCTCAAAGGGGTTGACTGGGATTAAGCACAAAGATAAATAAAAAGGTCTAAAATATGGCTATCAAAGAAATGCCTATATTATCTCCTAAACTCACATTCTTTATTTCGTTTTACACACACACCAGGCAAGTTCTAAACATCACATGTAACAAAGAATATACAAAAACTCACATCACACATGGCACATACTCAACTCAATAGGATCATCATAGACTTTTAACCAAACAATAGCACAAATTCAAATTTTAAGCCAAAAAGTACAAGAGTTAAAAACTTAAACCTAGGAGTCTCAACAATAGTAATTTTCATCAATCAACATGCTTACACAACTAAAACACTTGCACCATGTAATCCAAAATAGCACCAACAAGAATATCTTACTCAAAAAAATTTTAAATTGAACTAAAAATTAAGAATTTCCCCACCCCACACTTAAAAATCTACTTTGTTCCCAAAGTAAACTTAAAAGTAAGAGATAGAGATACTCCTTAAGGCCTCTAGGCCTAGTTAGTATCATTTTTTTGCATCAAAAGGATCCAGGGACCCTACACTCAATCTTTGTCATGCTCCTTAACTCAGGTTTTTAATACTCAGACTTCTCATAAACCCATGACTCAATCAAAAACAAAATCTATGTAAAGTAAAAACTATGAAAGACTTAAAAAACATACCTACTTAACTTAGGTTGCCTCCTAAGCAGCGCCTAATTTAGTGTCGCACCATGACCTAACTATGACTTAGTCATTCTCTTTCCTTCTCTTTTGCACACTTAGTCTCCATCTTCTTATTATTTTCACCCATCTTGGGTGTGAATTCTCAAGAGCAATAGATCTTTTAACTTTAGCCTTTTCAGGCTCATCAACTTGCATTCTGTTAGGCTATAGCAGTGGTGGCTTAGGTAGCTCAATGAGGTAGTCTGAAGAGGTCTCTGGTGGACTAACCACCCCACACTTATCCTCTTTAATAACAATAATTATGCATAAGTCCTTATAGTGGGATAGTGTGTTTAGTGCCTTGTAAACTATAAATACCACCTCTTTATCCTCCATCCTTATGGTGAGCATACCTGTTCTCACATTAATCAGTGCTTCACCCGTCGCTAAAAATGGATGCCCCAAGATGATGGGTACTAGTTCATCTGCCTGAAAATCTAAAATAATAAAGTCAACAGGAATAACAAATTTACCAACCTTTATTAGGACATCCTCAAAGATTTCTTTCGGATAGGCAATGGACCCGTCTGCCAACGAACTAGCATGGTGGTCGGTCTAGGATTTCCTAAGCCCAATATGTCAAACAAAGAAAGGGGTATCATGTTGACACTGGACCCTAGATCACTAAGTACATGGACCATTCTACTCCCAATTTGGATAGAGAGAGTAAATTTCCCTAGATCTCTTAATTTTTTAGGAATTTTCTGTGTCATTACCGCACTACACTCTTTAGTGAGTGCTACTATTTAAACCTCTTGTAGCTTTACCTTATTAGAAACCACATCCCTTAAGTACTTAGCATACTTGGGCATCTCCTATAAAACATCTAACAAAGTTAAGTTAATATGAAGCTCTCTGAATGTGTCAAAGAACTCTTTGAAAGAAACATCCTTCTTTGCTTTTATTTGCCTTTGAGGGAAGGGAAGTGGCAGCAACTGTTTTTTCTTTGGTTCAGAAACTTTAGTTTTCGAGTGCTCAGACTTCTTCCATTTTTCAACAACTTTGTCATTTATCTGCTGAGTCACCATATCAACATCTACCTCCTTAGTTGCTTTTAGAGGGTCTCTATAAAGCTCTTTGCCACTCCTTAAGGTGATTGCCATAACTTGTTTTTGATTTTCTGTATTTGATGGAAAACCACCTTGGGGCCTGGTATTTAGTGCCTGTTGTAACTGCCCCAACTGCAACTCTAAGATTTTTTGTGTCATTTGTTGGTTTTTTACATCAGCTGCCAATTGTGTCTGATTAGATAGAACCTGCTTCATAATCTCTTCCAAGTTCTAGTTGACTAATTTGGTTGAGCTTGTTATTACTGAAATTGTTGGGGTTGTTGGGCATTCCGCGGATGATTTAGTGGCTGAGATTGCCACTTTATGTTGTAGGCATTCCCATTAATAAGCCTATGAATATTGCCTACATACATCACAGATTTTGAATTTGATGCACATATAGCAGTTGGATGGCCACTATTTCCACAGACTTCACACTAACCTACGAAACCTGCAGCTTATTGAATTGCATTAATTGTGGCCTCAGGTTGTGGAGATTTTAATTTCAGGCTGCTGAATTGAGTATTTATCATATTTTACAATGCCTCAACCTAAGCTGATAATGTAGTGTATTGGTCCACCTCCAACAAACCTATAACTTTCTTGGTGGCACTCCTAGAATCACCATGCCACTCTGGATTTCCTTGTGCAATACAGTTCAATAAGGTGTACAAATCATCATAAGTCATCTCAATAGCTTAACCACCTACAGCTGCATCTAACAATATTTTTGTATTGTGGTCAAGAGCCTCTACAAAAGTATGAACAAGTACCTTGTTGGAATATTGATGGTGTAGATAGTCCCGAAGAAGAGCCTTGAACCGCTCCTAAGCATGATAAAGATTCTCTTCTGGCTTCTATTTAAAGCACACTATCTCACTGTGAAGTCTCACAATCTTACCAGATGGTAAGAACCGAATAAGAAATTTTTTGGCCATGTCATCTCATAATGTGATTAAATTTGTCAGTTTCGCATTCAACCACGTTTTGCTTCCCCAATCAGTGAAAAGGGGAATAACGCCATCCTTATATAGTCTGCATTCACACACATGGGAATGAATGTATCACTGATTTCTAAAAAATTTTGCAAATGGACCTGTGGATCTTCATGTGAAAGCCCTGTGAACTGTCCACTGCTAATCAGAAGTGGGATTTCCACTTCTCTGACTGTCCTGGAGGTTGTTTATTCATCAGCAATGATGGTAGGATTCTCTTGGTCTTCTATGATTTGATGAATTTTTGGGAGAAGAATTGTTTCTCTCCTTCATTAATATAAAAGTTGTTCAGGTTCAGAACTTGGTTCAACTAAGTCCTTATCCCTTGCCAGCTTCCTACTTTGAAAACCTTCTTCCTACAAAATCAGAACTAAGACCAAGTGTAAAAACACTAAATAAATTTAAAATTAAAACTAAAATAGACAGTTGCCAAATTACAAGTCCCCGACAACGGCGCCAAAATCTTGATAGCACACACGCAAGTGTACGTGATCTATCAATTAGTAAAGTGACCTTTAAGAAAGCCAAGTATCGATCCCACAGGGACTTGATCCAATAACTATACAATTCTAGTTTAACTTCTACGATTAATTTGATACAAAGGTAACCAAAAAGAGTTCAGATATTATAAATTACAATTAAAGTAAACAATGCATAAAATAAAGTCTTGAAACAATCAATAGGAGAAAACCCATGGTTAAAGAACTTTGAACAATTATACTATGTTATTAAACTTCATTTGTTAACTTTCTTATCTTGGTTGTTGATTCATAGGATTAATTACATGATCATGGTCTCCCGACCTCTAACCGTTTACCTAATTTGGACCTTACAACTACATCATTGAGCAGGGATGCAATAATCCAACTAAATGTTCTTAACGCTATCTTCCTACGTTCAAATCAAGTAAGGCATCTAAGTACATCCCTGTCCTAGACTCTAATTTGAATTCCTTATTTTATAAAAGAATACAAATCATACTTTGTTTATTCCCATATTCTATCTCCCTATTCTATCTCCCGAGATCACAAGATCGATAATGGATATATTTTCTGAGTGATCAATCCATCTAATAGTTAAATCAAAGATCAACAAACAACCAATATGATAAGAAAAATTAAAGGAACTTAATTTAAAACAATAGTACTCATGTTCTTGGCTTTAACCCCTGAAAGAGGGTGTTTAGCCATGCATAGTCATAATCGTAATCACAAGATTATAATTAATGACTAATAACATGAATGAACTAAATTCAAATAATAAAAACCTAAATATGAAGTTGTAGCAGCCCTCAATCTCCAAACTATGTCTAAGGATATCTAAAAAATATGTACAATGTATGTATATATAGTTAGCCAAGCTAGGGCTGAGATAGGGTTGAGCTTGTTGTTGTGCGCCGCTCCAGCTAGGGCTGAGCCTGCTTTAGATCCCCGCTATGGTTAGGGTACCGCGGGCTCATCGCCTCAACACACTGGAAGTTGCTTCCATGATTTTTGTTAAGTATTGATCATCCCATCTTTCGTTTCTTGACTGTGCTATATTTTCCATAGATTTATAACCTTTATATCATCAATATATCACCAAAATTTAGCTCACAAATCTTCTTACATAATCACACACCATAAATTAGAGATCATAACAACACAATATCCTCAATGATGAATCAAAAACACAAGCTAAGACTAGGCTAGTTCATGTTAATCTTCAACTTATTATTCCACCTCTATACTTAATCAAATTGAACTTTGCACACTACAAATAAGTTATTCAACTCATAATTAAATATTTTAAACCATTTGTAACCCTTTAAACACAATAGAATCCAACAGGATCAACTAGATAAGCACTTAGCTTAAGCTAGTAACGCTAGTTTCCTCGATTGAACTCTAAATAACTCAATTAAGAACAAACTTGTTTGAAAATACTTTGAACATTGTAATCACATCTTTTGACACTTAAATTCTTATTTATATCTTACTAACACATAAAGCACCCGAATTATCCTCAAAATAAGACTAAATAAGATAGAATAGTAATATTAGAGCACATAAATACACTCAACATCAGTCCTTCAGGGCAACGTGATAAATGTAAAATTTTGTCAATCTATTTATGTTATTGCCCAACTAGTTATTGTTTAGGATGAGCGCGGTATAACTGGTGCTTTATCTGTTGAGGCTATTAGGATGGGTCAATTTATGAAGATGGGTCCTCCCATTTTTTCAAGAGTGAAGATAGAGAAAGATCCACAAGGCTTCTTAGATGAGATGGAAAAGATCTTTTGGGTGATGCAGGCTACTGATATGGATGGGGTTAAGTTTTTATTATATCAGCTTAAAGATATTTCTTATTAGTGGTATGAAGAGTGGGACAGATATAGAAGTGATATAGAAGATAAAGGGTTATGGGAGGATTTTTCTAATGCCTTCTTGGATCGGTTCTTCCCTTAAGAGTTGAGGGAAGTTAAGATAGAGGAGTTTGTGAACCTCGGGTTGGGGAGGATGTCAGTAAAGAAATATACTTTAAAGTTCCATTAGCTATCAAGGTATGCTCCTGATTTGGTGGTTGATATAAGGTCGAGAATGAGAAAGTTTGCTTTCAAGTTAAATAGAGATTTGATCTTGGAGATCAAGACTATTTTTTTATTAAAGATATGGATATTTCTCAGTTGACTATTTATATGCAGCAAGTGGAGGATAAAAAGAAGAGGCAGGTAGAGTTTGGGAATAGAAAGAGAAATAGGAGTAGGTTTTCTAATTAGAGAGGTTCTTAGTCTCAAGGTGGTAGAGATGGTGGAAAGTAGAAGAAAAAAAGTAAGGGAGTTCTGGATCCTTTTCTGCTAGTGCTCCTTATTAGTTGGTAGATAGGCGTCATCAAGGTAGTGAGAATTCTCGGGCACATATTATCCACTCTTAAGCGAGCGGAGGTCAGTTAATTTTTTTGTATCTTCCTTGTCGATTTAGTTGTCGTCCTCATCAGATTTATTGTGAGAAAGGAAGGGATAAATGCTTTAAGTTGGGCCAAGTAGGCCAACGTCTTAGGGATTATCTAATTAACAAAGTTGACATGGGGGTGAATAAGATTTCTGTGGCTTCATCTTCTGCTCTTGCACTTGGTGGCGTGGCATCTACTTCTGTTACTTCTCGTGGTTATAGTGTTGGTCATAATAGGTTGTATGTTTTGGCATCTCAATAGGAATTTGAGGCATCACCTAATGTCGTTACTAGTACGCTACATCTTTTCTCCCGTGATGTATATTATTTGCTTGATCCAGGGTCTACTCTTTTTTATGTAACTCCACATGTGGTTGTTCTTTTAGTTTTGATCCAAAAGTTATTTCAGATCTTTTTTTATTTCTATCTTAGTAGGTGACTCAGTTACTATTAAGAGAGTCTATAGGGGGTGCGTGGTATCTGTTGGTAGCAAGTAGGCCTGAAGGATCTATTTGAGTTGGATATGGTAGATTTTGATATAATTTTGGGCATGGATTGGTTACATTTTTATTATATATCTTTGGTTTGTTGGGCCCTAAAGGTTATCTTTAAGTTCCCTGGTAAACTAGTTATAGAATAGGAGGGTAGTTTCTTAGCTCCTAGGGAGATATTTATTTCTTATCTTAGAGCTAAGAGGTTAATCTCTATGGGTTGTCTTTATCACTTGGTCCAGGTTAAAGATTCTAACTCAGAAGGTCATTCTTTATCTTCGGTCCCTAAGGTTAATTAGTTTCCAGAGGTCTTTCCAAAAGATCTTCCTAGTGTTCCTTCAGATAAGGAAATAGAGTTGGGTATTAATTTGCTTTCGGACACTCATCCAATATCTATTCCTCTGTATAAAATAGCTCCGCTTGAGTTGAAGGAACTCAAGGAGCAACTTAAGGATCTTCTGGATAAGGGGTTTATTCATCTTAGTATTTCTCCTTGGGGTGCACCGGTCTTATAGACCTTCAAGAAAAAACAATTGTATGTCAAGTTCTCTAAGTATTAGTATTGGCTGAATGCTGTGGCTTTTTTGGATCATGTTATTTTTAGTAAAGGAATCATGGTGGATCTGCAAAAGGTTGTTGTGGTGAAGAGGTGTACTAGGCCAACGACTCTATTTGAAATATAGAGCTTCTTGGGTTTAGTCGAGTATTATAGGTGGTTAGTAGGGAGCTTTTCTTCGATAGTTGCTCCTTTGACTAAGTTGACTTAGAAGAAGGTTAAGTTTTCTTGGTCGGATGCTTGTGAAAGGAGTTTTGAGAAGTTGAAATATAAGTTGACTTCAGCTCTAATCCTAACTTTGCCAGATGCCAATGATGAATTTGTGGTTTATTGTAATGTATCTCGGGTAGGGATTTGTTGTGTTTTGATATAGCATAAAAAGGTAATTGCCTATGCTTTCAGGCAGTTAAAGCTATATGAGAGGAATTACCCTACTTATGATTTGGAGTTATTGGTTGTTGTGTTTGCTTTGAAAATATGGCAGCATTATTTGTATGGTGCTCACGTGGATATCTTTTCTGATCACAAGAGTCTTCAGTATGTGTTCACTTAAAAAGAGTTTAACCTTAGGCAGAGAAGATGGCTTGAGCTTCTCAAGGATTATGATATGAGTCTTTACTACCATCCATGTAAAGTAAACGTGGTTACTGATGCTCTAAGTAGGTTATCCATGAGTTGTTTGGATCACGTAGAGGAGGGCAAATGGGAATTGGTGAAGGATATTCACCACTTGGCTAATCTTAGGGTTCGTTTCTTGAACTCTAAGGATGGTGGTGTGATGGTGCAAAACGTGGTTTGATTTTCTCTTGGTACGGAGATTAAGAAGAAGCAAGTGATGGATCTCATCTTAATAAAAATCAAGAGTGGTATTGGCAGGAAAAAGGTGGCGATGTTTGAGATCAGTGGGGATGGTACTTTATGGTACCAAGAAAGGTTGTGTGTTCCTAATATCGATGGTTTACGGCAAAAGGTTTTGGCTGAGGTGCAAGAGTCACATTTTTTTATTCATCCTAGCTCGACAAAGATGTACCATGGTCTCAAGTAGATTTATTAGTGGAATGGTATAAAGAGAGATATGGTTGATTTTATTGTCAAGTTTATGTTGTGCCAATAGGTTAAGATTGAGCACATGAGGCTAGAAGGGTTGTATTAAGAATTAGAGTTGTCCGAATGGAAGTGGGAAGTGATTAATATGGACTTTGTTACTGATGTTCCTCGATCTTAAAACTAATTTAATTCAATTTGGGTCATCATGGATAAGATGAATAAGTTTGTGCAGTTCTTGCCAGTGCAGACTACCTTTTTGGTGGAGAATTATGTGAAGTTGTATCTTCAGGAGAGTGTGAAGCTGCATGGGGTACCTGTCTCGATTATTTATAATCGTCTCATTTTTGTTGGTCTTTCCAGAAAGGGTTAGGGACTAAGATTAGTCTTAGTACTGCTTTTTATCCGCAGTCGATGGGCAATCACAAAGAACTATTCAGACATTAGAAGATATGTTTCGGGCCTGTATGATTGACTATGATGGCAATTGGGTTGAGCATCTACCTTTGGTGGAGTTTGCTTACAACAATAGCGATCATTCGAGTATTGGTATGGCTCCTTTTGAAGCATTGTATGGTAGAAGGTATAGATCTCTTATTGGTTGGTTTGAGCAATGAGAGGTGGATATGTTTGGCCCAAATTTGATTTATCAAGCGATGGAGAAGGTGAAGGTGATTAGGGATAGGCTTAAAGCTGCCCAAAGTCGCTAAAAGTTCTATGCGGATGTTAGGCATAGAGACTAGAAGTTTGAGGTCAGGGATAGGGTGTTCCTCAAGGTATCTCCCATGAAAGGAGTGGTGCGGTTTGGCAAGAAGGGGAAACTCAGTCCTCAATTTATTGGTCCTTATAAGATTTTGCAAAGAGTTGGAAATATTGCTTATGAGTTGGAGTTTCTATCTAGCTTGAGTTTGGTTCATTCAGTATTTCATGTTTCCATGTTGAGGAATTGTATTGGCGATCTTTCTTTGATTATTTCTTTGGAAGGATTAGGTATTTTGGATTCTCTATCTTATGAAAAAGTCCCGGTTCAGATATTAGATAGGAAAGTTCATCGATTGCGGACCAAAGATGCGGCTATGGTTAAGTTTATATGGTAGAACCATAATGTGGAAGAAGCTACTTGGGAATTGGAAGAGGACATAAAGTCTAAGTATCCCCATTTGTTTTTTGCTCCTGGGATTTGTGCGGAAGGTATGTGTCTTCAACACATCTTTATTTTCTAAGTTTGTTAAAGAAAAGATTTAACATCTTTACCTCTTTGTTCAACGGATGTTTGATAATGCAATCTCTCTGTGTGGTTACCCCTACCTTGTCCATCATTCGAGGACAAATGTTCCTAGTGGGTAGACTGAAACATCTTGGGTTTTGACCCTTAGAAAATTTCTTGGAATTTTATTCTCCGAACCCAATATGACTTATGTGTACGAGCCGTATGTTGGGGTCCAAGTGGTATGGTCCTATACTATATTGATCAGTGTTGGTTGGTGGGATGGTTTTGGTCACTAAAATGGGTATAACTTAGGGGTATGAGTCGTAGGGCTTTGTACGAGTTGTATCAGAGACTTGTATGGTGGGTAGTATTTGATCCTCCTGGTATTTCATTTTTCTGGGGATACGGGTTATGGATACAAATCATAAGTTCTGGTTAAGGCTTGTTTGAATAATTTGTATACTGGACAGTGTTTAATCCAAGGTTGAGGCTTTGGTACGAGTGGTGGATACCAATCATATATAAGGGTACAACTCGTATGGGTCAGTCGTCTCCCTATGACAGGATTTTTAAGGAACTTAAGTGGGGGTATTCTGGACATTTCCCTGCTTACCCTAACTAGGACTTATGACTTCTAATTCACTTTGAAGTCTATTTACCCAATTTTCCTATTCATTAACACTTAGAAACTATTCCAAAACACTCTATAATTCTCTCAAGAGGTTTTAGGGTAAGAAGGCTAGGGTTTTATCTTGAGGATTGTTTTTCTTCTTGCTTTGGTGATTTTTTCCATCAATTCTTTAGTATAAGGCATGATTCTCTTCCCTCATTAATAATTTAACTAAAGGCATGATTTATTTGAATTATTTCATGGTTTTATTATTTCATGATTATGGCTTTCAACTATTATTTGGGGGTTTTAATATTAAATACTTGGTTATGGTTTTCTATGGTATTAATTATGCTTTTATATGCATTAATGGTATTTTTGGACAATTGGATTGCATGGTAATGGTTAAATGGTCTTTGGAATTGGTTTTGGTTATATTATGCCCCCAATGTGTTTGATAAAATGCTTATAAAGATATGTTCATTGTACTAATTTTTTTAATGGAAATCTTGCATGTTTTAAACTTGGTAAAGGAACTATACATGGTTTAAATAGTTTTGAAAAGGCTAAATCGTTATGTTTGTGGAGAACATGGAAGTCTCACAAGTGGTTTAATGTGGTATATGGAAAGGGCACTTGAAAGTCCCATTAACCTAAATGGTTTGGCTATGGATATTACTTGTAAGTAAGGGGTGGTATGACGATACCACCAATATTAGCCTTGGATAATAAAATGGTAAATGGATTTAGTTGGTTATTTGGAAACAGTTTTAATTGGGCATTAATGGCGGTGTGTGTAGCAAAGCCATAAAAGGTGGCGGTCCCGGAGGGACCAAAACTGGAAACTCATATTTGTCAATATGAGGATTGGTCTTAGTGGACTGTGTGCATGATATCACACTATTGGGGGATGTAATAGTCATCCCATGGTATATTTCCCTAGTCATGCGGCTACACACACTAAGGCCCTTTCAGCTGGGGAAGCTGAACCCATATCGCCCGTGAATGGTTTAAGACGGCCAAGCTATACGGCCCAGCTAAAGGTTTTAAAGGAATGCTAAACCTGGTTCCCTTTCCCGGAACTTATATAAGTATGGTTATATACATTATGGATGGTTTTACTTAGTTTTATAACTGATATTATTTTATCCTTATCCTGAGATTCATATTAGCGGTCACTCACTAACCCATCTACGAGTGGTTGTATACCCATGCTATGCAAGAACCGACCATTTTACTCCTGTTTGGCGCATGGATCCGGTATCATCACTTGGACTGAGGTGAGCTTCCATCCTTTCGGAAGGCATCATTTCATGTTATAGACATCTTTGGACACTTTTTTTTTATTTTGGGTATACGTTTTATCCATGGTTGGGGGCATGTCCCCACCAGATTCGTTTATTCTTTTGGATAGAGAATCAGTGGCACTTCTGAGGGTTGGTATAGGTGGGATCGATATTGGTGTTTTCCTTGGCATCAATATTGGTTTTGGGGCTTACACCCTTGGATGATATTGTTAGTTGTTCCGTCCTATTATATTTTGGGATTAATTATATTATGTTTTGGTATTTTCTTTGGTTATGGCCTGGTTTATGGCAAATGGGATGGTTTGGTATGGTTGGGTGGTAGGTATGGTACGGTTGAACTCGATTGGGTCGATCACAGTTGTGACCCTATTCTGGAGTCTTAATGAGAACATTTATGCCATTTTGTTTTATGTTCGAAATTCAGCCCATCTAAGGCATGATATAGAAGGTTGGGTTGGGTAATAGGGGGCGGTCCCCGGTCCAAGATGGATCAGGATGCCCTTTATGACAAGGCCTGAGATTGGATCGGATCAAGTTGGTATCAAAGCCTAGGTTCTTGGTCACTTAGGACTCCACAAAGCTATGTCAAGTAGAGTCTCTTTTAGGGATGTGAAGCACACCACACTCATAAAGGAGAGGCTACAAGGCTTGAGTTCCCAATCTTGGAATCTTCTCAGATCCTTGTTTGTTAAACTTTCAGATCATGCCTCCAAGATATGGAACACAAGAAAATTCTTCCGTCTTATCTAGGGATCATGCTGAAGGGGTACGTCCTATGTCTGGAGTACATCTTTAATCTCATAGTCCTATTCCTGATGGTGCTGGATTTTTTCCTATTCCGGCTAGTTCTCCTCATATCCCTCAAGGCAACATAACAAACGCAAAATTTAATCAATCTATTTATATTATTACCCAACTGGTTACTGCTCAAGCTGAGCGGGGTACGACTGGTGCTTTGTTTGTTGAGGCCACAAGGGTTGGTCAATTTATAAAGATGGGTCCTCCAATTTTTTCTAGAGTGAAGGAGGAGGAAGATCCACAAGTCTTCTTGGATGAGATGGAAAAGATCTTTTGGGTGATGCAGGCTACTAATGTAGAAGGGTTTAACTTTATAGCTTATCAGCTTAAAGATATTGCTGATCAGTTGTATGAAGAGTGGGACAGAGATAGAGGTGATAAGAAAGAGGAAGAGTTGTGGGATGCTTTTTCTAATGCCTTCTTGGATCGGTTCTTTCCTCAAGAGTTGAGGGTAGCTAAGATGTAGAAGTTTGTGAACCTCAGGCAAGGAAGGATGTCAGTAAATAAATGTGCTTTGAAGTTCCATCAGCTACCAAGGTATGCTTCTGATTTGGTGGCTGATATAAGGTCGAGAATGAGGACGTTCACTTCTGGGTTAAATAGAGATTTAATCTTGGAGAGCAAGATTACTTTGCTCATTAAAGATATGGATATTTCTCATTTGACTGTTCATATGCAGTAAGTAGAGGATGAGAAGAGAAGGCAGGTAGAGTTTAGGGATAGGTAGGAAAAGAGGAGTAGGTTTTCTAATTAGGGAGGTACTCAGTGTCAGGGTGGTAGAGATGGTGGCAAGTGGCAGAAAAAGAAGTGGGGGAGTTCTGGCTCCTATTTTGCTAGTGCTCCTTATCAGTCATGAGACAAGTGTCATCAAGGTGGTGATAATTCTCAAGCATAGGTTGCCCAATCTCAGGCGAGCGGAGGTCAGTCAGTTTCTTCATGTCCTCTTTGTCGATTTTATCGTCGTTCTCATCGGAATTATTGTGGGGAAGGAAGATACAAATGCTTTAAGTGTGGCTAGGTAGGCCATTAGCTCAGGGATTAACTGATTAACAAAGTTGCGACGGGGCGAATAAAATTCATATGGCCTCATCTTCTGATCCTGCACCTGGCGGTGTGGCATCTACTTATGTTACTACTATTGGTTCTAGTGTTAGTCAGAATAGGTTGTATGCTTTGGAATCCCAACATCCAAGGCATCACTTGATATCGTTACTAGTACATTACAACTTTTCTCTCCTGATGTATATTATTTGCTTGATCCGGAGTCCACTCTTTATTATGTGACTCCATATGTGGTTGTGTATTTTGGTTTTGATTCGAAAGTTATTTCGCATCCTTTTTCTATTTCTACCTCGATAGGTGACTCGATTATTCCTAAGAGAATCTATAGGAGGTGTGTGGTATCTGTTGGTAGTAAGCAGACCTTGGAAGATCTGTTTGAGTTAGATATGGTAGATTTTAATATAATTCTGGGCATGGATTGGTTGCATTCTTATTATGCATCTTTGGATTATCGAACCCGTAAGATTATCTTTAAGTTCCCTGGTGAACCGATTATAAAATGGGAAGGTAGTTCCTTAGCTCCTAAGGGGTGGTTTATTTCTTATCTTAGAGCTCGAAGGTTAATCTTTAAGGGTTGTCTTTATCTCTTGGTTCGGGTTAAAGATTCTAACTTGGAAGGTCCTTCCTTTTCTTCGGTCCTTGTGGTTAATGAGTTTTCAGAGGTCTTTTTGGATAATCTTCCTAGTGTTCCTCTAGATAGAGAAATAGAGTTTGGTATTAATTTGCTTCCATACACTTGTCCAATATCTATTCCTCCGTATAAAATAGCTCCAGCTGAGTTGAGGGAACTCAAGGAGAAACTTAATGATCTTCTAGATAAGGGGTTTATTCATCCTAGTGTTTCTCCTTGGGGTGCACCAATTTTGTTCGTACATAAGAAGGATGGTTCCTTTCGGATGTGCATTGAGTACAGGCAGTTGAATAAGGTGAGGATCAAGAACAAGTATTCTCTTTCTCGAATAGATGACTTATTTGACTAGTTCCAAGGTGCTAAGTTCTTCTCTAAGATACATCTTCGGTCTAGGTACCATCATCTTAAGATTAGATAGGTGGATATCCCTAAGATGGCTTTTCATACTCGGTATGGGCATTTTGAGTTCTTGGTGATGTCATTTTGGTTAACTAATACTCCAACAGTATTTATGGACTTGATGAACAGGGTGTTCAGGCAGTATTTGTATCTCTTCACCATTTGTTTGTTGATGACATTCAGGTTTATTCGAAGAGTGACGTGGATCATGCCAATCATCTTTGTATGGTGTTGCAGACCTCCAAGGAACAATAGCTGTATTCCAAGTTCTCTAAGTATGAGTTTTAGTTGAACGCTGTGACTTTTTTGGGTCAAGTTATTTTTAGTGAAGGAATCATGGTGGATTCGCAAAAGGTTGTTGTGGTGAAAAGGTGGTCTAGGCCAACGACTCCATTCGATATTTGGAGTTTTTTGGGTTTAGCTGGGTATTATAGGCCGTTTGTGGAAAGCTTTTCTTCAATAGTTACTCCTTTGACTAAGTTGACTCAGAAGAAGGTTAAGTTTTCTTAGTCGAATGCTTGTGAAAGAAGTTTTAAGACGTTGAAAGATAAGTTGACTTCGGCTCCAATCCTGACTTTGCCAAAGGGCAATGATGGGTTTGTGGTTATTGTGAGGCATCTCAGGTAGGGTTTGGTTGTGTTTTGATACAGCATGGGAAGGTGATTGCCTATGCTTCCAGGCAGTTAAAGCTACATGAGAGAAATTATCCTACTCATAATTTGGAGTTGTTGGCGGTTGTGTTTGCTTTAAAAATATGGTGGCGTTATTTGTATAGTGTTCACATGGATATCTTTTACGATCACAAGAGTCTTCAGTACGTGTTCACTCAGAAAGAGCATAATCTTAGGTAGAGAAGATGGCTTGAGCTTCTTAAGGATTATGACATGAGTCTTCACTAGCACCCTGGTAAGGCGAACGTGGTTGTTGATACTCTTAGCAGGTTATACATGGGTAGCTTGGCTCATGTGGAGGAAGGCAAGCGGGAATTGGTAAAGGATATTCATCGCTTAGCTAATCTTGGGGTTCGTCTCTTGGACTCTAAGGATGGTGGTGTGATAGCGCAAGAAGTGGTTCGATATTCTCTTGGTACGAAGATTAAGGAAAAGCAAGTGTTGGATCCTATCTTGATGAAAATCAAGAGTGTTGTTGGCAGGCAAAAGGCGGTGGTATTTCAGATCAGTGGTGATGGTACTTTATGGTACCAAAGAAGGTTGTACTTTCATAATATCGATGGTTTGCGGCAAAGGGTTTTGGCTGAGGTGGAAGAGTCACGTTATGTTTTTCATCCCGACTCGACAAAGATGTACCTTGATCTCAAGAAGATCTATTGGTGGAATAGTATGAAGTAGGATGTAGTTGATTTTGTTGCCAAGTGCATGGTGTGTCAACAGATTAAGGTTGAGCACATGAGGCTAGGAAGGTTGCATCAAGAAATAGAGTTGCCCGAATAAAAGTGGGAAGTGATTAATATGGACTTCGTTATCGGTATTTCACAGTCTCAAAACTAATTTGATTCGATTTGGGTTATCGTGGATAGGATGACTACGTTTGTACACTTCTTTCCAGTGCGTACTACTATTTTGACAGAGGATTATACGAAGATGTATCTTTAGGAGATTGTGAAGTTGTATGGGTACCTGTCTTGATTATTTCTAATTGTGGTATGCAGTTTACGTCTCATTTTTGGCGGTCTTCCCAGAAAGGGTTGGGGACTAAGGTTAGTCTAAGTACTGTTTTTCATCCGCAGTCGGATGGGCAAGCACAGAGAACTATTCGAACATTTGGAAGATATGTTTTGGGCCTGTGTGATTAACTATGTGGCAATTGGGTTGAGCATCTACCTTTGGTGGAGTTTGCTTACAACAATAGCTATCATTTAAGTACTGGTATGGCTCCTTTTGAGGCGTTGTATGGTAGGAGGTGTAGATCTCCTATTGGTTGGTTTGAGCTTAAAGAGGTGGATATGTTTAGCTCGGATTTGGTTTATCAAGCGATGGAGAAGGTAAAGGTGATTAGGGATAGCTTAAAGCTGCCCAAAGTTGCCAAATTAGGCGTAGAGACATGGAGTTTGGGATCGGGGATAGGGTATTCCTCAAGGTGTCTCCTATGAAGAGAGTGGTGTGGTTTGGCTAGAAGGGGAAACTTAGTCCTCGATTTGTTGGTCTTTATGAGATTTTGCGAAGAGTTGGCAATGTTGCTTATAAGTTGGAGTTGCCATCTAGCTTGAGTTTGGTTCATCCGGTATTTCATGTTTCCATGTTGAGGAAGTGTATTGGTGATCCTTCTTCGATTATTTCTTTGGAAGGATTGGGTATTTTGGATTCTCTGTCTTATGAAGATGTCCCGATTGAGATATTAGATAGGCAAGTTCGTCGGTTGCGGACCAAGGATATGGCTTGGGTTAAGGTTCTATGGAAAAACCATATGTGGAAGAAGCTACTTTGGAAGCGAAAGAGGACATAAAGTCCAAGTATCTATATCTATTTCTACTCTTGGGATTCATGCGGAAGGTATGTGTCTTCAATACATCTTTATTTTCTGAGTTTGTTAAAGGAAAGATTAACATCTTTGCCTCTTTCTTTTCAAACTTTGTTGAAAGGATGTTTGATAATGTAATCTCTATGTATGGTTACCCCCACCTTGTCCGTCATTCGGAGAGGAATGTTCCTAGTGGGGGAGACTGAAACATCCTGGGTTTTGACCCTTAGAAAATTTCCTAGACTTCTGTTCTCTGGACCCAATATGACTCATGGGAACGAGCCATATATTGGGTACGAGTGGTATGGTACTTTCGTATGCTGACCAGTGTTAGTTGATGGGATAGTTTTGGTTATTAGAATGGGTTCGACTTAGGGGTATGAGTCATAGGGCTTGGTACAAGTCGTATCGGGGACTCGTATGGTTGGATGGTGGGTGTAGTATGGTTGGACTCGGTTGGGTCGGTCTCGGTTGTGACCCTATCCCAGAGTTTTAATGAGAACATTTACTCTATCTTATTTTATGTTCAAAATTCAGTCCATCTAAGACTGGATTAGGTGGTTGGGTTAGGTAATAGGGGGCGTCCCTAGTCCTAGTTGGACTTGCGATGCCCATTAAGACAAGGCCTGAGGTCAGGTCATGTCAATTGTGTAGCTTAACCATCATATAATAGTACCCATGGGCTATATGGGCCCCAACATTAACCCCCAGGTTGGGCCCTAATATGTGTAGCTACACGAATCGGAGAATAATCTCATATATATGCACATGGGTGACTCGAACCTCCCAACATATACTAAGGTGACTTAAGAATCCAATTATATAATGATTTACAAGGGACTCAAACCTCCCTAATCATAAAATAATAATAAGGGAGACAAGAACCTCTCTGGTCACTTTGACCCGCGCGTCGGCAAACGCGGTTTCTAGTATCAGTCACTCGGATCTCTACTTTCACGACTTAGCTACACAACCCTCATTAGAACCCAATTAAAACATTTATCACACAATCTCATTCAATGAACACAAAACACATTTAGGCATACATTGTTGGTATTGTCATACCAACTACACTTGCAAGGTAACACATCATACCAAACCAATTTCCATTAACTTGGGGAGAACAACTCCCTTTGTTCATTAATACACATTGGAGAACACCGACTTCCTTTGTTCATTAAATCATACCATTGTATTTCAAATACCTCTTTACATCATGCAATAGTTTACGACTATTTCAATTTTATAAATTCCCATTGTTCTCATAACTAAAACCAATTTCACATCCTGGGGTTGGGGTCATAACCACTTCAAAAGTCACAAGTATGGGAAAATCACAATTCCCTAGTTCATTTATCATACCCATGCACCCACGCGTTCAAAATCATATTTAAAGCATGGAAATTATATACAAACCAAGAGAAACATTATTCAATTCCTAAACATTAAAAAAAAAACTTGTTTCAAAACCAACATAAATATTCCATGAACAATACTTTAAAACTCTTGCTTTTACAAAATTAACAATGAAGGAAGAGAAATATGCATGTAATAGTAAGATGTATGGAGAGAAATTACCCTTGAGGGCCCTAATTGATCAACCTCTTAAAAACTTTAAGTGTTCTTGACCTTGAGAATTTGGGAGTATTTAGGACGTTACTTAGATTATTTCTGAGTGATAATGACACCCTAAAGAGGTTATAAGACATAAGTTTTAAGTTGAGTAAGAGGGTAAATGTCTAGAATACCCTCAACTTAAAAGCTAAAAAAGTATCGCCTTTGACTACAATCAACCCCTTGACTTGTAACCACTCCTTACGACTCGTACGAGTCATAACCAAGGTAGTAACACCAAGTCACCGAACATTGTTATCCTTACGACTTAATGGCACCACTCATAATGGGACCCTATAACTCGTAGGGTCCAGTCGTAGTCAATACAGAACCCGATTTAGGACTTACACTAGACACCCTACAATTACACCTAACGATTTGTAACATAACCTTACAGCTCCTAGTGAGCCACTCGTACTTAGAGTAGAATCAAGCCACAAACATACTGGTTTGGTTATGAATAGTCAGGACACCCTACGACTCATAAGGTCCAGTAATAACCAGGGTAGTGAGCTCAAAGCTCAAAAAATTTTCAAGGGCCGAAATCTGGGGTGTTTCAAGTTCGTAAGTTAACATTGAAGCGGTGAGCTTCCATATGTTGGAAATCCACATTTCATATTTTGGTCTCTTATGTCTCAGACTTGTTTGGACTTATTTTTGGCTATAGTCGGGGGCATGTCCTGACACTTTATTGGTATTCAATTTTGTTAGAGGCTTTGTTGGATACCGTAGACATGGGTATGTTGGTCATCTTTTGGTATTGGTTTTGATATTATGGATAGTTTTGGATATTGACTTTATATAGATTTTTGAGTTTATCTTCCATATCTTTCTTTTTATTGGTATTCATCTGCTGCTACGTAAAATACCCTAGTTGCTGGACCTTAACAAATTTCTTGGAATTCTGATTTTGGACCCAATATGACTCATGGGTACGATCCATATATTGGGGTATATATGGTATGGTCTAATCATATACTAACCAGTATTGGTTGGTAGGATGGATTTTGGCTACTGGAATAGATACGACTTAGGGGTATGAGTCATATTAGTGGTTATAGATCATTTGGTTCCTTAACTTAATCTTAGACTTGTTTACTTAGGTTGGATCTGAGTATGAGTGGCTCACCATGAGCCGTAAGTTAGGGTACAAGTCGTACCCAGGACTCATATGGTGGACAGTGTCTAAATCTTTCTTGGGTTTAAATCTTCCAGGGGTATAGATGAAGGGTACAGATCGTATATTGTCAATACGACTTGGTTAGATGAGTTGTATAATAGATAGTGTAGGATCAAAGGGTTGCGGCCAGGATACGGGTAGAGGATACCAATTATATCGGAGGGTACGACTCATCTAGGTCAGTCGTACCCCTGTGATAGGATTTTGGTGCAACTTAAGTGAGGGTATTCTGAATATTTCCCTACTTATCCTAATAAGGCCCCACGATTTCTAACCTACTTGGAAGGTTATTTACCCTTTTATTCCATTTATTAGCACTTAGAAACTCTTCTAAACACTCCATAATTCTCTCAAGAGCTTTTGGGCAAGGAAAGCTAGTGTTTCAACTAAAGGATCAATTTGGAGCTTGTCTTGGTGATTTATTTCCATCATCATCTTCGTTTAAGGGATGTTCTCTTCCCTTATTGTTAATTTTATATAAGGGCATGGTTTTATGAATGTTTTCATGATTTCATTGATTGTATGATTTTGGTTTACAAATATGATTTGGGGGTTTTGATATTAAATGGTTAGTTATGGTTTCCCATTATTTTAATTATGCTTTTATATGCATTAATGGTGATTTTGGATAATTGGATTACATGGGAATAATTTAATAGTATTGGAATTGGTTTTGGTCATATTATGCCCCCAATGTGTTTGACAAAATGCTTATAAAGATATATTCATTGCATTAACTATTTTTAATGGAACTCTTGCATGTTTTAAAACTTGGTAAAGAAATTATGAATGGTTTAAATAGCTTGGAATGGTAAATGGCTAATGGTTATGCTTGAGGGGCACATGGAATCCTCCAAGTGGTTGAATATGGTAAATGGAAGGGCACTTGAAAGTCTACTTAAACCTATGAATGGTTGGCTATAGATGATACTTGCAAGTAAGGATTGGTATAACAATACCAATATCAGTGGCCTTGGTTAATAAATGGAAAATGTTTTGGATATTTGGAAATTGGATTTAATTGGGCAATAATGGCGGGATGTGTATCTCGTGGGTAGTTTAGGACGACAAAGTTGTACAGCCCAGGTAAAGGTTTTAAAGACATGCTAAACCTGATCCCCTTTCCTGGCCTGGTTATATATATGTGTATGGTTGTGTGCATATGGATAGTTTTACTTGGTTTTATAAATGAAATTATTTTATCCTTACCCTGAGATCATGCTAGCGGTCACTCGCTAACCTCTTCTATTGGCGGTTGTATACCCATGCTATGTAGGAACCGGCCCTTCTACTTCTTCTACATAGTGATTGACTCGGGGACAATATTAAGACTAAAATGGTGAGCTTACATCCTTTTGAAAGGCTCTATTTCATGTTATGGACACTTTTAGACATTTTAGTTTATTTTTAGACATTGGTTTTGGCTATGCTTGGGGGCATGTTATAACCAAATTTTATTACTCTTTTGGTTAGAGGCTTTGTGGGACTTCTATGGGTTGGAATGGCTGGGATCGGTATAGGTGTCAGCCTTGTCATTGGAATAAACTGGGTGGTTGGCATCATCGAACATAATTCTCACTGTTTCGTTATATTTCATTTTAGGATTAATTATATTATGTTCTGGGAACATCCTTGGTTATGGCCCAGTTTATTGCCCTTATTTTGGTACAGTTTGGTACGATTGGATTTTTGGTATGAGATGGTTGGACTCGATTGGGTCGATCACAATTGTGAACTTATCCTAGAGTCTTTATGTGAGCTGTTACACTATCTTGTTACATGTTTGGAATTCAGCCAACTCAAGGCAGACGGCTAGAGGTTGAGTTGGGTAACTGGGGTGGTCTTTGGTCCTGAACAGACTTGGGACGCCCATTACGACAAAGCCCCAGGGTAGGTCGTGTCAAGTTGGTATTAGAGCCCAGGTTCACGGTCAATTGGGAGTCCACCAAGTCGTGTCGAGTAGAGTCTCTTTTAGAGGTGTGTAGCACACCGCACTCATAAGGGAGAGACTACAAAGCATGAAGAAATATTTCATTTTCTTGATATTCTATTTTCAAGCTTGGAGTCTCAGTCCTGGAATCTTCTTTAATCCTTGTTTGTTCGTCTTTCAGATCATGCCTCATAGATCTGGAACATAAGAAAATTCTTCTATCTCATCTAGGGGTAATGTTGAAGGGGTACATCCTAATTTTGGGGTTCATCTTTGATCTCACGGTCCTATCCCTGATAGTTTTGGAGTTACACCAATTGCTACTAGTCCTCCTCAAGGTGAGGTAACTAATATGGAATTTCGTCGGTCTATTCTTGCTATTGCTAAATTAGTTGTTGCTCAGGCTGAGCGAAATGTGTCTAGTGCTTTATCTGATGTGGCCACAAGGGTTGGTCAATTTATGAAGATGAGTCCTCCTATTTTTTCTAGTGTAAAGGTGGAGGAGGATCCACAAGGCTTTGTGGATGAAATGGAGAACATATTTTGGATGATGTAGACTACCAATATGAAGAGGGTAAACTTTGCAGCTTATAAGCTCAAGGAGGTTGTATATCAATATATGAAAAATGGGATAGGGATAAAGGAGACGTGGAGAAGTCATCCTTATGGGATGCCTTCTCGGGTACTATTCTAGATCGTTTCTTTCCCCCAAGAGTTGAGGGATACAAAGATGGAAGAGTTTGTGAACCTTAAATATTGGAGAATGTCTATCGAGGAATATTCCTTGAAGTTTTATCAATTGTTAAGGTATGCTCTTGATTTGGTGGCTGACATGCAGGCTAGAATAAGAAAGTTCGCTTCTGGGTTAAGTCGGTATTTGATTTTGGAGAGCAAGACTGCCTTGTTGATTAGAGATATGGGCATCTCTAGGTTGACTGTTCATATGCAGAAGGTAGAGAATGGGGAGAGGAAACAGACGGAGTTTGGGGATAGACAGGGAGAAGAGGAGCAGGTTTTCTGACCAAGAAGGTGCTCAGTCTTAGGGTGGTTAAGATAGTGGCAAATGGCAAAAAAAAAAAGTGGGGGAGTTCTGGTTCTTACTCTTTTGCTAGTGCTCATTACTAGTCGGGCGACAGGCGTCATCATGATGGTGATAATTTTTGGGAGCAGGGTGCCCAATCTTAGGCAAGCGGAGGTCAGTCAGTTTCTTTATGCTCTCTTTGTCAGTTCTGTGGTCATCCTCATTGGGATTATTGTGATAAAGAAAAGGATAAATACTTCAAGTGTGGCCAGGCAGGCCATCATCTTAGGGATTGTCCGGTTAATAAGGTGGCTACGGGGGAGAATAAGATTCTTGTGGCTTCATCTTCTGCTTCTACACCTGGTGGTCTTACATCTAATTTTGTTACTATTCCTAGTTTTAGTATTGGTCGGAACAGGTTGTATGCTTTGGTGTCTCAACAGGAATTAGAGGCATCAGCTGATGTCATTATTGGTACGTTACAGCTTTTCTCTCATGACGTATATTGTTTGCTTGATTTGGGGTTCACTCTCTCCTATGTGACTCCTTATGTGGTTATATCTTTTGATTTCGATTCGAAAGTTATTTCAAATCCTTTTTTTGTTTTTACCCTAGTAGGTGACTCTGTTATTACTAAGAGAGTCTATAGGGGGTATTTATTAGTGGAAAACAGACCTTGGTAGATCTATTTAAGTTGGATATGGTGGATTTTGATGTCATTCTGGGATGAATTAGTTGCATTCTTACTACGTGTCCTTGGATTGTCGAACCCATAGGGTTATCTTAAGGTTTCCTGGTAAACCGGTTATAGAATGGGAGGGTGTTTCTCTAGCTCCTAGGGGGAGATTTATTTCTTATCTTAGAGCTCGGAGGTTTGTCTCTAAAGGTTGTCCTTATTACATGGTCCAGGTTAAAGATTCTAATTTGAAAGGTCCTTCTTTCTAGTCAGCTCCAGTGGTTAATAAGTTTCTCAAGTTTTTTTCAGATAATCTTCCTAGTGTTCCTCCGGATAGGGAAATAGAGTTTGGTATTGACTTGGTTCCGGACACTTGTCCAATTTCTATTCCTTTGTATAAAATGGCTTCGACTGAGTTAAAAAAACTCAAGGAGCAACTTAAGGATCTTCTGGATAAGGGGCTTATTCGTCCTATTGTACTCATTGGAGTGCACCGGTGTTGTTTATGCGTAAGAAGGATGGTTCTTTTCGGATGTGCATTGACTATAGGCAGCTGAACAAGGTGACGGTTAAGAACAAGTATCCTCTTCCAAGGATAGATGATCTGTTTGACCAGTTGCAAGGTGCCAAGTTCTTTTCTGAGATAGATCTTTGATCTCGGTACCATCAGCTAAAGATTAGGAAGATGGATATCCCTAAGACGACTTTTCATTCTCGGTATGGGCACTTTGAGTTCTTAGTGATGTCATTTGGGTTGAGTAATGCTTCGGCGACGTTTATGGATCTAATAAACAGAGTTTTTCATCAGTATTTGGATCTTTTCATCATTGTATTTACTAAAGACATTCTGGTTTATTCGAAGAGTGAGGTGGATCATGCTAATCACCTCCGTGTGGTGTTTTAGACCTTAAAGGAATAGCATTTGTATGCCAAGTTCTCCAAGTGTGAGTTTTAGTTGAACGTTATAACTTTCTTGGGTCACATTATTTCTAGTGAAAGGATTATGGTGGATCCGCAAAAAGTTACTGTGGAGAAGAGGTGGCCTAGACCCACGACTCCATCTGACATTCAGAGTTTCTTGGGTTTAGCTGGGTATTATAGGCGCTTCATGAAAAGATTTTCGTCGATAGCTGCCCCTTCGACTAAGTTAACTCAGAAGAAGGTCAAGTTTTCTTGGTAAGATGCTTGTGAAGGGAGTTTCAAGAAGTTAAAGGATAAGTTAACTTCGGCTCTAATTCTAACTTTGTTGGAAGGCAATGATGGGTTCATGTTTTATTGTGATGCATCTCGGGTAGGGCTTGGTTGTGTGTTGATTCAGCATGGAAAGGTGATTGCATATGCTTCCAGGCAGTTGAAGGTGCATGACAGGAATTATCCTACTCATGATTTAGAGTTGTTGGCAGTTGTGTTTGCTTTGAAAATATGGCGGCATTATTTGTATGGTGTGCACATGCATATCTTTTTTTATTATAAGAGTCTACAGTATGTGTTCACCCAGAAAGAGCTTAATCTCAGACAAAGGAGATGGCTTGAGTTTCTCAAAGATTATGATATGAGTCTTCACTATCACCTAAGTAAGGCTAATATGGTTATTGATGCTCTTAACAGGTTATCCATGGGGAGTTTGGCTTATATGCAGGAAGGAAAGTGGGAATTATTGAAGGACATTCATCGTTTGGCTAATCTTGGAGTTCGCTTCTTGGACTCCCAGGATGGTGGTGCGATGGTGCAAGAAGTGGTTCGATCGTCTCTTCGTGTGGAGATTAAGGACAAGCAAGTGTTAGATCCTATCTTGATGAAAATCAAGGGTAATGTTGGTGGGCAAAAGGTAGTGGTGTTTAAGATCAGTAGTGATGGTACTTTACGGTACCAAGAAAGGTTGTGTGTTCCTCGGTCTCGAAATCAATATGATTCGATTTGGGTCATCATGGATAAGATGACTAAGTTTACGTACTTTTTGCCAGTACGGACTACCTTCTCGGTGGAGGATCATAGGAAGTTGTATCTTCAGAAGATTGTGAAGCTGCATGGGGTACCTATTTTGATTATTTTTTTATCATGACAAGCAATTTACATCTCACTTCTGGTGATCTTTTCAGAGAGGATTGGGGACAAAGGTTAGTCTGAGTACTGTTTTCCATCCGCAGATGGATGGGCAAGCGGGGAGAACTATTCAGACATTGGAGGATATGCTTCGGCCCTGTGTGATTGATTATGGTGGCAATTGGGTTGAGCATCTACCTTTGGTGGAGTTTGCTTACAACAATAACTATCATTTTAGTATTAGTGTGGCCCCTTTTGAGGCATTGTATGGTTGGAGGCGCAGATCTCCTATTAATTGGTTTTAGCTTGGTTCATCTAGTCTTTTATGTTTCTATGTTGAGGAAATGCATTGGTAATCCTTATTCTGTTATTCCTTTGGAAGGATTGGGTCTTACGGATTCTTTATCTTATGAAGAAGTCTCGATTGAGATCTTGGATAGGCAGGTTCATTGGTTGCGAACCAAGGATATGGCTTCGGATAAGGTTCTTTGGTAGAACCATAAGATGAAAGAAGCTGCATAGGAAACGGAAGAGGACATGAAGTCCAAATATCCACAATTTTTTGCTCCTAGAATTCATGCCAAAGGTATGTGTCTTCAACACATCTTTATTTTCAGAGTTTGTAAAAGAAAGATTAATATCTTTGCCTCTTTGTTTTTAAACTTTGTTAAAGGCTGGGAGTATGTCTGATAACATAATGCAAATGACTCGTGCGTGTGGTTACCCCTACCTTGTCCCTCATTAAGGGACGAATGTTCCTAGTGGGGGAGACTGAAACACCCTATTTGTTGGACCTTAGAAAATTTCCTGGAATTCTGATCTCTGGACCCAATATGACTCATGTGTACGAGCCGTATGTTGGGGTACAGATGGTATGGTCTAGTCGTATACTGACCGGTATTGGTTGGTGGGAGGGATTTTGGTTACTGGAATAGATACGACTTAGGGGTACGACTCGTATTGGTGGTTACAGATCATTTGGTTCCTTAACTTAATCTTAGACTTGTTTAGTTAGGTTGGATCTGAGTACGAGTGGCTCATCGTAAGTCGTAAGTCAGGGTATGATTCGTACCCAGGACTCGTATGGTGGACAGTGTCTAAATCTTCCTTGTGTTTAAATCTGCCAAGGGTACGGATGAAGGGTCCATATCGTATATTGTCAATATGATTTGGTTGGATGAGTTGTATACTGGACAGTGTGGGATCCAAGGGTTGAGGCCAGGATACTAGTGGAGGATACCAATCATATCGGAGGGTACGACTCGTCTGGTCAGTCGTACCACTATGATAGGATTTTGGTGCAACTTAAGTAGGGGTATTCTATACATTTTCCTACTTATTCTGATAAGTCCCCATAATTTTTAACCTACTTGGAAGGTTATTTACCCTATTATTCTATTCATTAGCACTTAGAAACTCTTCTAAATACTCCATAATTCTCTCAAGAGCTTTTGGGCAAAAAATGTTAGGGTTTCAATTAAAGGATCAGTTTGGGGCTTGTCTTGGTGATTTCTTTCCGTCATCATCTTGGTTTAAGGCATGTTCTCTTCCATCATTGTTAATTTTATCTAAAGGCATGATTTTATGAATGTTTTCATGATTTCACTGATTGTATGATTTTGGTTTTTAAACATGATTTTGGGGTTTAATATTAAATGGTTGGTTATGGTTTCCCATTGTTTTAATTATGCTTTTACATGCATTAATGGTGGTTTTGGATAATTGAACTGCATGAGAATGATTTAATGGTAATTGGAATTGGTTTTGGTCATGTTATGCCCCCAATGTGTTTGACAAAATGCTTATAAAGATATGTTCATTACATTGACTACTTTTAATGGAGCTCTTGCATGTTTTAAAACTTGATAAAGGAATTATGCATGGTTTAAATGGCTTGGAATGGAAAATGGCTAATGGTTATGCTTAAGGCATGAAATCCCCCAAGTGGTTGAATATGGTAAATGGAAGGGCACTTGAAAGTCCCCTTAAACCTATAAATGGTTGGCCATGGATGATACTTGTAAGTAAGGATTGGTATGATGATACCAATATTAATGGTCTTGGTTAATAAATAGAAAATGATTTGGTTATTTAGAAATTGGTTTTAATTGGGCAATAATAGCAGGGTATAGCAAAGTCGTAGAAGGTGGAGGTCCCCGGAGGGACCAAAACTGGAAACTCATATTTGTCGATGTGAGGTTGGTCTTTGTGACCATGTGCATGATGTCACACTATATTTTGGGGGATGTACTAGTCATCTCAAGGGTTTCTTCTCTAGTCATGCGGTTACACGCACTGGGGCCCTTTCAGTAGGGGAGCTGAACCCATATAGCCCGTGGGTGGTTTAGGACGACAAAGCTATACAATCCAGGTAAAGGTTTTAAAGGCATGCTAAACCCGATCCTCTTTTCTGACATGGTTATATATATATATATATATATATATATATATATATATATATATATATATATATATATATATATATATATATGGGGGTGTGGGGTGTATGGGGTGTGTGTTTGGGGTTGTGTGCATATGAATGGTTTTACTTGGTTTTATAAATGACATTATTTTATCCTTACCCTGAGATCATGCTAGCGATCACTTGCTAACCCCCCTCTACTGGCGGTTGTATACCCATGCTATGCAGGAACCGGCCGTTCGACTCCTCCTACATAGTGATTGACTCGGGGACAACATTAAGACTGAAGTGGTGAGCTTCTATCCTTTCGGAAGGCTCCATTTCATGTTATGGACACTTTTAGATATTTTGTTTTATTTTTTAATATTGGTTTTGGCTGTGGTTGGAGGCATGTCCCATCCAAATTTCATTACTCTTTTGGTTAGAGGCTTTGTGGTACTTCTATGGGTTAAAATGGGCAAAATCGGTATAGGTATCAACCTTGACATTGGAATAAGCTAGGAGACTGGCATCATCGGACATAATTCTCACTGTTCTGTCATATTTCATTTTGGGATTAATTAATTATATTCTGGAGCATCCTTGGTTATGGCCTGATTTATGGCCCTTGTTTTGATGTGGTTTGGTATGGTTGGATTATTGGTATATGATGGTTGGACTCGGTTGAGTCGATCACAATTATGATTTTATCCCAGAGTCTTTATGTGAGCTGTGACGTAATCTTGTTACATGCTCAGAATTCAGCCAACTTAGGGCAGATGGCTAAAGGCTGGATTGGGTAATGGTGGTGATCTCCGGTCCTGGACGGACTTGGGACGCCCATTACGATAAGGCTCAGGGCGGGTCATGTCACTAGTGGTCCTCGATTATATTGGAGTAGGTGCAGGGGCAGTCTCTAGTCCTCAATGGACTCGAGATATCCGTCATGACCATACCCTTGTTTGGATCATAACAAAAAGAAACTCGAAATTATTTATCGTCGGAGATTGAAGTTATCGAGATTGAAAAGAAAAATTTGCAGAACTATTGACTGGGAGAAATTTGAGAGAAACTATAGAAAGAGCAAAGAAATATGAGTTGATTTGTATTTTCAAAAAAAAAAAATATAAAATTTTAAAAATATTAATTAAATCTACAATTAACTACAAAAGTCACATATTTTCATAAACCACGTGAACTTAGTTCGCCCAAACCTCTGCCCTCTCTATATTTCCAGTTCTCGATTTCCCTCCAGTTCGTGTCTGTAAAAAGTGAAGTATAATTAGGGTTGGAGTTAGGGTTTGGCTTCGGTGCTAAGAATCGAGTGCGGAGGGCCATTCCGGAGCATACGATGTACGCTGATCGGGTGGAGGCAGTTACAAAGAGGTCGATAAAGGATAGGCTTAACCCCAACACTGCTGATGATTTAGCTCGCCGCAGACAAATTGCCGGCAAAAGGTGTTCCCTCTTTCTCACCGTTTCTACTTGCACTTCAGAATGTTTGTGTACATTTGTCAATATGCATTTGGTTAAATGTTTTATTTAGTAATTTTAAGTAAGGTTTTTTCTTCAATCCAGTAGAGGATTGGTATTAAGAGGATCAATGTTCTGCATATGCTTAGTGCAGAGAGTGCTGTCATGTTTTTTATTGCACCACATGAGATGTGTGTAAATTGCATCAGGGATCTACTCTTAGTCCTTTTTTGTTTGCCTTGGTGATGGATGTATTGACACGACGTATTCAAGGAGAGGTGCCTTGGTGTATGCTTTTTGCAGACGATGTAGTTCTGATTGACGAGACCCGAAAGGGTGTGAATGACAAATTAGAGGTGTGGAGACAAACTCTTGAGTCTAAAGGGTTCAGGTTGAGCAGAAGCAAGACAGAGTATTTGGAATGCAAGTTTAATGACGTGAGGTTGGAGGACGAGGTGGTCGTGAAGCTGGATTCGCAGGAGGTATGTAAGAGGGATAGTTTCAAGTATCTCGGGTCCGTGATACAGGGTAACGGTGAGATTGACGAGGATGTCTCGCACCGTATCGGGGCGGGATGGTTGAAGTGGAAGCTCGCGTCGGGGGTGTTGTGTGATAAGAAGGTGCCGCCCAAGCTTAAAGGCAAACTCTACAGGATGGTAGTCCGCCCGGCCATGTTGTATGGAGCGGAGTGTTGGCCAGTTAAGAACTCCCACATCCAAAAAATGAAGGTGGCGGAAAGGCGGATGTTGCGCTGGATGTGTGGGATGACTCGAGGGGATAGAGTTAGGAATGAGACTATCAGGGAGAAGGTTGGTGTGGCTCCAGTGGAGTGCAAGATGCGGGAAGTCCGATTGCGCTGGTTCGGACACGTGAAGAGGAGGGGCATGGATGCCCCAGTTCGTAGGTGTGAGAGACTAGCGTTGGATGGTTTTAGGCGGGGTAGGGGTAGGCCGAAGAAGTATTGGGGTGAGGTGATTAGGCGGGATATGGAGCAGTTGCAGCTCACCGAGGACATGACCCTAGATAGGAAGGTCTGGAGGACGCGAATTAGGGCAGAAGACTAGGGCCAGTTTGGGTCGCTAGTGTAGGGTTTTACTTGTTGGGGGTAGTATTCTTGTTATGATTCCGTGCTCCTTGTTTTAGTAAGAGGCTGGGTGCTTTCCCCTGTTTCTTTCTATTTATGGCTGCCGTATTTATGTTATTTATGTTATGTTATTTATGTTATGTAGTCTTGTAACTTTGTTCGGTGCTTTAATATGTATTTGCCTGGTATCTTGTGTCTTGAGCCGGGGGTCTATCGGAAACAGCCTTTCTACTTCTTTAGAGGTAGAGGTATGGACTGCGTACATCTTACCCCCCCCAGACCCCACCAGGTGGGAATACACTGGGTTTGTTGTTGTTGTTGTAGTACTTCCTCCCTTCCATTGCTTGTGATTGTGCTTGACTAGGATTGAGTTTTAAGAAGGAAAGAGACTTGAACTTGTGGTCTAAAATGAGCTATTAATATTTGTGTTGCTATAACTTATCTCATTTAGGGTGATACCAGAAGTTTAAAATTGAATTATTATTAAATATAGAGGCGTCAACGAGGATTACATGCCCTATGCTAGTTCTTCCTCTCTCCACGGCAGATATGCCTTCAATAAGTCCTCATTCTCTTTGGGCCAGACTAAAAAGGAAGGTGTGCACTGGTAATGGGACAGAGGGTGTAGCAGTTTTAAGTATTATTGGCAAACTTTTTGCTAGGATTCTAATTCTTTTGGGCACCATTTCGTTCAATTAAATGTGATTTAGGAAGTTGAATCTATACTATATTAGAAGTGTGAAGGGCTTTAGAAATATTATTTGAACTTTTTGCTATTCATTAAAAGTCTCTGCTTTAGACAAAATCATCTTTTTACTATTTTTCTAATATTTAAGAGTTGAATATTAATTAAATATTAATACAACATTTCTTTATTAGAAGTCATCAGGATTAATGATAATTAATACCTTGTTCATTACAACTAAAGTTGATTTTAAGAAGGTTGGAAAAATTTAGAAATAAATATGAAAGCGTTAGAATAAGAAAAATTTAAGAAGTATCAGATTTTTAAAAGTCAAAAATTTTCTAAAAAATTAACTTTAAAAATAAGGAAAGATTTTAAATATAGAAAAAAAATATCGTGCTACAAATATGGTTCAAATCGACGCGTCTCTCTTTGCCTTTAGCAGCAAGGAAAGAGGTACTGCATGACAAACGCAAAAGTGACGATTCATTAACCACTTGAAACTTCTGGTGGTAAAATATGTATGTGCTTACAATAAAATATATGTTATGTATACATTATTATATTAATGTGTGAAGTATCCTTGAAAAGTGATTTGAACTTTTTGCACTTCATTAAAAACCTTCTCAGTAGACAAAATCGTCTAATTTTAAATAATCAAAGGTTACACGTGCGAGGCACGTATGGTTAAACTAATATTTGTAATAACTGTGAGAACCTGTTAAGCAGAGGCGCCTAGAGCATTCGTGTAATAGTCAAATTTCTTCCAGGAAGGTGTCATTGTTGCTTACTTGGCCTTTCTCCTTGTTGCTTGCGTACTGCCTATTGGAATTCAAAACCAAATAAATTCCTTTTGGGGCTCTGGGCCTCGTAGATTGGACTATCTGCGCGGCTTTAAAACTCATAAAGGTTTAGTCGACTTAATGATTAGGGCGGAAGATGCATTTTAAAAAAAAAAAGTTAGTGGATTATGTATTAAAAGTGCAGCTACTTAGCACCAACTAAGCAGTAAGTTGGTGCTAAGGCAGTAAAAGAGTTGGTAATCCTTCTGTACAAAAAAATTATATAAAATGAAGGATATCTACAATAAAGGTCCTATTCTTGTTAAGATCCTATGCAATCTAAACATACTATCTTCATCTTTTACAACCTCTAGATTACACCAAAAAGCCATAAACATTGTATTTAAGCTGCTGTATATTAACTTGCTTCCCTGCAAAGCATCTCATATTTCTTGGGAGATGCATTTATGAATTAAAAATGCAGATTACACTAAAAAGCTAAAAGATTCTATGAAATCTAAACAAACTATCTTCATCCTTTACAACCTATAGATTACACTGAAAACCAAAAGCCATAAACATTTGCATCTAAACTGTTTTATGTTAACTTTCTTCCCTCTAAAGCATCTCACATTTCTTGGGAGATGCATTCTATGAATGAGGTATGAACAAATTAGCTAAAAAGCTATTATTTGCTAAGTTTCTCGGACTCGGGTGCGGGTGTTTGATACGAGTGCAGATCTGGAGGTCGGATCCTTCATGATCTAAATTTTAAGATTCGTCGGTACGGATCTTGGCACAAATACAGGTGCAGGAAACAATTCAAATATATATAAAAAAAATAGAGTTACAAAAATATGCTTAAATTATGGTTGACTATTTGTAATGAAAGGAATGCACAAATTTTTTAGAGAAAGTTCGAATCTGTAATTATTATTAATTATTAAGTTTGAATCAAAAATCATTATATCTCTCTGGAATTTCTGTATCGATTTTGGTCAAAGTATCCAAAATCATTTGACCATATCCGGTACGGATCCCACACCACACCCACATTGTGTCGGTACGGGTACAACACCAAGAGTGAAGAGTCCACACAACTTAGATTATTTGTAAGTACTGCTGGTGATATATTAGTATATGAGATCAATCATGCTTATCTTTTCTTTGCAGCTTTAAGTCTCATTTGATGGAGTCCTATTAACTTGCTGGTTCAACTACTGTAATCTATTTTGTAGGCACAGAGAAGATGGTGATAAATGGGAGCATGATCTTTACGAGCATCATGAAGTTCCGGGATCAAGTACAGCGCTGTTTGATACCATTAGATTCAATTAGATATTAACTATTCATTAGGCAATATACTTGTGGTTGCTCCACTAATAATTTGATATCTTTTATGGGCTTTCATAGGCCAGAGAATTGGTGCGAAGGATCTTCGTCTGAAACTCCAAAAGAAAAGTATCGAACAAGCTATTCAAAGTGTTAAAGGTTCTGTCTCTGGAGGCATGAGGGATTTGCGTGAAAAGCTCTCTGGTACTGTATACTCACACACAGTGGAAAATGACCTCCCCAAAGCAGAGCTGAAGGTGGCTCCTGAAATAAGTAAACCTGTCAGGAGAAGTAGCATAGCTGAAACTCCTGCCATGGAGACAAAAAAAATTGCCAGAACAGTTTCAAAGAAGAAGTCCCAGCAAAAGGCAAGATCTCCTTAATCAGATTAGTTTCACCAATAAGCTCCTTGTCAATAGTATTACTTTATCAAATGGTGATATTGCCATTAAAACATGAAAATACACAACCTGTCCACCAGTAAGAAAAGGAGATGAACTTTCAGAAATCTCCCACATAAAAAGGTAATAGAGTGCTCTAGACACAAGTAACATTTGGCATGTTTTACATGATACTATCTTCCTTACTTTCAGTTCTTCAGGTATTATCTGAAGCTCCATAAATTTTGTTGCTGGTTGCTGGATCTTGTTATATGTTCAGTGGGTCACTTTCCTGCTTGGAACAATGTTATCCCGATAGGGTATTATAGTACCTCCTCCATTTAATTTTGCATGACCCTAACATAGTTTTAAGAAAGAAAGAGGCTTTTGAAACTTGTGGTCTTAAACATGTCAGAACATTTGTGCGCTTGTAAGGCTTTTGAAATTTCCCATCTTAAATTAAATATGGCATAACATTTGTGCGGTTATAAAAGTTTGTCATCCAGGATAAAATGGAAGTTTTAAGTTAAATTGTTTCCAAATTTATAATGTGGTCTTTCTTTTTTGAACATAATAAAAAATGGAAATAGTGTCACATAAGCTAGAACGTATGGAGTATTAGGATACTGTACAATATAATACATGACCAATATATACCCTTTTTGGCTGGTAAGATCATTTCTTAGTCAAATTGGCTCATAGTTATGTCCACTTCCCTGTTGGAAGTTATTATTTTTCTGGATTATGGAATTAACCAGTGAAAAAACTCTCAAAAGCAAACATCTTTGCTTCTGCATTGGGTTCATTCTTGAAATTAAGACTACTTAGAAGCGAATCAAGGTCATGCACACAGTTGTCTAGAAGATTGAGTATTGACACCTATTGGCTGTTTATTTTCAGGGTTGAATTTGTGAATACTACAACAACAACAACATACCCAGATCCCAGTGTAGTCCCACATGTGGGGTCTGGAGGGTGGGATGTGGTGGGATGTACGAGACCTTAACCCCCTACACTGTTGTGGAGGTTGCGTTTTGTGAATGTTGAGAATTTTTATTCTAAGTGTTTTTTGGTTAGTCGTTATATCCTTAAGAAACTATATAGAAATCTAATTATTCCAGTTTGCCAGAAGGAGCTTTTCTGGGGACATGTCTTTGATTTTATTGTGTATGCATATGCTGTGGCTAGGACTTGGCTTTGCTCACTGGACTCTACCATATGGCTGGAGTATCTGTGTCCATGGCTCCATGCAACATATGCATAGGGAAAATCGGCCCAACCTTTCTGAATATCAGCCACTGAGACTTATCTGCATATGCTGTGGCTAGGACTTGGCTTTGCTCACTGGACTCTACCATATGGCTGGAGTAACTGTGTCCATGGCTCCATGCAACATATGCATAGGGAAAATCGGCCCAACCTTTCTGAATATCAGTCACTGAGACTTATCTTCCCTTTGTGCTAGCTGAGATTTCTATAGTGAACTATCCTCACTTCAACCAGCTAATCAAATGGAAGGCGGAAAGATTCTTAGTAATATAGATGAATCTGGGAATTTGCTTGGTCCACATAAGGTAAGATACTTTAAGTAGAGTGCCTTTCTCTTCTTTTAGAAGCTGTGTTTGAAACTTCTTTCACTATGAAGATGATATATTTTTATGCGCATACTACGTTTGCTCAACTTTTTAGTGCTACTGGAGTGTACGACAGTGAGGGTTGTATACTCTTCAATGTCTGAGTTAGGAGTTGATGGTTGAAAGAGTGGTAACAGGCCTTTTACTTCTCAATTCAAAATTAGAGGCCATTAATTTTTTTGGTATGACAATTGACATATTCGCAAGCAGCTTTATCAAAGGATTAAGGAAGCTTTATGCTTTATATATGAGTGGAAATTTTGGCTACTATATTAGGATCAATGGCAGGCTGGAGCCTCCAAAAAGACTTTTCCTTCTCTAGCATCAGGCTTTTAGGGTGGGAAAGGAAAAGGAAGATAGGGGAAACCAAACCAGGTTGTATACTGTAGGTGATTTGGAGGAAGAGAATATACTCAAACTGAAGTACAATAGCATTTCATTTTTGACCTTTTGGTGTAGTATGCAGGATGTTTTTATGTAGAATAGGTCTATAGATTTTCTCAGTGTCCTCACTGATTAGAGGTGTAACTGAGCTTTCCGTAAGTTCTACAAATATAACTCCCAACACTTTCTTAGTGTCTTTGTTTCTTTATATAAAATGTTGCTTACCATTTCAATGGGGAAAAAGCAAACAAGGAAAATAGAATTAGGCTGCTATCCGCTTAATACAATGATTTATGGAGAAGGCGGTTTGATGCAGGTGGCATCCTCAAGGTAGGGATTGACATAGTGGTTTGATGCAGGTGGCATCCTCAAGGTAGGGATTGACATAGTGGTTTTTGTTTGGAGCAAAATATTACTGAAATTTTCTTTAAGAAAATTAAAAGAAAAAATAAAGCCTATCATAGTTTGGAATGTGAGGTGTTTAAATTGCTCTTGAAAATGATGGATAATAAGAAAATCTAATTCAAAGTTGGAAGGCTGATGTTTAGCGCCTTCAAGAATCAAAATCAGAGGGGGATTTAAAGGAGATTCTCAAAGAAGTTTGGGCTAGGGGTGGCAAATAGGTTGTTTGGGCTGCCAAGATGGGCTGAACAAACAAATGGGCTAATGCCCAACCCTGCCCAAATATTGTTGGGTCAAGTTGGCTAAACAATGGGTCATAACACAACCCGCCCTACTTGATCCAAATCTTTACAATATCCTCAATCTTTAAACAAATTAAAACCCAATATTTGTTTTAAAAAAAATATTTTTTCAGCTTTAGATATTTAGGAAAGTAATTGACAAGAATACATATCAATTTCTTTTTTTACTTATTCTATTTGATTCTTTGTTCAACTGTTAAATTTCAATACCTTTTGCAATAACCATTCAAGTTAAGTTTGGGTATCACCTTACCACATTTTAACACTTGCTCTGGTGTACTTTAAACTGAAATTGCATTAAAAACCCCACTGTACACCATGCTGAAATTGCATAAAAAGTTTAGAATACATCAGCATTCTGGAGCAGTCGCACAAATAAAATATATTAGATTGCTCAAAGTAACTCTAAATCATTTGACACAGAGTGGATGCGCATTACCCTTGACACTTTCAGTTCACTAATCAGTAGACACTATCACACTAATGTACAGAGGTGTTGAGAGGTAGTATTAGAACACTAAATCCACGATTTAAATATTTCTGCTTGACTTGCTGAGGACATCAAATCAGATGTGACTTGAAAATCAGTTACTGGGAATAGTGGCCTTGTGAAATTAACTTGCTGAAAGTTTGCTTAGAAGGCTACAATCTGCTTTAGGCTTTTCGAAGTATGACTCTTCTTTCTCATTTGTACTCCACTTCATCCCTTTGATGCATAATTATAAGTGCTCTTCTTACCTGGCAATATTTAGCACTTGTATCAGCACAAGGTCTATGAAGCATTTCATTCAGTTGGAACAGCTGAGCAACCTTCCCCAGCCACACCAGTTTACCTACATGCAGTGATAGACCAAGAATTTTTGGTAGGGGATTCAAAATCTACTATATATACACAATCAACACTCAAATACTCCTTCACAAAAACTACCAGTGGTAAACTACCACCATAACTCTAGGTACACTAGTAAATACAACTCTTGACCATGATAACTTCAACACTTCATGGTCAAAGTCTCAATAAAAACTTAGGCAAAACAACCCGTGACACCCACATTCTTTCACAAAACGAACACCCCTATGTAATTTGGCCATAGGTATTTCCTTACACAGAATACACAATATATCTTGAGGATGAAATTGAGGTCTCTAATTAAAACATGCGGAACCGTGATGCTAGTGTTCTTGGATACAAGAATTTTTGTACCTAACGTAAACAGTGGGCTTGAATCAAATATTGAATTAATTGATGCAAAGAACTCTACTTTAACCCACTCACAATCCATTAATTATGCATTAGAAAACCTGAATAACGTATCAAAGACATGTACATGTCTTATTCATCAAACTAGTTGTTAGAATATGAGTCGGAATAGGAATGACATATAGAATCCTTCTTGGAAAGGGATTGTAAGTAGTGTCCTATTAGGAAAATCTATAAATAGGGCCCCAATGTAATCATATAGTTACAACAATTAATAATATTTTTCTCCTATATTTCTCGCATGGTATCAGAGTCAGGCTCGTGCCAAATCTTTGTTCACCGATGTTGGGCCCCCATATTATATTGTCCACGCTCCAGTTAACGAGTCTGGGCGTGCGGGGAAGTGTTTAGTATCCCACAATGGAAAAGGGATGGGTAATTGGTCTCCTTGTATGGACTTGGACAATCCTCCCCTCATGAACTAGCTTTTGAGGTTAATGTGAGAAATAATGGAGGAAAATATTATTGAATTGTTGTCTACATAATTACATTGACACCCTATTTATAGACACTACAATACAATCCTTTTCGAAGTAGGATTTTGTATACTATTCCTATTTCTAATCATATTCTAACACTCCTCAAGCTGGTGCATACAAGTCATATGTACCTAGTTTGTTACAAATGTAATTAATACGGCGACTGGTGAGGGACTTGGTGAAGATATCTGCAAGTTGATCACTTGATCTCACCAATTTTGTAACAATATCTCTCGAGAGTATCTTTTCTCTAACAAAGTGACAATCAATCTTTATGTGTTTGATCCTCTCATGGAACACACTGGATTAGATGCAATATGAAGAGCTACTTGATTATCACATACAAGTTTCATCTTATCGGTTTTAGCATTTGGATCCATAGGAGTGTCGATGGGTCGACATCCCATCATTCTTGTCTCCTCAAGAATGTCTAAAGTATACTTGCGTTGAGAAATTATAATACCTAATTTGGACTGTGCAACCTCAATACCTAGAAAGTATTTCAGTTTGCCGAGGTCTTTAGTCTGGAAATGTTGAAAGAGATGTTGCTTCCAGTTAGTGATACCATCTTGATCATTGCCGGTGATAACAATATCGTCAACATAAACCACCAGGTAAATACACAAATTTGGTTCAGAATGGCGATAAGACACTGAATGATCAGCTCCACTACGAATCATGCCAAACTCTTGAATCACTGTGCTAAACTTTCCGAACCAGGCTTGAGGGGACTGTTTCAAACCATAGAGTGACTTGCGCAATCGATATACAAGGCTACTAGACTCCCCCTAAGCAACAAAACTAGGTCGTTGCTCCATATAGACTTCTTCCTCAAGATCACCGTGCAGAAAAGCATTCTTAATGTCCAACTGATAGAGAGGCCAATGACGAACGACGACCATATAGAGAACAAGATGGACAAATGCTATTTTTGCCACGGGAGAGAAAGTGTCACTATAATCAAGTCCAAATATCCGTGTATATCCTTTGGCAACAAGGCGAGCCTTCAGCCGATCAACCTGACCATTTGGACCAACTTTGACCGTATAAACCCAACGACAACCAACAATAGATTTACCTGCAGGAAGGGAAACAAGCTCCCAAGTACCACTCGTATGTAAAGCATACATTTCATCAATCATAGCATGTTTTCATCCTGAATTGGAAAGTGCTTCACCTGTAGTCTTAGGGATGGAAATAGAGGACAAAGATGATACAAAAGCATAATGGGGTAATGACAGACTATAACTTAAGAAAGTATAATGTGGGTTAGCATTACGAGTGAATCTTATACCTTTTTGAAGTGCAACTGATTGGCTAGGAGGAGGTAGGTCCGCAGTAGGGGAAGCGGTCAGGTGCATGACATGAATCATCTGGGACTAATGTTGGACGCGGGCGGCGGTGATAAGTCAAAAGTGGTGGCACTGCAAATGGAGATGGAGATGGAGAAGTAACCGTAGATTCCTCAAAGATCGGTGTGGGTAAGACTGGAGGTATGGGTAAAACTTCAGAGATATCAAGATGATCAGAAGATGTATAGTAAGGTTGAGATTCAATGAATGTGACATCGGCGGACATAAGGTAGCGAGCCAGATCAGATGAATAGCATCGATACCCTTTTTGAACTCGAGAGTAACCAAGGAAGACACATTTGAGAGCACGAGGGGGCTAATTTATCTTTTCTTGGGGCTAAGTTATGAACAAAATATGTGCTCCCAAAAGCAGTCCTTATCAGTTTTCTTACAGATATATTCACCAAGTCCCTCACCGATCCTCGTATCAATTACATCCATAACAAGATTGGTACATACGTCTTCTATGTATCAGCTTGAGGGGGAGTGTTAGAATATGAGTAGGAATAGTAATAGCATATAGAATCCTACTTGGAAAGGGATTGTACTGTAGTGTCCTATTAGGAAAAGGATTGGAATGTAGTATCTATGAATAGGGCCTCAATGTAATAATATAGTTACAACAATTCAATAATATTTTTCTCTTATATTTCTCTCATGTTAGAATATGAGTAGGAATAAGAATAGCATATAAAATCCTACTTGAAAAGGGATTGTAATGTAGTGTCCTATTAGGAAAAGGATCGGAATGTAGTGTCTATAAATAGGGCCTCAATGTAATAATATAGTTACAATAATTAAATAATATTTTTCTCCTATGTTTCTCTCATGGTGTTAGAGTCAGGCCCGTTCAAATTCTTTGTTCACCAATGTTGGGCCCCTATATTATATTGTTCACGCTCCAGTTAACAAGGTCTGGGCATGCGGGGGAGTGTTAACAGTCCCACATCGGAAGAAGGATGGGTACTTGGTCTCCTTATATGGACTTGGGTAATACTACCCTCATGAGCTAGCTTTTGAGGTTGAGTTCGGCTCAAGATCCATTCTTTACCTGAATGATGTATCCGACTTCTTCGTATTCGATTCTTGCCTCCTTCGGAATAATTTCCCCCCACTCTTCTCGAGAATCGTTGCCATCTCAGGTGATCTCTAAGTTCTGTCTCCTTCTCCGTCCTTATCCAGCCACCACAAAATCCCCCCACCGCTTTGAAGAACTTGTTTGACCATAAGTGTAGTGGTAAACCAACCAATCTGGTCCATGTCTGTTTAAAGGCTGCTCTTGACTGGATTGCACCTATAGTTGGTGTCCACCATTACAGTTGCACTTTTTGTTTCTTCCAGAACCAACTTCCTCTGAGTACATGTACTGCAGCTTTCGTGGAGGCAAACTTGAAAAGGAAACAGTTATTTCCCATTTCATAGATATTCAGTCCATGGGCTTGGTTCCGGTCTGCGCTAGCCCATGTGCGAATCTCCGATAGAGTCGGTTTCTAAGAGCCTACAAGGACCTGGCCGTAAATGCTCCTGCTCAGAGGGTCATTTTGGAATGAATTGGGGTCTGCCTCGATGTGGATGATTTCTCCTTCCTGTCGATCCCTCTGGAAATCCGTTACTTCTCTTGACAGTTCTGCGTAAGGGATCTCCTTATCGGTCAGAGTAGTGGATCTATTATTAATCAATTTTGAAGCCATGTAATAAATGTAATTTTCTATTTTAACAGCCAAATCCCACTAACCACCATTAAATGTTATTTCAGGAATAATCAAGACTGCTCTGGTTCTTCCTTGAACACTGAAGATGCTTATATATTCTCCTTATTATATTGCACAAAATAGTTCCGTAGATAGTAACTGTCGTTTCCATCTGCTTACTATGTTGCCTTTAACCTTTGAAGCTTCATTGAGAGATTGGCATATCCATTCCATTGACTTTTGGCTAAAGCTTGACCTGCTCATCATGTTTCTTCCGCGTTCAGTCCAGTCGTACCAAATTCCTCGTTTGCGAAGGGATTCACCCTTCTCAAAATAAATAATCTCGCTTCCCATGGTTTAAAGAAAAAAAGATTTAAATGAAAGAAAGTTGGTAGTTGGCATGTAAGGTATTGACTTGAAAGGGAAGAAGAAATTTCCCGGTGGTTCTACCCTCCTAGAAAGTAGGAGAGAGAACTATCTAGGTATTTGTGCCTGAGAGGATTTTAGAACCACCACCATTTACATATATACTATGAAGGGAGAGAAATAAAGTGTTTGGTAGGAATTTTGGGCTATGTATAACCTAATATATGTACTCCCTTTGTTTCAAAAAGAATGACTTAGTTTGACTTGGCACGGAGTTTAAGAAAATAAAGAAGACTTTTGAATCTTGTGGTCTTAAATTAAAGACATGTCAAATGTACCAAAATGCCTGTCAATCTTGTGGTCTTAAACATGCTACGTGGAAAGTTAAAATTAAATAGTTGCTTAAAAAGAGAAGGGGTCATTCATTTTTAAACGGACTAAAAAGTGAAGTAGGTCACTCTTTTTGAAAAAGAGGGAGTATTAGTTATACTTCCTATTTGGTATTACAGGGTGTATAACTAATACCTTCCCATCCATGGTATTAGTAATACTAGGGTCTTAAGACATGGGATAAATGTTGGTGAACACCGGATAAAAATTAAGCTCAGCATAACTAATCCCAACACTACTAGTCCCAACATTATAAAAACACCGTATCGAGTATTATTCTTATTACACTATCAAACGACCCCCAAGTGTGTTATTCAAATTAATGAATAGTTTTGTCATACTACATTTTTAATTTCTATTCACAATTTCTAATACTTCTTCCGTCCCATTTTACGTGTCATCATTTCCTTTTTAGTCCGTCCCAAAAAGAATGTCATGTTTCCTTATTTGGTAAATATTTAAAAACACAATTACACTTTTACCTTTATTGGGCCCACTTAATTAAAAAAAAGATAGCAACACATTTTTTGATAAAGGACAGTTTGGTAAATATTATCAAGTCTTCCCTTATTTCTCAAACTCCGTGCCCGGTCAAATGGCGACACATTAAATGGGACGGAGGGAGTATATCACTTTTGTCAAGTAGATTCACTTTTTCTAGAAAAGTGGTGTCCTGGCCAGTTCACAGAGCCTACACTATTTCGCTAGATACCTGCTACTTCCCCTGGTGCAGTTACCAATTAAATCTCCCCACCAAAGCTTTGGCATATGGGAAGGAATCACTAAAAGTATTGGTCTTTGATGGGATCTGGAACCCGATTTCTGGTTGGTTTTCATCAACTTTATTGCCGGCGACCTCGAGGCCACACCCTTTGGTGCTTTGCCTGTTTGTTAATTATGTTATTATGTCGTGCTGCCCTCATTAGGTGCGCATCTTTGTGCGCGACTTTGGTCTATATTTAAGTGTTTTCTAAACGATGAAGTGCTCAACTTACATTGCACTTACCTTCAAGGTTTAGGTCTCCTCAGTTACTCAGTTCCGCTTTTAACAATATCGTGGCATGCACCGCTTATCTGAACGCATGTCGAATGTTTATCTTTGTCTCCTTTGTGAATTTCATGGTGCTGTCAAATCTGACACCTTTCATGCTCGCATTCGACACCTCCACTTCTGTCTGTGCTGGTTTACAGTAGAAACAGGAATTAAACTACAACTGTTATTGTTATTTATACAACTTCATATAGATCCTATGTTTTCTTTCTGGTCTTACCATGCAACAACACACTTTCACATGTTTTGCAGCATTTTCATTATTACCTTATTTCTCTTTAGTGACATCATGTGTGGTGAGCTTATTACATTTGATCTGCACATCCCTTATTTCTTTAGCTGCTTTAATTTTTCATGTGCTGCACATCCCTTATTTCTTTAGCTGCTTTAATTTTTCATGTGCAATTAGACCCTCTGCTTTGCATTTCTTACTACTGTGTAATTGGTGGTTGTGGCTATCAGTGTTCATTTTACTTTGTCTCAGGAATCTGGTTTTTTACCTTGATGTTTTCAGCTATCACATAATAAACAAAAACGGTTGAAAACTACTCAAGTATGCTCGTGTGCTATTCCATGTGCTATTACAGAGTACTTAAGTTTTGTAAGCTTGGTGCAGGCAGAATCAGTGGATAATTTTCTACAGTCATTGGGTCTTGAGAAGTATGCAATTACATTTCAAGCTGAAGAGGTAAGTAAATCCCTGCTGCTTTTTCCTTTTTAATTTAGTTTGAAGTGCTGTAGAAATTCATCTTCTCCTTGTGCTGTTATTTTGCAGGTTGATATGGCTGCTCTTGTGCACATGACAGATGAAGATCTTAAAGCTATGGGAATACCAATGGTAAGTATCATAGTTTTGTATGGGAATTCATTTGAAGATTGCGAGTTGTGACTACTTGTTTTTCATTTTCTTGTAATTTTTTGGTTATGGATGGGAAGAGAAATCATATTGAAGAAGTTCAATTCAGTAGGCATTGTTTTTGAAGAAGAGAGAGATCTTTCAATAAATGATTCTGGGGAAGCTTCCTTTTTCTTTTTTTTCTTTTGGGGGGGGGGGGGGGGGGGGGTAACTAACTGAACTTTATTAATTACCAAGTAAATCAATACATAACTACAGCCCGGATAGAACTCATCCTAAAACTTGTACCAGGTGATTTTCCTGCTGAACCTCAAGAACTAAAACACTAAACAACCGATTAAAACACAAAAGAATCTAACAAACTCTTCACATCAGGAGTAGCTCGTACACAACAAGCAAAAGCAATATCTTTAGCAAGCTTCTCCTCTGGTCTTTGTACCCCTTCAAACCTCCTCTGATTTCTCTCAAACCACTGACCATGAATGGTCTCAATGTATAGCATCTTAAACAATCTAGCTTGTAGGGATTTGCCCTTAACTTTTGATAAGCACCATGTCATGTGTTGATCCCAGGTTGCAGCAGTATAGTCAGTCCTCCTCAACCGTTGTAGTAATTTATTCCATAAGTCCATAGCTAAGGCACATTGAGAGAATAAGTCCTCTCTTGTATCTAATCCAGCTGGACAAAATACTCAACCTGCATCAATATCTAGCCCCCAAGGCAACAGTCTTTCACCAGTGAGTAATCTATTATGAAAGTGCAACCAGAGAGTAAACACAACTTTTGTTCTTGCTGCATTGTTATACATGAAGTATTTCCAAGAAACTCTGTGTATGTTCAAGCAAGCTCAGGTCTACTCTTCTAGTAACTCTTTTACCCTGCAACAAACTAGGAGAAACATGTAAAGAGATGTCTTCTTGCTTCCAAATTCCTTGTAACATCCAACTAGCCTGTGTAGGCTTAGGTAGTATCTCCAGTGGTTGATTCTTGATGTAGTAAATGTGAACCCACCTAATCCATAGTTTATCTTTTTTTGGGCTAGGTTCCAGTAGCTTGTAGCTAAAGCAGCTTTGTTCCAGTCTCAGGTTGATTAAGTTAACCTCCAACACATTTTGGTGAACAGAGTTTATCCCAGACAATCAATGACCTTTTGGATATAGTATTACTACCAGACCATATGTTACTCCTACAATGGGCCTTTACTGCCTTCATCGCAGCTGCAGGGATCCCTTGTTTCAGTACGAATCTGGGTGCTTTCCTCTGTTTTCCCTCTGTTTTCTTTCTGTTTTTATTTCTTTTACTTATGGCTGCTGTATTTATGTTATGGATGTTATGTTGTGTAATCTTGTAACCTTGTTTCGGTGCTTTACTTTGTATTTGTGTGGTATCTGGTGTTTTGTGTCTTGAGCCGGGGGTCTATCGGAAACAGCCTTTCTACTTCTTTAGAGGTAGAGGTATGGACTGCGTACATCTTACCCCCCCCCAGACCCCACCAGGTGGGAATACACTGGGTTTGTTGTTGTTGTTGTTGTTGTTGTATCGCAGCTGCAGGGATCTGAAAAAGTTGGGACCAGTAGGATTGAATGCCAAACAACACAGTTTGAACTAACTATACTCTCCCAGCATAAGACAATTGTTTAGCAGTCCAAGAAGAGATTCTATCCACCATTTTATCAATTAAAGGTTTCCATTGAACAAGTGTTAGTTTCTTTGATGCCAGAGGGACCCCCCAAATACCTGAAAGGTAATTCTCCATGACCAAAGCCTAACTGATTTCTGATGATCAGATTCACCCCTTCCATATATATTGAGCTCTTATCCAGGTTTTCCTGAAGTCTAGAAGCAGAAGAGTACTTGTTAAAACAGTGCAACAGGTGTAGGGTAGATTCAGGATCACCTCTAGCAAACAACAGTAAATCATTTGCAAAACTAAGATGAGAGATTCTCAGTTTTGCACACTTAGGATGATACTTAAAACTCTTTTAAGTTTCTCAGGCATCTACTCAAGTATTCCATGGCTATTGCAAATAAGAAAAGAGAAATGGGATCTCCTTGCCTTAGGCCTTTAGCAGCATCAAAGGGCTCTATTGGTTCTCCATTAACCACCACAGAATAATTAACGGTTTTCACACATTCCATGATCCATTTAGTGAATATATCAGGGAAGCTTATTCCATCCATCACCTGTTTTAAAAAGATCCATTCAACTGAATCATATGCTTTCTTCAAATCTACCTTGATCATACATCTAGGAGATAGATGCTTTCTATTATAACCTTTGATTAGTTCATGATCCAGAATTATGTTATCAACAATCTTCCTTCCTGGTATAAACCAGCTTGTGCATCACAGATGACAGTAGGCATTACCTTTTGCAATCTTTTAGCCAAAACTTTGGATATAATCTTGTATAGTACAGTACTACATGCAATTGGTTTGAACTCTTTGATTGTTATTGGATTAGGCGTCTTAGGAACCAACGTAATGGCTGCACAATTAGTTGCTCTATAAATCTTTGCATAAGAGAAAAAGTCCTTGACTACCTGAACAATGACCCCTTTAATAATTGGCCATGCTTTCTTGAAGAAATGGGCATTATACTCATCCACACCAGGTGCTTTCTCGTACCCAATAGCCCATAAACCATCCTGTATTTCTTGTTCAGTAACCTCTTCAATGAGCTGCAATTTCTGTGCCTGGAATAACTGAGGTCCATTCTGCATCACATTCATTGTCTACAGCTGGTAGAGTGCTAGCAGCAGACCCATGAGATCTTTGTAGAACATGAGTACTTCTTTCTTGATGTCTTTAGGAGTTGTTAACTTAGCCCCATCGAGTGCAGTGAGTTCACATATTTGTTTCCTTTGGCTTCTTTTCTTCACTACAACTAGTATTTGCATCTCCTGATTGTACCCACTTAACCCTAGATTTTTGTCTCATGACACTCTCCTCAATGAGGGACCATTTCTCCAACTGCTGTATAGTATCCTTCTCTTGATCAAATAAATTGATCAGAGTAAGTAGTTTGAAGAGTAGCTTGAATAAGTTAGAGATCACTTCTGGCCTTGATAAATCTTCTGTGTAACACCTTTGTATTCTTCAGTTTTCAAGGACTTTAGTAGAGGTCTGAGAGCTTTGAGTTTAGCCCAAATTACTTTCATAGCTCTACCTTCATATCTCTTCTTCCATACACCTTCTACTAGAGCAAGACAACCAGGATGAGTAGACCAAATATTAAAAAATTTGAAAGGGATTCTTGGAGACCTGATAGTCTGATGAATAATAAGAAGCATGGGTGAATGATCAGAAATAGCAGGCAACTCATACTCGGGGTGTAGAGGTGTCCCACTGCAACATCCACAAATCATTGCCAAAAGTTCTATCTAGTCTACTGCATATTCTATTTAGTCCATGTTGTTTGTTACACCAAGTGTAAAATTCTCCCTTCCATGTCAGTTCATTAAGCATCAGAGTCTGTGTACAGTCATTAAAACTCTCTAAATTCAGCATTTGTTACAGGACTACCAAATAATCTATCTTGAGGGCTCACTAGCATTAAAATCATAAGACACCAGCCAAGGAGTAGTAATACCTCTAGATAGTGTTGCCATATCTTCCCATAAAAATTTCCTCTGTGCAGCATTGTTGAAACCATTCACCAATGTAAAAACACACTCAAAATGATTAGCTCTACTAGTGATTTTGCAGTGAGTACATTGTGCTTGCTGCATTAGTACCTCCACCTTATATTATCAGGATCCCCCATTAGCCAGATAGTTATGTGCATATGCCCAACTAGGAGCCAGTTGTGTCATTATCATATTAGCTTGACTCAACTTTAGTTTCTACGAGGCCAAGAAGTTTAACATGCTTTTGTTTCATATAAATCTTCATCTCCTTCTGATTGTACTGCTTGTTAACACCTCTTATGTTCCACACTAACCAAGTCATATTGATTTCGAGGTGGAGCCCCCATCTCCCAAGGGGCTTACATCACTGTTCCTCATACTTCCACCTTAACCTTACTGCTGCATGACTCTCTTCCCTGTTGTTTTGGAACCTAGAGCAGGAAATTCCACAGGGCATCCCAAGCTAGGACTACTACCTTGTGTGCACTGACTGACCAAGATCAGGAGGCATCTCCGCAGTCTTTGCGCGCACAGGATTATTTTTGCTGAGGATTTGATAGCTAGTAGGAGCAATTGGACTCTTGTTTCCACTACTAGGAGATGCACATTTCATCTCAGAACTACTAGCATCACCAACATTAGTAGTAGATAAGTTTTGTTCATTAGTTACTTGAGGCATGATTATCTCAGTAGGCTCCTTCTGTTGTGGTGCTGGTGGGATGTTGGCTTTAAATTTCCATAACTGAGCAAATCAATTGTACTTTTGAGGCTGTTGTTGTTGACCATGATTATCATCATGAGGATGTTGCCTACCTTTTCTCCTCCTTCTAGGTACTTAAAACTGCTTTGGTTCTTCAACCTCCTGTTGCTAACAGATATGACCAATCTTTTGACATTTGCCACAGAATTCAGGTTTCCAATCATACGACACGGTCGAGTGAAATTTGTACCCTCAGTAGCAGTAACAACAATCTCAGTAGGCAGGGGTTTGGTCACATTAGTCTGAATAAGCATTCTAGCAAAGGATATTCTCTTTTGTTTTGCTTTGCATTCATCAACATACAAAGGAGTTCCAATAGCACTAGCTATTCTACTTTGCAACTCCAACAACTCATGGGAAGGTTAGGAAATTTAACCCATAATGGGCTCTTTGTAAGGAATTCTTTGTTTAATTCGAAATCTGGTGTCCAGGGCTTAAGGATTAGAGGTCTCTTGTTCATAGAATAAGGGCCATCATAGAGAACACTCTGCATATCATCTTTAGAGAAGAACTTCACCATATAATAGCCATCCTCATAATAGAAAACCTCAGGCTCCTCCACACTATTCCAATTATGCAGCACAAACCTTTTCATAACATTATAACCTGAAGTTTCCCCTATAACATATACAATCAACGCACAACTCCATTTTTCAATTTCTGTTCTAAGCTCATTTGGTTCCAGTTGTACAGTTACTGTTCAATTAACAACCATAGGAGGGATGTATTCAAGTGTCATACCATTAACTGAGTTTCTATTCCCTGCAAATAAGCTAGTCCATGGTTTATCTTCCATCTCCTCATCACCTCCTCTAGATCTTAAAGGTTCTCTATAGCACCGATCGCATCATTGTCCTGTACTAGATCTGGGATCTTAATCTCTGTACCTGGCTGAGTACTGAGATTCAATGATCGAACCACTCCAGCTGGTCTTGTTCCAGTCACCAAAGGATGAGTATTACCCCTTGTAGTCCCAATTCCATCAGAAAAGTATTGTTCCATTGGTGGCAATGGAGTCACCGTTGTTGTAGCATCTCCCAAATGAACTCGATGTGCAATTGAGCTTCCGATAGCAACAGTAAGTGGCTGAGGTCTCCTCCCGCGGCCCCAACCACGCCCTCTTGCCATGGTACAGGGCACAGATAAAACTAACATGCGTTTATTTTCCTTAATGGAAGTTGGGAAAACAAGTTCTATTAGTGACATTCTATGTTTATTGTAGTCTCCCACCCACCCCACACCCCCAACTCCTACCTCTTGACCATCCTACCTCCGCCACTCCCTGAGAACCCACACGCCCCCACCTCTATAATTTTTTGCTAGATTACATATAAATGCTCTTGAAATTACATTTTTTTTGCTTACTTACCAAACACTAGGATAAAAAATAAGAAACCAACTTGTTTTCCAAGTTTTTAGGAGAATATTTTCCTTCTTACCAACACTCCCTTAATCATATCCTATTGTATCTTAATGACGTGTTGTTGCTATTCGCTTGATATAAAAGTTCATAGTTGTGTAAAGAGAGAAAAGGACATGTTGAACTCCTCAGTTCTCACCATTGCTCAATTAAAAGGATATTTGTGGTACTTGCACATTTATATATATATAAAAAAGGGGCAGCCCGGTGCACTAAAGCTCTCGCTATGTTGCCGGGTTCGGGGAAGGACCCCACCACATGGATGTATTGTACGCAGCCATACCTTGCATTTTTGCCAGAGGCTGTTTCCAAAGCTTGAACCCATGACCTCCTGGTCACATGGCAACAACTTTACCAATTACTCCAAGGCTCCCCTTCGACTTACACATTTATATATAGTTTACATATCCATAGTCCTTTTATTTCTTAAACTCGGTAAACTACTTTTTTCTTTTGGGGTGAGGAGGGGCAGAGGCGCGAAGGGTGTACTATTGTGAAGATTTTGAGGGATCAAGCCAATACTGATAAAGTTGAAGCTGTACTAGTGAAGTGGCATGAATAACAGTTTTTTCTATTACGTGCTGATTGAAAGCTTTGTGCCTTTTTGGTTGTTTCAGGGTCCAAGGAAGAAGATAATATTAGCGCTGGAGACTAGAATCTGATAATTGTGGTTACATCTTCCTTTGGCTTGCTGGGTAATCGTTGATCTGCCATCCAACAAGTCAGCAGGCTTATGTTTTAACTGTACAAGTCTCTTTCTGGGATTTATTTCTTGTTAAGTTTTTTTCTTTTTTCTTTTTCAATTTTTGGGCTTTATCAAGTAAAGTATGGTTAACGAGTGCTCTCAGAATGTACAACATGGGAACCTTTAATGATGGGCTAGGCCTTAAGGGCATATAATTTAATGGCTTTTTTGGTTGCTTGTCATGTAGACTTGGAAGCCAAATTTTGCTGCTTCATCCCACATCTAGTTCTCTTTACATTTTAGTTTGGCATTACTATTGTCTGTCCTCTTTTCCTGAAGATAAACTGATGTTTTAATAACTGGAAAGTCTGCTTTCCCAACTAAATAAACCTACACCTTCCACTATATTTGTCTGTCTCCTGTATTTGATTACTAACTGATCTAGTGTCTTTGACTTTTTGGGTAGTTTTACGGTGGATTTGATGTCTTTTCTGCTAGTAAAACAAAGTTGATTTTTTCTGCATCATCACTGGGGCAGAGAAAGTTGGTTTTCTTTAGCCAAAGTCGCATCTCGTAGGCTAATTTAACAGCGCACTAAGCAAATGTACAACGATGCATTACAAGCTAGCAACAGAATAAATATACTGGTGAATGTGTATCTTGTCTAATAATTTTTGTATAAAATCTTCTCGGAATATTGGTACATATCTAAAATCTCAATTATTGGTCGAAAACTTTTTGGGTGCACTGCCACCAAAGGTGTTAACTTCAATCAAACCTCACAAGCTTTTCCTACAAAACTGAGTATTATTGTCCGTGGACGCCAGTTTTGGCTATTCCACTCTCAAATAGTTTTTTTATCTGCAACTCTTGACATGCTACTCAAGTTTGACCCTCCATGCGAGGTACTTTCTGTTTTCCACTTTATACCTTTTCCATTCTCTAATGACAGCAAGAAGCACATGCAGCGAAACTGGCAGAAAGAATGGCTGCAAATAAACAAAAATAAACTTTTATTCCCTCCAATCAGATTACTCTCCTTGAAATGAAACAGAAGTGGTATTGAGAAGTGCAAAATGAATCCGATGTTGTACTCAATTATACCGATGCAAAAAGCAAGTCGATGACAATAAGTTAATTATTAGCAGTTAACACACAATTAATGGGGTATCTGGATTCGCTTTTTTTTTAAGTGACATAACCTAAAAGCCAAAAGTTAGTAGCAATCAACTTTTGTACTTTTCTTTTTTGAGTCTTTGCCAAACACCTCAAAAAATTAAAAAGTTCTTAGAAGCCAAAAGCCCCTTGAAATAAGCCAATCCAAACCCCCTAGTGTTATTTTCTTAGACTTGTACTTTAACAAATTGCATGAGGAAATAACCAATTAAATGCTGTGCTGGTCTCTTTGTTGGGTTAACATAGTTTCATAAACATAAAACAGCCGAACCATCATTTGCTTCACATGCACTTGTGGCTCCATCATGTCCTACCTTTGACACAAAAGTGGCAGTGGTATAATTGTTACAACGTACTAAAAACAGATGAACACTCTACAGTACTAAAATCATGTGAATGCCATGAAGCAGATGAACACTGAGTCGAGAAAGTGCGATTAATTGTACTTCAGTGACATGAAGCTTACCGAATATACAGCAAAACAGTGCTCAAATGAGTAGTAGCTCACGGACATCATAGATGGATGATAAAAGGCATCCTCTGCTAAGGCTCTTGCTTTTCTTGAGGAAACTGACAATAAACAAGAACACTTTTCAGAATTTTATAAAGAGAAAGGCAAAAGAAATTACTAGTTGTAACCATGTTGAATTACTAATACCAAGGTGAAGGAAACATAATACCAGCAGAAGCATCAGAATATCCTAAAGACACATTGCCAAAAGATAATTTTGCTGCTTCAAGAGAATACTTTACCTGAAAAATTAGTCAGAATCGTGAGCGCTGACAATTTACCAATATGTAATGATAGGTGATGTAAAAGAGTTTACCAGTATGTTTAACCATGAAATTTCATGACCACGAGTGACATATCTTAATTGGCAAAAAAGGTCCTTTTGATTTTCATGAACTCGGGAGGAAGCGATATAAATAATTAGATTCAAATAAAATATTTTCTGAAGGGTAACAGGAAGTTACATTTAAATTTCATATTAGATATTTACAACTGAAAACTATGAAGCTACAAAGTCATCGATCAAAACTCTAACCTGTTTTCCAATTTCATCCATGATTATCATCCTGGGAAGTGACTGAACCTGGATGGAGAAAATTGTCAAAACACAAAGTATGAAGTAAGCAGAACGGAGTCACAGATGATGACCCACCAGTCGAGAGAGAGATCCAAGGGTGGTGCCACATTGAAGAAGATTGAAACATGTGTGATGCCTAGACAACACGTCCAACTCCCTACAACAAGAATTTTTAGAATGATCTATGATCAAATACATGCCTACAGAATATCTACATCTAAATTGAAAGAAGTTAAATTGGAAGTGTCCATTGAAATCAAAGAATAGTTTTGCAAACAGATTGTATAAAACAACATAATACCAAGAAAAACGTTCAATCTCTGAATGATTTTAAGAACCAAAATATGAACCAAGGAGATGCTGACATAAATTGAAGAAATGTTGGATTTTCAGTGACTTCAGTACACTTTAATCCAATTTTTGAAGAAAAGGAAATGATTCTTATCCGATATCATTCTACTTATATCAGTGGTTTAGTGTATTTAAGCAATCATGCAATGTTTTAAAGATATTTCCTATGCTCCATCTTTGTTCATCCTAAGCAGTATCTTAATCATACCATTCTGCAAAGCCTTTTTCACTGGTTAAAAGTACAGATGTGGCAAATCCACCAACGTAAAGGCTCTCAGACTTCAGACCAAATAGTTGGCGCAACTGTCCCATGAATACTTCAGAAATCATCTTCAAGTCCTGTTTCAAAACGTGCATTTCTCAACTTAAGTAGTTAAATACCATCCAAAAGAAACAAAGATATGGACATCACAGATACTTTCTTTATTTCCCATGCAAAAAGTGAAGATGTCCATTCTTGGCCGTTCAATTAGAGAATATCACGTAGAAGTTGCTGCATATCCTTTTTTTATCCAGTGATAATTATAGTATATCCCTGTGCCCTCTTACCAGTGTTATCAAAGGCGTAAAGGGCAAAAAAGCTCTAAGGTCCATTGGGCTTTAAGCACAGAGTGCAAAAGTGTGAGCTTTAATGAAAAAAGGAAAAGGGTCATATTTGCCCTAGTACTCTTAGAAAAGGGTCATATTTGCTCTTCGTTATACTTTTTGGTTATATTTGCCCTTGCCGTCCAACTTTGGGCACATATTTGTCCTTGGGTTGTTAAGTATTCTGACCCTACTTTCATTATCCTACGTGGCGCCTGCATGGATATATTTATATCACAATTAAAATGTTAATCTCTATTAATATCTCTACCCAACCCGAAAGTTAATCTTCCTCATATTTATATATTAATTCTTCATGCTTTCCGTTCCACTCCACCTATTTTAAAAACCCCGCAGGAAAAGGAGAAGAATATGTTAGCAATTCAAAGGATTTAAGATCCAATCAAATAGAATCTCTCGATATCTCACTAATCAATAAAGAGATTCAGTGGTTAAAATGATACATAGAGGCGATATATTTTAGTTACGGTAATTAGGTGTGCACGAGTGGCTTATTGCATAGATGTTTCCTAGCTCTGTGTTTTCTACCAAGAGAATCCTCATAGGTGATTAAGTTAATGCTTAAATTCTAGCTCCGGTTAATGTTTTCTACCGTGTTTTATACCAAGAGAACCCTCATAGGTGATTAGGTGTGCATGAGTGGCTTATAGAAATATATATATAAGCATTGTAACACCTCCCTTCCCTTTTCAGGTAAAAAAAGACCTCAAAGAAAAAGAATGGCCATGTCGTAACTGTGTATCCTCAAAATCCTTTTTCTCAAGCTAGAGCGGGTTTTACCCTGTGTGTACCCAAAGGGTAGCGGCTGCGGGTTCCTTTGTCATCAGAAAAAAAAAATCTTTTTCTCAATGAGGCCAATTCATCTTGACTTTATACTGTTAAGGAGAGGCTCCTTACCTCAGAGGAAATTTTCTGTCTGGAAAGACGTTGCACTTGAAAATTTTCTACACAGGCCGGTGGATTCCAAACAATGATACCTCCCCACATCTGGAACCAATTGCATTAGACTGCATCATAATATATAAATGGTGAACACAGATAGAAACATCAAGACTAAATTTAATACTCACCGGAGATATAAAACCATTTGTCATGGAAATCTCTCCATTTGGCAACTGCAACTTTAGAGGGCACTCTTTTGCAGATGGCACATATCTGGCATTGAGAAACCCAGGTTACTATATTTTGCTAAATTTATCCAGCTTAAATATGAAAGAACAATCATTTAACATGACTAGATTTTGCAATCTCGTTTTCTTCTTTTTCAGAGTTATATGTCAGAAGTTGACCTTAGGTAGTAGATTTGCACAGGATAGGGTAGATCCTCAAAGAGTTATCAAATATGGAACACAATAGTGCTTCTCTTTTGCCTGAACAAGTATCCTCGAAGAGTTATCAAACATGGAACACAATAGTGCTTCTCTTTTGCCTAAACAAGTATATTGAAGTCAACAAGTTCCATTAAAAGGAAGGGGGGGAATACTTTTAACTTGGGTATGTTAATGATATTCCACATGCTATAATGTCAGTTCACAAATAAAAAAGCATAAAAAGTTAACAATGTATTATCAGTGATAGAAGCTTCTGCAAGTTATCGTTTAAATGAAACATCCATAAAGAAAAACTGTTAATGAATAAAAAACATACAACACAAAATGCAGGACTTTTGACCGCCCTCCAGCTGCTGTTGATGCATCCACGTGCCATTCATTTGAATTTACCTACAAAAACTCAGATATTATACAAATCGGGATGATGTGTGAAGTTCTGTCCTCTCCTTTTCGCTGGGAGGTGAGTTGGGGGGTTCTATTCGGTACTTTGACCATCAATAAGAATGTCAGATTCATAGTAGTCATTGAGTTAACTTACAAAGAAAGGAAGATCTTTTGTACTGAAAATATAGCTACCCCGTGTGTCATCCCAATATGAATATGAAGACTTTGGAGTATGATATAGAACCTGCAATACAAAAGAGCTCAATAAAGTATAAGCTCAAAGGAACCAAAGAAAAGAAATACCCTAACTCCTTAAGTGGTATAAGAATATAAAGTTACAGTTAACCTGGCTTTCCACACTAATATCAGCCACTGGTCTTAAAGCGTCAACAATAGGAGCCAACAGAATCTCATCTAACTCCTTAAAATCCCTGTAGATAGATTATATTTTAGATGAGTAAATAGATAATATGTTTGATTGAGTATTATCTTAAGTTAGCATCACAAAGTAAGAAACAAACAAATTAATCAATACACACTACATCGTTAATTCAAAAAAAAAGTAACAGCAACACTATATCATGGCATGAAGAGACCCAATTATAAGCTCTGTTATTGGCAATGAGAAACAAAGTGCAAGTAAAGGATGTTTGGTAACTAAAATGAGAAAATGAGGTGATTACCAATCATAAATCCAATCATGCGGATCAGAATTCAAAAGACTGAAAGAAAGCACGACCTTGCCATCTGCACCTATTGGCATGAATTCCCCACGAATTGATCCTTCTTCCTTCCCCGCATTCACAAACACTTTGATAAAAATCTCTGCCATTTTCTCAACCGCTTTCTCCACAGAATCTATTCCTACCATCCAAGCATGCCTATATTTTCCAACAACAACTCTAACGTCCTCCTGCTTCGTATTCACCACCACAACTGTATAAACCCTCTTACTCTTACTATCCAATACCGACTCCAAATAATCATCAAAATTCTCATCATGATCATTCATCTTATCGTATCCATTCAACACACCACATTGCCATTTACCGTTGCCATTTCCATTTCCACTTTCACAGTGAATACAGCTGGAATTAGAATCAATTGTTACAGCCACAGTAAAATTGTTTCCACATGTGCCACAAGGTGGAGTATTTTCTGAAGTAAGTTTTTGCATATGAGAATTGATCAAAAGCGCTAGCTCATTTACAGCAGTAATGTCATCATCGAAGTTCACAAAAACTGCTTGAAATTGGCAAGGGAACATCAAATGATTCTTCTCCATTTCCGTTGATAGTAAATCAATGTCATCAAAAGGCAATGGTGCTCGGTAGATCTCTATGGACTTAAGTAAGAAAGGCAAAGCTGTATACATAAGAATAAATTGTTTAGAGTTTTGCAAAAAGAGACAGAAAAAGTATCCATAAAGAGTGTACGAATGAACACCTATGAGGAAAGAGATGAAGACAGTGAGAGTGAGAAATAAACGTTTCAATCCAGGCTTTGTTTTACGCATGGTATTAGGGTAGAAATCTGCTTCTTCTTCCGACTTAGTATTAGGTGGATCGGAGGATGTTGCTGTTACAGAGATCTCCACCATCGCTGAATCCTGAGAAGCTCCCTCCGTCCTCACGAATCACGATGTAAATATGGGAAAGAACAAAGTGGAGAAAAGCTCTTCCATGTGGTCCTGGGTTCCATTCCCACACACGGCGTGAACCCTAGTAGTTTTAGCTACGGCTCATTAATAAAGTTTTAAAAGCCATAATTTCAAATATAGAGTGTATCGGTCGATTTGATTCAATGTTATATATTATTAACTTTTTATTTTTAAATATGTTAAATTAATAAGATATTTTTTATTAATTTTTAGTCCTTATTGATTCGGTTTTCGGTTTAACCGATACGAAAATACTCATAAAATAGAAATAGTAGTAACTAACATGAAAAAAAATTGAATCTTAGTTGTAATAAAAAATCCTACATAATATGTTTTAATTTACAAAAATCTACAAGTTTGAACTAAATGTTGTTAGGAGAATTTAAGAGTCTGTATAATTGAAATAATAGGTTTGTTAAATCATAAAAATTAAAGAGAAATTAATATATATATAACAACAACAACAAACCCAGTGTATTCCCACCTAGTGGGGTCTGGGGGGTAAGATGTACGCAGTCCATACCTCTACCTCTAAAGAGGTAGAAAGACTGTTTCCGATAGACCCCCGGCTCAAGACACGAGATACCGCACAAATACATAGTAAAGCACAGAACAAGATTTCATAACATAAATACGGCACCCATAAGTAATAAAAACAGAGAAAAGCACACAGATTCGTAATAAAACATGGAACAAGGTACCATAACAAGAATAATACCCCCACCAAGTAATTCCCTACACTAGCGACCCAAACTGACCCTAGCCTTCTGCCCTAATTCACGTCCTCCAGATCTTCCTATCTAGGGTCATGTCCTCGGTGAGCTGTAACTGCTCCATGTCCCGCCTAATCACCTCACCCCAGTACTTCTTCGACCTATCCCTACCCCGCCTAAAACCATCCAACGCTAGCCTTTCACACCTACGAACCGGGGCATCCATGCCCCTCCTCATCACGTGTCCGAACCATGTCAATCGGACCTCCCGCATCTTTTACTCCACTGGGGTCACACCAACCTTCTCCCTGATAATCTCATTCTGAACTCTATCCCCTCTAGTCAGCCCACACATCCAACGCAACATCCGCATTTCTGCCACCTTCATCTTTTGGATGTGGGAGTTCTTAACTTGCCAACACTCTGCTTTATACAACATGGCCGAACGAACTACCGCCCTGTAGAATTTGCCTTTAAGCTTGGGCGGCACCTTCTTATCACACAACACCCCCGACGCGAGCTTCCACTTCATCCATCCCATCCCAATACCGTGCGAGACATCCTCGTCAATCTCGCCATTACCCTGGATCACGGACCCGAGATACTTGAAACTATCCCTCTTACATACCTCCTGTGATTCCAACTTCACTACCACCTTATTCTCCAGCCTCACGTCATTAAACTTGCATTCCAAATACTCTGTCTTGCTTCTGCTCAACCTGAACCCTTTAGACTCAAGCGTTTGTCTCCACACCTCTAATTTGTCATTCACACCCCCTCGCGTCTCATCAATCAAAACTACATCATCTAAAAAAAGCATATACTAAGGCACCTCCCCTTGAATATGTCGTGTCAACACATCCATCACCAAAGCAAACAAAAAGGGACTAAGAATAGATCCCTGATGCAATCCTGTCAAGACAGTGAAATGCTCTGAGTCTCCTCCCACTGTCCTCACCTGAGTTTTCACTCCATCATACATGTCCTTAATTGCTCTGATATACGTCAGCGGGACTCCACTCACCTCCAAGCATCTCCAAAGCACCTCCCTGGGGACTTTGTCGTATGCCTTCTCCAGGTCGATAAACACCATGTGCAGGTCCTTCTTCCTTTCCCTATACTGTTCCACCAGCCTCCGTACCAAGTGATTTGCCTCCGTCGTCGAGCGGCCAGGCATAAATCCAAACTGGTTTTCCAAAATAGACATTATCCGTCTCATCCTCACCTCGACCACTCTCTCCCAAATCTTCATAGAGTGACTCAATAACTTAATTCCCCTATAGTTATTGCAACTCTGGATGTCACCCTTATTCTTATAGAGAGGGATCATGGTACTCCACCTCCAAGCCTCGGGCATTTTTGCCGTCTTGAAGATTTCGTTAAACAATCCAGTCAACCACCTTACACCAGCCTCTCCAGCGAACTTCCAAAACTCCACCGGTATCTCATCCGGCCCCGTCGCCCTACCCCTTCGCATCCTGCGAACAACCTCTCTAACCTCTTCTACCTTAAAACGTCTACAATAACTAAAATTCCGACACTCTTCTGAGTGCTCCAGCTCCCCTAACACAATAGCTCTATCCCCTTTGTCATTCAAGAGCCTATGAAAGTACGACTGTTGGGTTATTGGGTAAACCGATATTAATATATATATATATATATTAATATATATATATATATTAATATATATATATATATTAATATATATATATATATATTAATATATATATATATATATATATATATATATATATATATATTAATATCGGTTTACCCAATAACCCAACAAGAAAAAATTGAACCAAACCAATAACCCAATAATTTTTTTTATAAGACCATTAAAAAGCTGTTAACTCAATAACCCAATAACATTTTTATCGGTTCGGTTTTTGCACACCCTTAATTTCAAATAGATAGTATTATATACAATAAACTAATTAATTTGCAAAAAAAATATATAGGCATGTTTTATTTATCAAAAAATAGTCAAAAAATAAAAAATAAACGCTTTTATCCACGGTTTAACCATGGCTAAATGGTATACAAATCGTGGCTAAATGACTAATTTTTTATTTTTTTGGTAACTAATAATTTTATTAATCACCAATGAAAATTCATATATAACTTCTCCAACTTATATACGTAATGTATCAACATGATATAAGTAGTTATGTAGTACATGTGTGATGTATCAAGATTGTATAAATGTGTATAAACATGTTGTTGGGTTCATAGTAATGAAAAGGTGTGAATGGAAAAATGGAGAGGAAAAAATGGTGGAAGAAGGAGACACCAATTTAGAAGGTGTACTCCCAAAGTGGAAAGTTCACTAATTCTCCCACATTGGTGAGAGAATGGAACTTTGGAGTATTTATAATGATGAATACTTAATCCACATGGCAAGTGAGGCAAGAAATAAGAGATGCCTCGCGCCGTCGTCGTCGCTCACTTGGTTTCGGATTCGGATTCGGACTTGTCAAATGATGGATGAGATCTATTTTTTAGACAAATTTTATTTGAATTCCGAAGAATGCCAAGGGAAATGCAGTAGAATTTTTTTGTACAATGTTTTCGACTCCATACATGCATACAGATGTTGGTTCAAGTGAACTGGTACACTGCTTCATGAATTGCTGCAACACTTCATTGAAATGGTGCCATTGTTTCGTGAAAAGGTGCACTATTGCAGTAAAATACTGCACACTGGTTCAGCAGTAATGAAATACTGTAGCCATGTAATTTTTCAGAATAGACACACCTTTAAGATTGAACCATTGCCACCTTTTCAAAGGGGCATCTTATGGCTATATAAACCTGATTTCATCCACAGGTTTAGGACACAGAAAAAAATTTTAGATTTACAAGTTGCTTCTTCTTCTTCTTCTTCTTCTTAAAAATACTCTAAGTGTGATCATTCAAACCGTGAGTGTGTTCGAAGAATCCGCCTATTTGAGGTACTGCTATAGTCGGATTGAAGGTCATTTATCTTGGGAGGAAGATTCCATAACCTCGGGTACAGTGAGGGGAATTATTCCTTAAGGAAAGTCTGTGAATTCGGACGACTTGGCCTTAACAATTTCTGTTTCATCTATATTTCTAAAATATAAAATACACCTCTTATAAAGATCATTTGATCTTGTGTTGAGGGTATTTGTTCAACTTTGTTGTGTTCTTGTTCATACTTGAACTCGAGTTGAAGTTGTTATTCTATTATACAGATTCTACGTACCCGTATTGTGGAATATAACAATCTTAAGGAATAATCTTATAGAATCTGTATTGCTTGTTTTTGGAGATTAAAGCTTAGGCTTTCTATTCCGCTTGAATTTAACTAGTGATTAGAAGACATAAAATCTTCATCACGAGTTAAGGTTCACTCGGTTGATGATTCGAAGTAATAAAAACTTTATCGTTAACTAAAAACAAGAAAAAGAGTTTAAAGTTATTTAACTTTATAAATAGTATTCTGAAAAATACTAAGTTTTCTATATTGTGGTGACAGGAAAAAATGACAACTGAAAGTCAAATGATGGATGCAACAACGTCTATGGGGGCAAATAATATTGCCACATCAAGTCGCACAAATGCTCCGCCAACGATGGCACCGACGGAGAAGCTTAAAAAATTTTTTGGCATCGACTTCAAGCGGTGGCAATAAAAGATGTTCTTTTACCTCACCACTTTATGTCCACAACGGTTCACTAGCAAAGACGCTCCCGAGGTTCTCGAGGGAACCTCGAACAAAGACCGCTTCTTTATTGTAAAAGTTTGGAAACATTCGGATTTCCTTTGCAGGAACTATATTCTGAGTGGTCTCCAAGACGACCTCTATAATGTCTATAGTGGAACCAAGACATCAAAAGAACCGTGGGGGGCACTTGAACGGAAATATAAAATGAAAGATGTGGGAATTAAGAAATTCCTTGTTGCACGGTTCCTGGACTTCAAAATGATTGATAGCAAATCTGTTGTCTCTCAAGTACAGGAGTTACAAGTCATCATACATGATCTCCTAGCAGAAGGTATATTTTTGAAAAATACCGTAGTTGAACAAATTAAAAATGTTCTTAAAACTCATATAAACTATTTTGTAGGTTTAATTGTGAATGATGCTTTCCAAGTAGCAGCAATAGTTGAGAAGCTACCACCTTTGTGAAAAGACTTCAAAAACTACTTAAAGCATAAGCGCAAGGAGATGACCGTTGAAGATCTTATCATTCGTCTTCGTATTGAAGAGGACAATAAATCTTCTGAAATAAGGTCAAAGGGAAATTCTACAATGAGTGGAGAACATATTGTAGAAGATGGCCAAAACAACTCAAAAAAAAAATAAAGTTGAACATGGAAGCAATCAACCCAAGAAAAAGTTCAAGGGAAAATGCTTCAATTGTGGCAAAATTGGCCACAAGTTCACAGATTTTTGAGCCCCGAAGAAAGGCAAGAAAAAGGACCAAGCGAACATGATTGAGTCCAACAAAGAATATGATGATTTGTGTGCTATGTTCACGGAATGCAACTTGGTGGGGAATCCACGCGAATGGTGGATGGATTCTGGTGCCACACGCCATGTTTGCGCAAACAAAGAGTTGTTCTCATCATTTGCTCTGGCTCAAGTAGAAGAAATTATTTACATGGCCAACTCCGCTACTGCTAAGGTGGAGGGAACAGGAAAAATTTTCCTAAGGATGACTTCTGGCAAGGTCTTGATACTGAACAATGTGTTATATGTTTCGGAGTTACGTAGGAACTTAATTTCTGTTTCACTCCTAGATAAGAACGGATTCAAATGTGTAACCGTTTCTAGGAAAATTGTAGTTAGAAAAAGAGAAATGTATGTAGGAAAAGCTATCTCATGGAGGGCCTTTAGAAGATGAATGTAATGACTATTAAAATGAATAAAAGTTCGAATTCGTCTTATTTGCTTGAGTCTTATGATTTATGGCATGAACGTTTAGGCCATGTTAATTACAAAACATTACGAAAACTAATTAACTTAGAAGTTTTGCCAAATGTTGAGTGCAATAAATCAAAGTGTCAAATGTGTGTGGAATCGAAGTATGCAAAGCATCCTTATAAGTCCGTTGAAAGGAATTCCAATCCCTTAGACTTAATACACACTGACATTTGTGATATAAAGTCAACACCCTCTCCTGGTGGGAAAAAGTATTTCATAACTTTTATTGACGATTGCACTAGATATTATTATGTCTACTTGCTAAATAATAAGGATGAATCAATAGATGCATTTAGGCAATATAAAACTGAAGTTGAAAATCAGTTACACGAAAAGATCAAAATGATAAGAAGTGATAGGGGGAAAATATGAATCTCCCTTTGCGCAAATATGTGTAGAGAATGGAATAATCCATCAAACTACGGCCCCGTATTCACCTCAATCTAATGGAATTGTGGAAAGGAAAAACCGAACTTTGAAGGAAATGATGAATGCCTTACTTATAAGTTCTGCTTTACCGCAAAACTTATGGGGGGAGGCTATCCTTACGGTAGTACTCAACAGAGTTCCCCATAGTAAGACACAATCAATTTCTTACAAAAAATAGAAAGGATGGAAACCTAACTTGAAATATTTCAAAGTGTGGGGTGTCTAGCAAAGGTACAAGTTCCTATACCTAAAAGGGTTAAGATAAGACCTAAAAAGGTGAACTGCGTGTTCATAGGATATGCTAAAAGTAGTAAATCATGTTGATTTTTGATTCATAAATTCGAACATCCGGATATTAGTTAAAATACGGTAACTGAATCAGACAATGCTGAATTCTTTGAAAACATTTATCCGTATAAAATTAGACATGAACAATCTAGAGGAGGATCTAAACGACCTCGAGATGAACTAAGTGAGAATGTACAAAATGAAGAAAATTCAAGACGTAGTACACGTCGAAGAACGTCAACTTCGTTTGGGTTGAATTTTGTAACATTTCTCTTAGAAAATGAGCCTCAAACATTTAAAGAAGTGATGTCTTCGTCAGACTCATCCTTTTGGAAAGAGACAGTCAATAGTGAGATTGATTAAATCTTAAACAACAATACATGGGAATTGGTTGACCTTCCTCCCGGAGATAAACCTTTAGGTTCTAAATGGATCTTCAAAAGGAAAATGAAGACGGATGGTACTATTGACAAATACAAGGTAAGACTTGTAGTAAAAGGCTTCAAACAAAAAGAAGGCATTGATTACTTTGATACATACTCTCCAGTAACAAGGATAACCTCGATTCGAATGTTAATTGCCTTGGCGGCGGTATATTATCTTCAAATTCATCAAATGGATGTAAAAACCGCATTTCTAAATGGAGATTTGGAGGAAGAAATTTACATCGAACAACCTGAGGGTTTTGTGGTTCTAGGAAAGGAAAACAAGGTGCGTAAACTTATTAAGTCATTATATGGACTAAAGCAAGCATCAAAATAATGGCATGCGAAGTTTGACCAAACCATGTTGGCAAACGGATTCAAAATAAATGAATGTGATAAATGTGTTTATATTAAATACACTCCAAATCACTAAGTCATTGTATGTTTATATGTGGATGATATGTTAATCATCAGCAGAGACATTTTTGACATAAATGCAACAAAATGAATGCTCGAGAGCAAGTTTGATATGAAGGACCTTGGAGTTGCAGATGTTATCTTAGGTATAAGAATCCATCGAACTCCACAAGGATTGGCATTGTCACAGTCTCATTATATCAAAAAGGTACTTGACAAGTTCAAGTATATGGAATTCGATATTGCCAAGACTCCATTGGATGTAAGCTTTGCACTTTGAAAGAATGAAGGTGAAAGTGGCTCGCAATTGGAGTACACAAGAATATTGGGATGTTTAATATATATAATGAATCGTACACGACTAGACATAGCATGCGCTATCAGTAAATTGAGTCGATACACGAGTAATCCCAACAAAACTCACTGGATGGCAATGAAAAGAGTTTTGGGGTATCTTAAATACACTCAAAATCATGCTGTGCATTATAAGAAATATCCTGCGGTACTTGAAGGATATAGTGACACAAATTGGATCACCGTATCGAACGAAGTAAAATCCACAAGTAGATATGTATTTACTATCGGTGGAGGAGCAGTTTCTTGGAAATTATCCAAACAGACTTGTAGCGCTCACTCTACAATGGAATCTGAATTTATCATATTAGATAAAGCCAGAGAAAAAGCAGAATGGCTCTGAAATTTCTTGGAAGATATTCCGTATTGGACCAAGCTAGTGGCACCAGTATGTATACACTGTGATAGCTAAGCAGCAATAGGTAGGGCAGGGAGCATGATGTATAACGGTAAATCTCATCATATAAGACGAAGACATAATACCGTTAGAGAACTTCTCTCTAGTGGAATTATCACTATAGACTATGTAAAGTCAAAGAATAATGTGTCGGATCCACTTACAAAAGGCCTAACTAGAGAAGGAATGGAAAAAACATCCAAAAGAATGAGTTTAAGGCCTAGGACAAGTCAGCATGGTGGTAACTCTACCTGGCAGACTGGAGATCTCAAGAGCTAGGTTCAAGGAGATCAAACAAAGTTGTGTCTGACAGGTTCAACATTGTCAATTACCCAACCCATTTTCATGATGTAGAAAATGTATAGTAAACAAGGATAAGACTTAAGGTGAAAAGTCTTTAATAATTATCTAAATTTGGCAGATTTGACCAAATAGTTTAATCTACAGGATTGAATGTTTAGAAATCACCTATGTGTGGGCGAAGTGGAAGCCGCTTCAAAGAGAATATTAGAAAAGGCCTATTCTCTAAGCTCTCATGAAAACCAAAACGTGTTCATGGCTGAAAAGAATAAACCGTAAGAACCATAAATGGTAAAAGTCTGGTTGTGTGACATGTGTTGTCTAGGTGTACATTAAAGCTCGACGGTTCAAAGATATCAAATCTACCGATTGACCGAGTGCATCCGATGCATGTTCACTCTGGAAAGTTCAAAGGGAAACCCACTTATCCAGATGCAATCAGTCTTTACTCGATGATCACATACTTGTCCGTAAAACTTTTACGAAAAAAATAACCACTCCTCATTCATGTGGGGGATTGTTGGGTTCATAGTAATGAAAAGGTGTGAATGGAAAAATAGAGAGGAAAAAAATGATGGAAGAAGGAGACACCAATTTAGAAGGTGTACTCCCAAATTGGAAAGTTCACTAATTCTCCCACATTGGTGAGAGAATGGAACTTTGGAGTATTTATAATGATGAATACTTAATCCACATGGCAAGTGAGGCAAGAAATAAGAGATACCTCACGCCGTCGTCATCGCTCGCTTGGCTTGGCTTCGGTTTCGACTTCAAATTCGAATCGGATTTGTCAAATGATCGATCGATGAGATCTATTTTTTAGACAAATTTTATTTGAATTTCGAAGAATGCCAAAGGGAAATGCAGTAGAATTTTTTTGCATAATGTTTTCGACTCCATACATGCATACAGATGCCACTGTTTACACTGTTTTATCGAATAGTTGTGATGTTTCATCGCGGAATGCTGAAACGTTTTTTGATGCATGCAGAAACGCAGGAACAGGTGCTGGTTCAAGTGAACTGGTACACTGCTTCATGAGTTGCTGCAACACTTCATCGAAATGGTGCCATTGTTTCATGAAAAAGTGCACTGTTGCAGTAAAATACTGCACACTGGTTCAGCACTAATGAAATACTACAGCCATGTAATTTTTCAGAATAGACACACCTTTAAGATTGAACCATTTCCACCTTTTCAAAGGGGCATCTTGTGGATATATAAATCTGATTCCATCCACAGGTTTAGGACACAGAAAAAAATTTCAGAATTACAAGCTTCTTCTTTTTCTTCTTAAAAATACTCTAAGTGTGATTATTCAAACCGCGAGTGTGTTCGAAGAATCCGCCTTTTGAGGTACCGCTATAGTCGGATTGAAGACCAGTTTATCCTAGAAGGAAGATTCCATAACCTCGGGTACAGTGAGGGGAATTATTCCTTAAGAAAAGTCTGTGAATTCGGATGACTTGGCCTTACAATTTCTGTTTCATCTATATTTCTGAAATATAAAATACACCTCTTGTAAGATCATTTTGATCTTGTGTTGAGGGTATTTGTTCAACTTCGTTGTGTCCTTGTTCATACTTGAACTCGAGTTGAAGTTGTTATTCTATTATACAGATTCTACGTACCCGTATTGTGGAATATAACACATGTATCAATATTGTACAAATAGTGATTTAATATATGAATATTGTATAAATGATATACAAACGGGTATTTATATTGTACAAAATATGTATAAACATGTATAGATATTGTATAAATAGTTATGTAATGTATATATGATGCATCGATATTACATAAATAGTGTATAAACAGCCAACAAATACTACTATAAATTGTATAGATCACTCTGCAAATAAATTCCAATGAAATACGTCATCTTCCACTTTAGTTCTCCATTTAGAAAAAAAAAGAAAGGAGATGTTGGATCTTCACAATAATCAATTAACAAATGTGTATTATATTTAGCTTCATGTCCACAGTCAAAGGATCTTGCTTCTAGATATGGTGGCACAACTTGAAAAACAAATTAATGCACACATGGTTTCTACACGGTCATTTTATTATGCTTGAGGATTTTACAGGTAATAGATATTTTATCTCCAAATTTGCACTCAAACCTTTCATCATATAGAGCTTAAAAGGCAGCATGTACATGTATGTATGACCATTAAAGAACTTGGTTTGCAAGTTCTTTCAATTCTGACTAATTCAAAATTTTCTCTAAATAGTTCCAAATTTTAGATATGAGTTTCTCTTGATATTTTGAATCTTTTGACATATAATTCGCTCGAAAAAATTTACGTTTGCAGTATGTCAAATTTTTGAAAAAGCCTTAATGATCGAATATGAAAGAAACGGGAGGAGGAGGAAGGAAAGAAGGAAGAAGAAGAAGGAATGAGGAAGGGGGAGGAAAGAAGAAGCAGAAGATCGAAAATGAACGAACAATCATATTATTTATAATTAATTTAACCGACTGGCCATTTTAAGCAATAACCTTGGCCAAAAGGCTATTCTCAGTAGCAATAAATAAAATGGCTATTTTTTCTGTAGTAAAATTTAAGGCCTATTTACATAAATGATATATTAAGACACATTTATTATGACTTATGGTCTAACTTTCTCTCTTACGACCCGTAGCATATCTTTTCTTACCTTTTATAGCAAATCCCACTATACTTTCCTTACATCAAAGGATTCTCTATCAAATTTAGTCCAAATACGTCTCAAACACTCTCCCTATAATCTCTCTCCTTTAATTTCTCCCTTTTAATTTCTCTGTCACATTCTCTATTATTGATCCGGCTGAAAATTACCGCAAAATTATCAAAAATCTTAAGGTAATTATAATTTTGATTAATTTAATCTACAATTGTGGTGAATGTTATTGTTTTTGTTCATCCATTTCTTATGGAAAAAACTTCAATTTCTTCAATACAAAATTGTGATTTGATGTCGAACTGTACTTAAATTGCATGTGTATGTTGTTTGTGAGTATGAGCTCGACAATTCACTATAAATTATATAATTTGCGTATGATTTTAGTGTATTAATTTTGTTCAATCTCAGATTATAAAGAAACTTTAATTTCTTCGCTACGAATTATCGTTTTGTGGCAAATTATACTTGAATTGCATGTGTATGTTGTTTTTGAGTATGAGCTCAATAATTCATTACAAATTATATAATTTGTGTCTGATTTTAGTGTATTAATTTTGTTTAATATCGGATTATGAAGAAACTTTAATTTCTTTGGTATGATTTGGTGTTTTATGGTTTATTTGTAACTGAATTATGAATGCATATTGTTTGTGAGTACTAGTTCAATCATGTACTTCTAATTTCGTTCACTTGAATTTATTGTTTAGTGTATTAATTTCAGATTTTCAGTCGATCTCAAAAAATGAAGAAACTTCAATTTCTTTACCACGATTTGGTGATTTGTGGCTCATTTTAGATCTTTGAATATGAAGAAACTTTAATTTCTTCAGTACGATTTAATGATTATTCGGATGATTTGCTTATAACATAAAAAGGAATTACAATTTATGTATTTGCGAAAACTGACAATTGGTTTTGACCTCTGAATGTCTGATTAACATGAAGACCATTGTTGAATCATGGCACATATTAAGGAATTGTTTGGTAAAGTATATTAGAAAAATAATTCATGTATTAAGTATGATATTATTTAATACTTTATTTGGTAGCAATTTGGGGCTGCATGGTATCATAGGGTGTATAACTAATACATCCCATTTGGTGGTATTAGTAGGGGTGTCAACGAATCGGAGCTTCATTGGAATGGTCCATTTCGGTCACGGTACTATTCCAGTCACGCTACGGTACCGGTTGAAACTGGTACTCCCAATCCCAATAGTCCAGAACCCGGTATCGATACAGATCTTGGATTATTTTTGATAGTTTTGATTTCGATTAACCCAGTTCTAGTTCGATGTCGGTCCGATAAATAATCAAATTTTATTTTATTATTATTTTTTAATTAATGTAATGGTAGGTTTATAGCCGTTGGGGAGGCCAACCAACGGCTATTTTGAATCCCAAAATAGCCTCCCCCACTCTCCCACTCCTTTCTTCCAAAGTACTCCACTATCCCATTAACAAATTTTCACTGTAAATATTCCTTTTATACTTATTTTTTTCCCACAAATATTCTCATACTCTCTCTAATATATTCAATTCAAAAAATCTCCATAGTATTCTCTTAATATTTATGACTGTTGTATTAGCAAGTGGGAGTTGGAGATTTTTTGAAGATATTACAAGCTTTGGTTTTTATTTTTTAATTTTGATATTTGGTATATGTCTGCTTTTACGCAGGTGTTCGTTATATTCATTCTAATTTTAATTTCTATTTTTGTTTACTTTAATATCTATATTTTTGTTTTTTAGTATCGTATTTGTTTACTTTTATTAATTTTTGGTTAATAATATTTATATTACTTGTTTTAATATTTTTGCTATATTTAAATTTAATTATGGATGCCAATAAAAACAATACTGGTAAAAAAATCTTTGGTAAGATTTTTCGTAGTAGTAAAAAAAAAAGTGCTTCTACTAGTTTATTACCGCGTAGATTTAGTAATGTTAATGAAACTTCTTTATCACAGCCTAATAATTTCCATGTTGGTGCCGGTATGGAATTAGACCATGAGACCCTAAGTAGGCATTATGATAATTTTGAGGAAGACTTATCGGAAGAAGATGATATAGAAGAAAAAGAGTTAAGTGAAACCCCTCTCCCTACTAGTCTGGTTACGGAATTATCAAAAAAAGGTGAATAAGTTTCCCCTTTATTGAAATTTACTAAAGTCAAAGGTACCAAATGTTCTAAAAGGTCTTTAGTTTGAAAATTTATTAAACATGATAAGGTAAAATATACTATTACTTTCAATAAATGCAAGAGAGATATTAAATATTTCACCAAAAAAAATAATGACGGGACAAGATTGCTAAGTACGTATTTGAGGATATGTAAGAATTATTCATCTAGAAAAGGAGGCTAAGGCAAAAAAAATGATACACTATTAAAGAAAGAATTTGTAGGAGGTAATATGGTTCAGACTTGTTTAAACATGTATAACCAGATTGGCCCAAGCTCATCATCGACATATAGTGAAGATGTAGATAGAGAAGAATTAGCAAAAATAATTGTTGTTATGAGTTTGTCTTTTAGTTTTCCTTCACATCCCTATTTTATTCATTAGACAAGTTTTTCATGAAATACAATCAAAAATGATATTTTTAAATAACTAACTGAATATTGTCATTTTCTTTGTTGCTTATTTAGTAATTTGATGATAAAGTATCTATTACTTCTGATATGGATCGTAGTATTTCTGGTAATGATTATTTTACTCGTACAACTCATTGAATTGATCACCATTGAAACATGCAAAAAAAAATTTTGCTATGTTGACGAAACTAAAACTAATTGCTATATAGCTGGTACAATAGGGGAAAACTTGAAATATTTTAAACTTATTGATAAAATTATGGCATACACATTAGATAATGTTTCTAACAATTTGAAATTTAATGATTTTTAAAAAGTTAGACTATGTTCACTAGATGATGATTATTTTCATGTTAAATTGTAATAGCCCGAGATTCTAACCAATAGTGCAACCATGACTTAAGCTCATGAGAAATAAATTATAGTATTTTGGTTGTTTTCTGGTCAAGGGTGATGTGTATTAAGGCCTTAAAAATGTCCTAACGATTGGGCGAATAAAAACATTCCTTACCGATTGAATTCTTGAGAAGAATTTTGGCATCGTCAACTTCAAATGAGCATATCTCTTGTTATACTATGAATTATTGATCTCATGACCTACCAAAAGATAGATAATTAATTTATCTTTCCAGTGATACTAATTTCACCCAAATTCGGTGACGGAGCAAAGAGTTATGCCCATTTTACTCCAGCATGTCAGGCTGGGAAACTGAGTGACAACATTCGTGATAAGCTGTCACGAGCGTGACGACCTATCACCAATGTCGTCAGCCCTGGGCAGATTTCTGACCCTTGTGATGATATTTTGTGATAAGCCATCACACCCGTGACGCCTTATCACCAATGTCGTCAACCTTAGGCAGAAAATCATAATTCCACCCTTTTGTGATAACATTTCGTGACGACGTATCACCAGCTTGACGGCTTATCATAGATGTCGTCAGCTAATTTTTTCCAGCAACTAAGAGACATTTTTGCAAGGGTATTTTGGTCCTTTCCACCTCTTTTTAACCTCTATATATATCCTAGTAGAGGAGAAACCCCTCATTCTCTTCCAAGAAAAAAAATTTAGAAACTAGGGTTTGCTTCCAAAATCCTAAATCAAATCTTCTCCAAGAAATTCAAGAATCTTCCAAAGATTTCACCAAGTTGTTCAAGAATCAAATTCTACAAGTCAAAGGCATCAAGAAACGTAGCTCAAAAGTGTGAAGAAGAGTTTCCAATCAAGCTTGTTCATCTCAAAATCATAATCCAAGGTATGTAGGGTTTTGAACAAGAGCAATTCTTTCGTTCTTGTTCCCAAAGCTTTGATTTTTATTATGGATTTATATGATTTTACAAGGGGGTTTATACCTAAATTACTTCATCATGAGATTATGAGAATATAAATTGTTCAAGCTTTGTTATACATGATTATTTTACAATTTCCAAGTTATGACTTGATATTTAATATTGTGAATTTCATGTTTCTACCATGAGTTGGTATTTCAAGTGCTTTCAAGATATGTGTTAAATTTTAAGCTTCCTTATGATAAATTGGATTATTGAGTATATTGATTCATGAGAATTGAGTTGTTACAATGAGTCTTGGTATTTCCTCAAAGATTTTTATGTTGTCATGACTTAATGAATTGATACATATTGATATTGAGAAAGATTGATTTAAATTGAGTCAAGTTAGGAATCCACAAATTGATTATGATTTGATAAATGAGAAAGAGATTTGATTTGGTCTTCATGATAGACCCTTGTGGTTTGTGGTGGATTTCCTAACACGTTCTGAGCTTGTGTCTGAGAGTAGTATTTAGCACTGAGTGGGAAATATGGTATTTCCCCTAAAACTACGTGCCACCATAGGATTGATATTGATAATTGTGGGCTAGAGACCGAGTATGAGATTATGATCACTAAATTTAGGTTGTACTTGCTGGCAAGAGTACGACGCTCCCGCCAATGTGGGGTTCTCTCCTTAGGAGGGCAAAACGTTGGACTCCATGTAGCTCACATGATTTATGTCGATTATAAGAACCTCTCATGTCCATAAGATTCGAGTTTATTGAATTACATAGTCACTCCAAGTCTTGAGTTGAAGAGTTGAGTTGTGTTTATGCTGATTTATGAGGCTTTTATCATATGATTTATTTACGATGAGATCATGAAAATTATGTTTTAATCTAACTCAAGCCAAGTGAGCCATCATTGTATATATGTATATTTTCATGAAATTAATGATGAGATTTACATTTTTACATGCACACCCACATACTCAGTACATTCCAAAGTGTTGACCCACATATTTTCCTATGGGATACATTTGCTCGTAATGTAGGTTCAGGTACTCAGCCGCAGCCGTGTTAGCGATATTCGGGTGTCTTATTTCATCTTCTCAGTGGTGAGTCCTCATGGTTCGAGGACCGTGTCTATATTTTTGTGATACCATTTTATTGTTATGACTTTCAGTACTGTTTGAGTTAGTTAGAGAGTTTTCCCAATGTCTCATTAATTTTGATGTATAGAGGCTTTGTCAGACTAAAGGGTTGGTATGTACAGAATTTCAGTATTTTGATTGTACAGGCTAGTTCCTTATCTTATTCTAGTATGTTCATGATATATCATTCTTTTTTATTTTAGTATGACTATTATGAAAGTGAGCTCTAGAAGTGACGACAGGCTTAGAGGGTTAGCTGAGGCCATGTGTGGCCTTAAGCACCATGTGATGTCTCAAGATGGAATCTTGGGGCGTTACAAGATTGGTATCAGAGCCTAAGGTTTAAAGAGTCCTAGGGAGTTTGACAAGCCATGTTACGTAGAGTCTTGATCATCGATGTGTAGCGCGCCACATTTATGAGCAAGAGGCTACGGGATGTTTTAGGAAAAGTCATTTTTTTATTTCTAAAGTTTATCATGCCTACAACTGTCTCTTTATCTGCGATTAACCCGTACTCTCTTATAACAGAAAATGACTCCTCGTCGAGCTCGTAGAAACAACAAGTAACCTTAACCTATTGATCCCCTAAACGAGCATGTGTCACAAATAGAATTTCAGGCAGATTTTGAGGTGCTAGCCCAGACAGTTACCACCGATACTCAAGCTAACACCCAGGTTACTGTTTTGCCTCCACAAGAGAATAATTCTGCTGCAGCTTGGGTTTGTGACTTTATGCGGATGAATCTGCCTGAGTTCTATGGGTCGAAGGTAGGTGAAGACCCACAGATGTACTTAGATGAAGTGAGAAAGATCACCCAAATTATACACGTGACTGAGGAAGAGAGTGTTGATTGGCTTCCTATCAAATAAAAGATATTGCATATGATTGGGTAGAAATATGAAGGAAAAGTAGAGGGGAGGATGCCACTCCCATGACTTGACAATTATTCCAGGATGCGTTCATGGACAGATTTTTTCTTCTTAAGATGAGAGAAGCAAAGATACAGGAATTCATGAATTTGAGACAAGGCTCCATGACTGTTAAGGAGTATTGCCTTAGATTCAATTAGTTGTCTAAATATGCTTTTAGTATGATGGCTGACTCTAGGACCATTATGATTAAGTTCGTGACTGGTATATCGAGTTACGTTGTGAAAGGGTGTAGATCTGTTATGCTTAATAGGGAGATGGACCTTTCTCGATTAATGATACATGCGCAATAGATTGAAGTTGATAAGGTGAAAGAGATGGAGAGAGTAAGAGGGAACAAAAGAGCTAGATCAGAGCAGCAGGGATTTGATTAGTTCAGATTCCATGGAGGGGACCGCCCTCAATTCCAGAAATGTCCATTTATGCTCGCGCCTCCCTCAGTTAATGCTCCAGCACCTAGAAGCAGGCAGGTGTAGAAGAACAGGCCTATCCCATCCAGGTCTCAGGAAAGTGTAAGTAACAGACCTGGACCTCCTTCATGTGCCAAGTGTGGTAGAGATTATTTCAAAGAGTGTTTTGTTGATCAGAGGGGTTGCTTTGGTTGTGGCAAGTTGGGACACCGACTTAGAGATTGTACGTATTCTAGATGCTCGTCCCTAGAGTCAGGATACCAATGCCTCCAGTCCCATAGTCCGCCCAGTTTCTCCTTAGGGCGCCTCTTCTAGTACTGCTGGTGGTTTGCGCCAGAATCGCTTCTATGCTATACCACCTCTCCAGGAGCAGGAGGATTCTCCAGATGTTATAACTGGTATGCTCCGTGTCTTTCATTTCGATGTGTATGTATTGATGGACTCCGATTTAAGTTTTTCTTATGTGACACCTCTGGTTGCTGTAAATTTTGAGATGGACCCTGAATGGATTCCTGAACCTATTCTGGTTTCTACCCCGGTAGGAGAATTTGTTTTTGCTAAGCGAGTGAATAAAAAGTGTTTTGTTGCTGTTCTTCATTGGGTCATATATGTTGATTTGATTGAGCTAAATATGGTTAATTTTGACATTATTCTGGGTATAGATTGGCTTTACTCGTGCTATGCGTCCATAGATTGTTGTACCCGAGTGGTCAAGTTTTAGTTTCTTAACGAGCCTATTTTTTAGTGGTCCGGGAGTTCTGTAACTCCAAAGAGCCATTTCATATCCTATCTCAAAGCTAGGAAGTTGATTTCCAAGGGTTGTATCTATCATCTAGTCCAAGTTAAAGACCTCAAGTCCGAGACTCTGACTATTCAGTCAGTTAGCATTGTTAATGAGTTTCCTGATATTTTTTTGGAAGACCTCTCAGGGGTCCCACCTGATAGAGAAATAGAATTTGGGATTGATCTCCTTCCTAGCACTCAACATATTTCCATCTCTCCATTTCGTATGGATCCGGCAAAACTTAAATATTTGAAGGAGCAACTCAAAGATCTCTTAGAAAAAGGCTTTATCATACCCATTGTTTCCCCGTGGGGTGTACCTGTTCTATTTGTGCAAAAAAAAGATGGTACATTACGTATGTGTATTGACTACCGTCAACTCAAAAAGGTAACTATCAAGAACAAGTACTGTCTTCCTAGAATCGATAATTTATTTGATCAGCTACAGGGTGCAAGTTATTTCTCAAAGATAGACCTTAGATCCGGCTATCATCAGCTTAAAGTGAGAGAGTATGATATTCCAAAGATAGCCTTCCGAACCCGCTATGGTCATTTTGAGTTTCTTGTCATGTCCTTTGGGTTAACCAATGCTCCAGCGGCCTTCATGGATCTTATGAACCGAGTATTCAAGCAATATCTCAATATGTTTGTCATTGTAGTCATAGACGATATTCTAGTGTATTCTCGAAGAGAGGATGATCATGCCGACCACCTTAGAATTGTCTTTCACTAAATTTAGCAAGTATGAATTTTGGTTAAAGTCAATTGCTTTTCTGGGTCGCATTGTTTCCGTCGAAGGCATTAGAGTCGATCCCCAAAAGAGAGAAGCTATAAAAATTTGCCTAGACCTACCTCCCCATCGGACATTAGGAGTTTCTTGGGTCTAGATGGTTACTACCATTATTTTTTTGAGGTCTTCTCTTCTATCGCGTCTCCCATGACCCGGTTGACCCAAAAGAAAGTTAAGTTCCAGTGGAAAGATGCCTGTGAGGAGAGTTTTTAGGAGTTAAAGACTCGACTTACTTCAGCCCCAGTGTTAGCTTTACCCGATAGTACTGATGGTCTTGTGGTGTACTTTGATACTTCTAGAGTTGGTTTGGGTTGTGTGTTAATGTAGAGGGGTAAAGTTATAGCTTATTCCTCAAGACATTTGAAGCCTCATGAGAAGAATTACCCAACCCATGATCTTGAATTAGTAGTTGTAGTTTTTGCTTTGAAAATCTGGAGATATTATTTGTATGGTGTTCATATTGATGTGTTTACCAATCATAAAAGCCTGCAGTATGTGTTTACTCAAAGGGAGTTGAACCTTAGACAAAGAAGTGGTTAGAGTTGCTAAAAGACTACGATATGAGTATGATGTATCACCCGAGCAAGGCCAATATTATGGCAGATACTCTTAGTAAGTTGTCTATGGGTAGTGTAGCTCATGTAGAGAATGATAAGAAAGAATTGGCTCATGATGTGCATCGTTTGGCTAGGTTAGGTATTAGATTGCTTGATTCTGTTGAAAGAAGTATGTTAGTTCAAAGTAGTTCCGAGTCCTCTTTGGTCTTGGAGGTAAACGAGAAGCAGGACAGGGATCCTAGTTTGGTCAGGTTGAAGGAGTCAGTTAAGGACCAGAAGGTAGAGGTTTTCTCCTAAGAGGAAGATGGTATGTTGAGATGCAGGGTAAATTATGTGTTCTCGATGTTGATGATCTAAGGAAGAGAATTATGGATGAAGTGCATGGTGCATAATATTCTATTCATCCCGGTGCTACCAAGATGTACCACGATTTGCGAGAAATCTATTAGTAGAACGATATGAAAAAAGACATAGTAGGATTTGTGGTAAAGTGTTCTACTTGTCAACAAGTTTAGCTAGAGCACCAAAGTCTCAGTGGTGTAATATAAGAGTTTAGCACTCCTACTTGGAAGTGGGAAGAAGTGAATATAGATTTCATAATTGGTTTGCCTCCTTCTCCTCGTCATCATGATTTAATTTGGGTTGTTGTAGACCGGTTGACTAAATCAGCTTATTTCTTGCTAGTGCATTCGTCTTATACAACTGAGGATTATGCTAGATTATATATTTGTGAGTTAGTCAGATTTCATGAAGTTCCTTTGGCTATTATCTCTGATATGGGTACTCAGTTTACTTCCCAGTTTTAGAGGGCTTTTCAGAAGGGTCTCGGTACCTAAGTTCATCTAATTTTTGCTTTCCATCTGCAGACCGATGGTTAGGCTGAGAGGACAACTCAGACTTTGGAGGACATGTTAAGCGCATGTTCGCTTGATTTCAAAGGTAGTTGGGATGAGTACTTACCATTGATCGAATTTGTGTATAATAATAGTTTCCATGCTAGTATTGAGATGGCCCCGTTCAAAGCTTTGTATGAGAGAAGATATAAATCGCTCATAGGTTGGTTTGAAGTAGGAGAAGCAGCTGTGATTGGGCCTGATGCTGTGTTCGAGGCTATGGAAAAAGTTAAGTTGATTCGAGAAAGATTGAAAACTACTCAAAGTCATCAGAAGTCGTATGCGGATATGAAAAGAAAAGATCTTAAGTTTAATGTTAATGATTTGGTGTACTTGAAGGTTTCACCCATTAAAGGGGTGAAGAGATTTGGGAAGAATGGAAAGCTTAGTCCCCGTTATGTTGGTCCATACAGGGTTTCGAGCCGTGTTGGGAAAGTAGCTTATGAGGTGGAGTTATTCGTGGAGTTGTCTAGTGTTCATCCGGTATTTTATGTTTCTATGCTTAAGAAGTGTATTGGTGATTCTGTTGTGGTTGATTCTCCCAAAAGCTTAGATATTCAGGATAGCCTTTCATTCGAGGAGATTTCGATTGATATTTTGGACTTTCAGATCCGTAGGCTAAGGAACAAAGAAGTTCCTTTGGTTAAAGTTCTTTGGCAAAATCAATCTGTTGAGAGTGCTACTTGGTAAGCCGAAGATGATGTGCGAACCAAGTATCCTCACCTCTTTTCTGTAAGTTTGAAGAGAGCAGAAGGTACCATTCTTTCTTAATTCCGCCCTTGTCTTATTAAAGATTCAGCTGTATGTCTACTTTCATCACGAATTCATACATTTTGTATTGTATTCGAAGGTATAAAGTGAAGTAAGTCTTTTGAGTGAGTCGTTCAAGCTATACTTATACGTCCTCATTTTTCTCTTGTTCTTGGCCTATCTGGCAACATTCGAGGACGAATGTTTCCAAGAGGGAGATATTGTAATACCCCGATATTCTAACCAATAGTGCAACCATGACTTAAGCTCATGAGAAATAAATTATAGTGTTTTAGTTATTTTCTGGTCAAGGGAGATGTGTATTAAGGCCTTAAAGATGTCCAAACGATTGGGCGAAACAAAACATTCCTTACCGATTGAATTCTTGAGAAGGATTTTGGAATAGTCAACTTCAAATGAGCATATCTCTTTTTATACTATAAATTATTGAGATCATGACCTACCAAAAGATAGATAATTGCATTATCTTTCCAACGATACCAATTTTACCCAAATCCGGTATCGGAGCAAAGAGTTATGCCCATTTTACTCTAGCATGTCAGTCTGGAAAACTGAGTGATGACATTCGTGATAAGTTGTCATGAGCGTGACGAACTATCACCAATGTCGTCAGCCCTGGGTAGATTCTGACCCTTGTGATGACATTTTGTGATAAGCCGTCGCGCCTGTGACGCCTTATCACCAATGTCGTCAACCTTAGGCAGAAAATCATAATTTTACCCTTTTGTGATGATATTTCGTGACGACGTATCACCGGCTTGACGGCTTGTCACGGATGTCATCAGCTAATTTTTTCCAGCTACTAAGAGAAATTTTTGCAAGGGTATTTTGGTCTTTTCCACCCTTTTTTAATCTCTATATTTATCCTAGTAGAGGAGAAACCCCTCATTTTCTCTCATCCTTTTCCAAGATTTTTTTTTAAAAAAACTAGAGTTTTCTTCCAAAATCCTAAATCAAATCTTCTCCAAGAAATTCTTGAATCTTCCAAACATTTCACCAAGTTGTTCAAGAATCAAATTCTCCAAGTCAAAGGCATCAAGAAACTTAGCTCAAAAGTGTGAAGAAGAGTTTCCAATCAAGCTTGTTCATCTTAAAATCATAATCCAAGGTATGTGGGGTTTTGAACAATAGCAATTCTTTCGTTCTTGTGCCCAAAGCTTTGATTTTTATTATGAATTTATATGATTTTGCAAGTGGATTTATACCCAAATTACTTCATCATGAGATTATGAGAATATAAATTGTTCAAGCTTTGTTATACATGATTATTTTACATTTTTCAAGTTATGACTTGATATTTAATATTGTGAATTTCATGTTTCTACCATGAGTTGGTATTTCAAGTGCTTTCAAGATATGTGTCAAGCTTTAAGCTTCCTTATGACAAATTGGATTATTGAGTATATTGATTCATGAGAATTGAGTTGTTACAATGAGTCTTGATATTTCCTCAAAGTTTTTGATGTTGCCATGACTTAATGAATTGATACATATTGATATTGAGAAAGATTGATTTGAATTGAGTCGAGTTAGGAATTCAAAAATTGATTATGATTTGATAAATGAGAAAGAGATTTAATTTGGTCTTATGATAGACCCTTGTGATGTTTGTGGTGGATTTCCTAATGCATTCTGTGCTTGTGTCTGGGAGTAGTATTTAGCACCGAGTGAGAAATGTGGTATTTCTCTTGAAACTACGTGCCACCGTAGGATTGATATTAATAATTGTGGGCCAGAGGCTGAGTAAAAGATTGTGATCACTAAATTTAGGTTGTACTCACTGGCAAGAGTACGACGCTCCCGCCAATGTGGGGTTCTCTCCTTAGGAGGGCAAAACATTGGACTCCATATAGCTCACATGATTTATATCGGTTATAAGTACCTCCTATGTCCATAAGAGTTGAGTTTCTTGAATTACAGAGTCACTCCGAGTCTTAAGTTGAAGAGTTGAGTTGTTTATGATGATTTATGTGGTTTTTATCATATATTTATTTACGATGAGATCATGAAAAGTATGTTTCAATCTAACTCAAGCCAAGTGAGCCACCGTTGTACATATGCATATTTTTATGAAATTGATGATGATATTTACATTTTTATATGCACCCCCACATACTCAGTACATTCCAAAGTGTTGACCCACATATTTTCCTATGGGCTATATTTTCTCGTAATGTAGGTTTAGGTACTCAGCCGCAGTCATGTTAGCAATATTCGGGTGCCTCTTTTCGTCTTCTTAGTGGTGAGTCCTCATGGTTCAAGGACCGTGTCTATATTTTTGTGATACTATTTTGTTGTTATGGCTTTCAGTACTGTTTGAGTTAGTTAGGGGGTTTGTCCCAATATCTCCTTGATTTTGATGTATAGAGGCTTTGTCAGACTAAAGGGTTGGTATGTACAAAATTTCAGTATTTTGATATAGGATAGTTCGTTATCTTATTCCAGTATGTTCATGATATGTCATTCTCTCTTATTTTAGCATGACTATTGTGAAAGTGAGCTCTAGAAGTGACGACAGGCTTAGAGGGTTAGCTTGAGGCCGCGTGTGGCCTTAAGCACCGTGTGACGTCTCGGGATGGGATCTTGGGGCGTTACATAAATGTATTGCACATATTTTAAATTTGATAGTAAAAAATAGTATTTAGTTGTTTGAAAATGGTTATTTTAAAGTTCGAATTGCTAGTAGTTTTATTTTTTATTAAAAAAAAAAAAGCTATGATGGATGATTTTAAACGTCGTTGTGGAGAATGTGAAATTCTATATAGAAAAGTTCCAAGAGAAGTTTCTACTAGATGGAATTATTTATATTAAATGCTTGAAGTTGCTTATGTATATCGTGACACATACAATTAGTTTATAATGCTCATAATTTGAATCTTGATTTAAGTTTATGTGATAATGATTGGACTGAAATAGAAGAACTTTGTAATTTTTTAAAAACTTTTTATCAAGTTACAAATATAGTATCTGCTCAATGTACTCCAACTATTTCTTTTGTTAAGTAAATATCACTGTTGTTTCTGAAGTACTTGCTTATTATAAAAGAAATATTTTCTATTCCACAAATTTATTTGACAACTACTTTATTCAACCCATTTTTCAAAGAAATTGGTGTAATGATGATGGTTCAAAAAATTTACAAAAATTTAGAAGTTGAAACTCATGAAAAATCATCAGGTGAAACTTGTTGTGGTAGCATAGTACCTAAAGTTGGGAGTTTATATAACTAGTATCAAGTTATGGAACTAAATATTCCAGTGATCGAACCTCCTACTTCTAGGCCTTGATATGATGAGTTAGATAACGAGATGGGTGAAGAACTTGGTCTTCAGTGTTCTAGCAGTAATGATTTTGATTCGTATCTTTCTTAGGACCGGGATAATATTAGAGATGCAAATGGACAACTTCAGCTTTTAGCATGATGGAAGACCCATATCAAACATTTTTCAAAGCTTTCAAGGGTGGTTCGAGATGTGCTAGCAAGTCAAGCGTCTTCAATTGCTTTGAAGCAAGTTTTTAGCTCGGAAAGATTTATAATTGGAGATCATCAATATTCTTAGAAAGCATATTTTGGAGATTTCGGTATTATTTAGAGATTGGATCAATGCAGAAGAAAAAAAATTTGGGCTTCCAAAATTACCGCCCTAAATCGAAGATGAAATATTTGAGGAAAACGGTGAGGATGGAATGGATGTAATAGAAGAATAAGAAAAAAGACCAATTACAAAAAATATGTCCGCCAAAGAAATAATTAAGTTACAACTAAAATATTTTGGACGTTGTAGATACTAATAAGATACTAGAGTGAGATCTAATTCAAACAGAACCCTTCCTAGAAGATGGCTGGGTCGATTAGATTCTCTTTTAATATTTTTAATATGTGTACAACAGATGAAATTTAAATAAATATATAGGCTATTCGCATTAATTTTATTTTAAAATTTATCTTTTATTTTATACAACTAATGTTATAAATAACTTAGCTAAAACCAACATGAGTTGTGGTGCAGTGGATGGGGCTGCTCCACCCTTAACCAGAGGTCGAGGGTTCAACCCTGGGTATGGAGAAAACTCTATTGGGAGTGCTTCCACCTTAATGGGCCCTACAACGTGCGACCGGAATTAGTCGGGGCTCCAATGCGGTCACCGAACACCGGACGGGAAACTATAAAAAACTTAGCCAAAATTATAAAGTTTATATTTGTAACTTTAATTTTTTTTTTAAAATAAACTTTAATAGTTTAACTTTATAAAATTAGGAAAAGTTTTATACATTCTTATAAGTTAATGTTATAAATTGTATAAGTCAAGTTTAATAACTTTTTTACAAATTTTTGAAGAAAAAAATTATAAGTCAAAAACTTATAAATTTTATAAGTTAGGAAATTTAAAAATTATTATAATTTAATGTTATAAAATTTCTATAAGTCAAGTTTAATACTTTTTTACAAGTTTTCGAAACAAAAAATTTCAAAAACTTATAAATTTTTATAAGGTTTGAAATAAAAAAAATATTTTTATATAACAAAAAAATTTAAAAAGATAAAATGTTTATTTAAGTTAAAAAAACAATTCTTATAATTCTATAATTTAAATATAACAAATTTAATTTAAATTAAGAAAAACGTCGAATTTTGGTCCGGTCCGACTCGGTCCTGATTGGTAACTAAATTTCTATAATGTATGAGCTATACTTTGGACAAAAGATATACATAAAGCAAACAAGATCCGTGTGCGATATGTTTTCATTTAATTTGGTGAATCAAAAGTATTGAATTCTAGTTGTATGTTGTTTGTGAGTATCATATTTATGTAGATATATATTTCATACTATTTCATTAAGCTTTATATGTCTGCTTTTTGTGATAGGGATAAGTCATAATAAAAATGAAAACATATGTTGTTATGCTTTACTTCAATGGAAGATGGGATAGTAGTGGAAATTACAATCTTTACAATGCAGATACTTCGGTCCTAAGTACTAAATCAACCTATGACAATCATGTATAAGCAATTGCAACACATTTATCAATTGATACGTCTTTAAAAAAAATTAGCATCAAATACAAAATTAATAATAGACCAGCCTCAGTAAAAATACAGAATTATATGGAGATACGAGTATATGCTGACATGAAGAAGGATAAATGAGATATCACAATGTATTCTTTGTGTATTACTATAAAGGTATTAATGATTCAAGAGAGTGATTCAAGCTTGATTTCTTTATTGTGCGAATCTGATTTCACAACTTCCTCTGAAATTATGAATTCATAGAGTTCTAGTTCAATCGTCGTAATGAATGATGGAATCGAAGAAGCTAAAATGGGAATAAGTGCAGAAATTAAGGAGTATTCAAACACTCAATAATCAAATATCATAACTAACCAAAAACAGGAATTGATAGAAGGACAACTCTATCAAGAAGAGAGTATTCTAGTGAATGCATTGAAACTTCACTCCATTATTCACAAATTTCAATTCAGGAAAATACATTCAAATGCCAGCACGTAAATATATTCTAATACTTCTTATGTTATACTCCCTCCATTTAAAAAAGAATGACCTACTTTGACTTGACACAGAGTTTAAGAAAATAAAGAAGACTTTTGAATCTTGTGGCCTTATATTAAAGTTGTGTCAAATGTACCAAAATACCCTTTAATCTTGTGGTCCTAAATATTCCATATGAAAAGTTAAAATTAAAATATTGTCAAAAAAGGAAAGGAGTCATTCTTTTTTAAACGAATTAAAAAGAAAATAGGTCATTCTTTTTTAAGTGGAGGGAGTAATACATATATTTAGCTATTTAACTTATTCTACTATATTTTCTATGAGGGATGGCTCTGGCTCAGCGGTAAGCTTGCTTACCGTGGTGTACCAGGGTCGGGGGTTCGAAACGTCCCTCCAGCAAAGCTGGGGTGAGGACGCGTAGGTAAGGCCAGGTGGTCCCCCCTCCCCGACACCTACGGAGTAGGTATGAACCGGGTCGTCCCTCCCCTTTACTATATTTTTTATAGCTATGAAATCGAATGCTTGAGTGAAAATTGTGATTTATATTTGCGAGCATCAAGTTTGAACACAATCAAATATTCAAGGTTAGAATTTATATCAGGGAGCGCGAATGTCTGCTAGGGCCTAATTCAACTTCTAAGAAAAAAAAAACAACATCAATAGTTGCATCTCCTATACTGGACAAAGTTGTTGACACAAAAACACAGTACAACTCGAGGAGATACAAGAAGACATGTTGAATGATTATGGTATAACTCTGACGTACATGTAGTCTTGGAGAGTTAAAGAAAAGGCATTAGAATTAGTGAGAGGCGATCCTGCTGATTCATAATTAGATTATCTAGTTACTTTTACATGCTTGAAAAAATTTATCCAGGTTCACATGTAAAATGCACAAGTCAGAGGATCAATATTTTCTCTATTCATTAGTGGCACTAGATTCATCGACAAAAAGATGAGAGTATTGTAGACCAATTGTGATCATTGATGAAAGCTTTCTTGAGATTCCATACAAAGAACAATGCTAATAGCAAGCACACTAGATCTTCAAGTTTAGAATATGAATAATATTTAATTCATATATTTTATGTGTATTAGCAGTAACTTCTCTTTGTACTGTTTAAGGAGTATGATGTTACTAGCTTATGAAGTTGTGTATTCAGAAAATAATGCATCATGATAGTGATATTTCGAGCAATCTAAGGTGGCATATGGTTAGAGACAAATGATGACTATAGTTTCGGACAGACATGACAACATCATAAAGGCATCTGCAACAGCCTATGAAGGAGTTTCTCACATAACTTGTACTTGGCATTTGTGAAAAAATCTAATGAAAATTTTCAAAAGAATTCAACATAAGATAACTGAATTATTTTACTCTATGGAAAAGGCTTGCACCCAATCTGATATGGGACAAATGGTCATCTTATCTTTTGATGACATCTTTAGAGGCCGACACATAGAGGCTCAAGACTTGGTCACCTCGAGGATACGAGAACATGCATGGAGGACCGGTTTTGAGCATGACTCAAAGTAATCCCGTGTGTGGAAGGTTGCTTGGTTACTTACATTGATGCTAACCCGAGAACCACAAGCCTTGAAGTATGAACCATACTCGATTTTTGAGAGCAATGAAGAGGCTCCAGTCATTCAATTTATAATGCACCTTGGCTGCCCCTTCATTAAGGATATTTTAGACATTACACATGGTGTACTTACATACCATGGCAACCCCTTTCATTAAGGGAAAAATGGTCTTTTTGTCTTTATTTGTAATATATTATAAATAGGCCCTTTAGTCTTATTTTTGCTAGTTTATGAAAGATGAAAGATTGAAATATTAAAAATCCTCTCTCTTGAGAGTAGAACACTTAGTCTTAGTTAGGGCTTGGAAAAGCTAGTATTGATCTTTGCTTAGAAACGGTGGATCTTGAGGTGAGTTGATTCCCTTGGCGGTCACCATAAGAGTGTGGTTTTGATTATTACATTCATTAGGGTTTTTTGAGTTTAATACACTCTTTAGTTCTTAATCTTGTAATAATCTTGGTCTCACTATCTATCATTTACTTTTGTTGTTGTCATCTTGTGTAGTGGACTATTTTGGGCCCTTTATTGAATCTGAAACTTGTGTTATTGTTATTCATCTTGTTCCTCACGTTTTGTAGTTGTTTTTGATGTTATATACACCAATGTATCTTGTATTCTTATTGTTGATAGGGAATCTGAGTGTGGTCTCCATCTTGATCCTCGGATCGTTAAGATTGCAGACAGATTTGGAGTATGTTTCGTGCTTCCATTGTCTTTCTCATATCATTTGGTATCAAAGCAAGAATTGATTTTGTGCCAACAAAATCGATCTTGGGCTTGTTAGTTGAAAAATAAAAAAAGTATTGAAAAACCAAAAATCTCAAAAAAAGAAATCTATCCCGTTGTGTTTGAGCTGAAATTTGAGACTTAGATTTAGGAGATTATAGTTGTTTTGTTTGTTTCTAGTGTTAGGTTCTTGTTCTCTAACACTAAGTGAGTCTAGATCTTGGATTAGATTTAAATCCGGGTGATTTTGAGTTGTTCACCACTGTTGAGTTTAAGGTTGAAGAAACTAGTGAGGTGAAGCTCGAAATTGGAAGGGTTGTTGTTGATATTGTGGCTTGAAAAATGTGTGGTTGTGTTGTGGAGTTTAATATGAGCAAAAGGAATCTAGAATCATTCAATTTTGAGTTCAATTGGTTTAGTTTCAATCTTTTGAGTGTTCTTGTTGTTCTTCATGTTCATTATTTATTGTTGAACAAGAACATTCAATAGGTGTGGTTTGATCTTAAAGAGTGGAGAAAAGAATGTAGCCTTTTATTAGTCTTGAAACATATCCCAAAGAACATACAAAAGAAGAAAGGGGACAATAGGACTTTCAAAAAGACTCATTACCAAAAGGGAGTAAGGGCACATACCAAGATAAACAAAAGAGGAAATGAGACAAAGGCTTTCAAAAAGCTGTCTTGCCAAAAAGGTGCAAGTAAAGTCAAGGCCTTTTGAATTTTGAAAAAGGCTCTAAGTCTTGTGTTTTTCCTCCTTTAGCTGATTTTTCACTCTCCCAAATTAAAAATTTGACCAATCCAAATTTCAAACTGCCACATCACCAAATTGCCATATCATCACGTTTTACTGTTCACACAACATATTTAAACTCAAATTTTAGATTTCTTAGTTTCATTTTACTGTTTCATTAGTTTCATTACTTGATTCTAAAATTAATTAACAACTAGTAATTACCTACTTAGTTGTAGATTAATTGTTGAATCTGTTTCTTTCGTGTCTTCATTATTTATGTGCTTTTCTCATTTTTAATTCGTCATAACTTTTTGTTTCAAGTTCGTTAGTAGAATTTTTCTATTTTGTATCATGATTCGATCAAACAAGAATCCATTTCGGCCACCAAGTAGAATTGACATCCTATTGACTATCAGAGTATAAGCAATTTTCAATATTCATCACTCCAATTGTGATAATCACAAAGGTGAGTGTATACGAGTGTTGATGAGAAGCTTTTACTACTAATCTTGTTTGTTCATTGTGTAGGTACAAAAGTGATATAAGGGGAAGATGTCTTCGATAGCCGAGGATTATTGTGACTACAATATGGGAGACTATAATTGTAGTGAGTTTTTTATGGCGACGAAGTTGAGGAAGATTGCGGAGGCTAGAAAATAGCCATGATAAAAACTTGGGCAGATTTGAAAGTTACTGTTCTAAGGGAGAAAATGGGGTGAATGAAGTGCCTAGTACTTATGGTGACTTTGGAGATAATGTAGGACCTCGTGATGGATCTTATGATGGGGCATGTGAGGAGTCTTACAATTCTCACTCCAAACCTAGATTTGGTGTTAGGTATAACCCTTTCGTTAGCAAAGTTTATGAGAGCTATGATGAGAGTACACGTGAGGAGTGTGAAGATTCATATTCTCCACTTTGTAGTACTTCTTATCAAGGTCGATAAATTGTGAATGGTTATACTAGCTATAGTGAAGGTTGTACAATGAGAAGAAGAGGGTATGCACCTCCAAAATCGAGGGATACTCGTATGCTTTACAATGTTGATCCGAGAAGGAGTGTACACTCCGGAAAGATGACCATTTGTGGGATACCGGGATGCCTCATTGCGTTAAATGATAGGTATGATGTGATATTCTTTCCTTCGCCTAAGTTCATGTATACTTAGGTGTCGATTGGTTTGCACGACATCAAGTTCCTAACGTGCAAAATTGGCCATCTTATCTTTGAAGAAGGGGAGGATGATACGGCACAAATGGCCATTTTATATTTTGATAACATCTTTGGAGGCCGACACATAGAGGCTCAAGACTTGGTCACCTCGAGGATACGAGAACATGCATGAAGGACCCATTTTGAGCATGACTTAAAGTAATCCCGTATGTGGAAGGTTGCTTACATTGATACTAACTTGAGAAGCCCAAGCCTTCAAGTATGAACCATACTCGGTTTTTGAGAGCATTGAAGAGGCATCATTCATTCAAGTTATAATACACCTTGGCTGCCCCTTCATTAAGGATATTTTAGACATTACACATGGTGTATTTACATACCATCGCAGCCCCTCTCATTAAGGGCAAAGTGGTCTTTTTGTCTTTATTTGTAATATATTATAAATAGGCCCTTTAGTCTTATTTTTGTTAGTTTATGAAAGATGAAAGATTGAAACATTAAAAATCCTCTCTTTTGAGAGTAGAACACTTAGTCTTAGTTAGGGCTTGGAAAAGCTAGTATTGATCTTTGCTTGGAAACAGTGGATCTTGAGGTGAGTTGATTCCCTTGGCGGTCACCGTAAGAGTGTGGTTTTGATTATTACATTCATTAGGGTTTTTTGAGTTTAATACACTCTTTAGTTCTTAATCTTGTAATAATCTTGGTGTCACTATCTATCCTTTACTTTTGTTGTTGTCATCTTGTGTAGTGGACTGTTTTGGGTCCTTTATTAAATCTGAAACTTGTGTTACTGTTATTCTTGTTCCTCACATTTTGTAGCTGTTTTTGGTGTTATATACACCATTGTATCTTGTATTATTATTGGTGATAGCGAATCCGAGAGTGGTCTCCATCTTGGTCCTTGGATCCGAGAGTTATCTTGTATCTTGTTTCGTGCTTCTGTTGTCTTTCTCGTATCACAATCTGAGCTTAACAAAAATACCGAACAAGTTGAAATGATAAATAAGACAGTTAAAGATTACTTATTTGATATTGGGTACATGAAGTGGTCACGTCTACATAACTCAATAAATCAAACTTGAAAAATGACTTTCAATATTGTAAAAATAATAATTCAATGAATAAGAAAGCTAGAGAGTTGCCGCTTCTTTCACTGTTTGATTACATGAGATTGCTAACTTAGAAATGAAACCATAATAACAAAAAAAACTACAAATTTAAATTTTCACCTTGGTAAAAAGTATCATGAAATCCTAAAATTTAACAAAGAAGAAGTAGACAAAATGAATGTAAATCAGTTGACTTAATATTATGATTTGATTAATGATGCAACTGTTGATTAATACCTCCGCATATATATGCAACTGCCAATACTTTAGTGTTCTTTAAAATATTTTTTTATTATTATTTATAGATAGAGGAGGCATATCAAAAAGCGTAAACAGTTATAGATGACATTACACACTTCACAGTTAACTTTTTGAATAAGAAATGTAGCTGTGGAAGATTTCAATTGAATGAATTGATTTGCCCACATACGTTAGTAGCTGTGTATAAAAATCATCTCAACTATAAGGATTACTACTCTCTGTATTACACAAAAGTAAACTATGTGCAAACATACTCATTTTAAGTAGACAATTTTTCCAATTCAACCACTTGGGAGATTCCATTACTTATATCAATAGAGGTAGTGCTTCCATCAATTAAAAAAATCAGCTGAAAAAACACAAAAATCAAGAATTAAATTATCAGGCAAGAGGAGAAAACACAAACGATCTATCATGCAACAATCGTCAGATCTCAATCGAAAGACTTGCGAAAATGTTCAGCCTAAAAATTGAAAACAATTTTACTTACTTTGATGTAAATACATTCTGTTGATGATAATTTTTTCTCGGATACTTACTTTTAAAAAAAGTACTTTTCTGTTGATGTTTCTCAGAATTATTGATTTCTAGAGTTGATAAATGTTGACTCTTAAATAATTCGTATATTGATTTGTCGATTCTCTTGTTAAAATTCATCTCATAGTAGGTTATACAATGTTGTAATGGTTAAAAATGGTGCCATCTTATATTGTGTATTATATTTGTATGATACATGTAACGACGGGTTATAGCAGGGGATTGTATTCCCACTGTATTATACTATTGTTTCATACTTGTATTCCTGCTGTATTATAGATCAAAGGCTTAAGTCATCAATATCCCCCTAAACTTGTATCAAAATTTCATTTGAACCCCTCAACTCAGGGCTATACCTATCAGGCCCCTAGCCCACCCAAAATTTGATCCACCCAGGCCTTTTTTGCCTACATGGCACGTCGCATGTCATTTACTCACTATGGGTGTGTGAACCCTGAAAATCATTTGATGTGGCAAAATTTAATATTTTTTAACATTAACTTTCTCACCCCTTCATCCCTAAATTAAAAATAACCTAATTTCTCTCATTCTCTTACATTTCTCTCATTCTCTAACCTTTCTCTAATCTCTCATTGCCTCATTCTCTCATCTCACTCTCATATTTGTCTCATAATTTCTCTCATCTTTCTCTTAAATCAATTTTATTCAAGAATGTCGCAAAATTCAGTTAATCTGGAGTTACCCGATTGTGTTACTGTTCTGAATTTTGTCCTTTGAGAACTTTAAGGACTCCATCAAATCCAGGTCATAGATATTTTAGATGTAAATTTCCAAAGGTTTGTAATATTTTCAAAGATTTAAATTAATTTTTTGGTGATTTTTTTTATAATGTTACTATTTTTGCATTTTAGGAAAATGGTGGATGTGGCTACTTTAAATGGATTGATCCAAAACCTTCAGTTTCTATGCATCAATCTCCTGGATTGGAATCGATATTAATGAATAGGTGCAAAGACGGTGAAAATTTGTGTGATCGATTGAAGAAAAAGCTCAAAGTGGTTGGACAAGAGAGGGACACTTTGTGTGAGAAATTGAAAGATAGTGAAGAGAAGTTGATTGCATTGAGGCAATAACTCAAAAAAGTTAAACTTGAAAGGGAATATGCAAAACTCAAATTTAATAGACGTGGTCTACTTCTTCTCTTTGTTCCTATGTAAAGTGGTTCTTTAGTAAGGTGTAAGGTAGTAGTTAAACTTGGTATTGAATTGACAATTTGGTATTGAGTAGTTTATCCTAGTTAGTTTGTAATGGAGGTGTTTGGACAGTCTATTCTGCATTATTTTGACATGTTTAATGTGAATGAATTGACATGTTTTGTATGAAAATCACATTTTCAATTACGTTGTGTTTAGTTATGCAACAAAGTATTGTCACCTAACTAAGCATAACCACATATTTATAACTACTAAAAGTATTGCTAAAAATAAACTGAAACACAAGTATTTGTAACTACTATAACACTTTGGAAGCACATCGTATTAAAACTGCTCAAAGTTAAGCTAAAAAGTGCATCACATCACTAAATAAGGTGTTCAACATAAAAGTGCATAAAAAAAGCTCAACATTTAGCATAATAGTACTACTGTAGCATACCACAAAGTCATTAACTGTTGTGCAAGAAAAAGTTGTTCAAAAACTGATAACACAATTTGTTCAAAATGAGAGTATAACCCTCATTACAGTATCATGCATACAAATTATTTCTAAATGAACTACTTTTTGAAAGATCCAACTGATGAAAAAGACTTGGTTACATCTATTTTGTTTCTCTTATTTGCTTTCATTGTTGCAATTATGTGCTAGTGACTGAATATTTTCCATTTTACCTTAGGACACGAGGTTTAAAACTACTATCTATATTGATTGGTAAAGCACTCCTTAACCTCCATAAAGAACCCTCTCACTTGATGTACTAGAAGCAACATCAGACAAAATTATAAGACAATAAATATTGAAAAGGTAAAGAATGAGACAGAGAAATACATTGTACACTTGGGTTTCAGTTGCTGGATCAGAGTAAACACCAAAACCAATTGTAGGCCTTTTGTATCCAGTAGCAGTAGCACATGAGGTAACACTGTATGGACACTTTTTGATTGGAAAAGGTGGAACTTGACTAGAAGAAGCATTTCTTCCACTTTCAAATAGGGTCCCTCTTGTATTAGCTATTTTTATTCTCGATCCTCTACCAGTCCCTCTTGACCTCTATCAGTTTCTCCTTCAACTCCCTTATCAGAGCCACATTGACATCTACTAGTTCCTCCTTCACCTCTACTAGAACCACATTGGCCTCTATCAAAACTACATTGTATTTTACCAGCCCCACCTTTACCTCTACCAGCGTCACTTGACACTTTTCGTTGAGGTGTTCTTGACACAACAATTGTAACAACATAAATAGATCTTGATTAACTGAATTATGTAGTTGTATATGTATGAAAGGTGGAGCTTAAGTGTGAATAATACCCTATCCTAGACTATAATTCCATGATGTTGGAAAGAATAATAAATGCAACATAATATTTTCATTAGTTTTCACTAATAATAATAATAATATAAAGGGAGAACATATATCACTTACTCTTGTTGCCTGACTTTCAGTGTAGGTATCTCTTGTCATTGTACCGGTGTCACCATAAATAGAACTTGATTGTGATGGTTGGGGTGGATTCCATGAGAGTGTAGGCTGAGTGCTAGGTTGAGTACTATTACTACTCCCCATCCCATTCGACCAGACAAACAGAAATATAAAAATTTCAGAAATATGTTAACTTTACAACAATTGTTAACTATTATGAACTTTATTTAAGGCTCTGTTTTTGCACACACAATCTTGTTATGGACAACTTGACCGCATCTTGAACGGGTCATCTTGATACTTTTTTTTGATAGTTTGCTCCACTTTTTTGGATCATCCTTGCTCTTTCTTTTTTTCTTGCTAGGTTTGTCTGGCATCTTTCTTGGTTTTGGAGGCTTAATTGATGGGTTTGTGGTTTCAGGCCACATTCTCATATCAGGAGTTAGTTGAATGTAATGGTTATAAGACTTAAGAAAGATTTCTTTCCTATACCAGTGTTCTACATGCTGATCAGGATCTTCATTCAAGTAATGATAAGCACAAATAGCATGAGGATAAGGAATACCTCTTAACATCCATAACCTGCAGTTGCAATACTTCTTTTCCAAGTGAACAACAAATGTATAACCCCCATCCCCAATCTCAAAATCATTAACTCCATTCTATAATACTCTACACCTATTTGAATATTTCTTGTTATCTTTTAAAATAGTTCTTGCCATAGGTACAATGTCTGAAATCTATGTTTCAGCAAATCTGATTATATCTCTATGTCTATTTGTCATTTTATGCCTAATATCCTCTAACATTGTGATTATGGACTTATGTCTAGTAGCTAAGATCTAAGAATTAAAAGTCGCAGGCATGTTATTTTCTAAAATGTCATATTTAGAATGTGTTTTAAAATATGCCCTACACTAAGAAGAGGGAGGATTAACCAACATGTCCTCAATTATTTCCTTCTTACCTAGCCATGACATTTCTTGCATCTCTTCTCTAAACTTGACTTCAAAGCTTGATTTTGCATATTTTCAAAACTGTTTCCTTCTTTTTTCTCTTTTCCAGTGCACATGTCAATTGCTCCAAATATGTCTATCATACATTCTTCTCTCAGGATTTGGTAATAGATCCATCAAAATAGGAACAAAACCCTATAATAAGTATAAGTATGATTAGAACAGAAATTTTAATGGAAATTAAATTCAAGTAATAAGAAAAATAATTAAGTAATGGTACCTTTTGTTGGTCTGACATTACAGTCAAGCCTTCAACAATTCTCAAATTTAGATCATCTATCAGATTCCTTATGAATCAGTCCTAACTATGTTTTATTTATGTATCCACAACTACCCATGCAATAGGATACATTTGGTTGTTTCCATTTTTTCCCATAGCAACCAATAACTGTAATACCCTAAAAAATCCAAACCACTATTAGCGCCATATTTTAATCTCATGCATAGTATATCATGGTTATTTTATAGTTTTATGAGTAATATAGATGTATATTAAAGCTTCAAATAACTCCCAGCTATCAGACGAATCAAAACATTTCTTACCGATTGAACTCTTGGGAAGGATATTGCTATAGTCAACTTCAAATGAGCATATCTCTCATTGTACTATGAATTTTTGAGTTCATGACCCACCAAAAGATAGATAATTGAATTATATTTCTAACTATACTAATTTCTCCCAAATACGATATCGGAGCAAAAAGTTATACCCATTTTATTCCAGCATGTCAGCCTGGAAACTGAGTGACGACCTGTCTGATGGCTTATCACATTTCTGACTACCTGTATGATGGCTTATCACATTTCTGACGACCTGTCTGATGGATTATCATATTTTTAATGACTTATCAGCTAATGTCGTCAGCCTTAGGTAGAAGCCCATTAATTTCAGGTCCTAGGTGACTACCTGGGCTGACGAGCTATCACAGACCTAACGGCTTATTAGCCCATATCGTCAGCTGATAATTTTAGCAACTAGGAAGTAAGTTTTAGGGGTATTTTGGTCTTTTTCCCTCACCCTAAACCTTACTCCACGACATAAAACACCAAAAAACACGTATTCAGCTATTGGTATTTAGTTTTAAAAGCTCTTAACCCTCTTTGTTCCCAAGAACATACTTAGGGTTTCTTCTCAATTAACTTTAAGATTCCATCACACTCTCCACAAGATATTCAAGAATTAAGATTCCCAATCCAAGAACATTCAAGAAAGGTCAATTTTCTTTCAAGATTTAATGCCTAAGGTATGCGTAGTGTTCATCCATGGAGTCCAAGAATCAAGTTTTAGATAATAAATTATGATTTGCTTATTATGGTGTGATCATATTCATGTTGATGGTTGTTATGGGAGTTTCAAGATGGTATCTTAATGTATTTTTAGGAAGTATGTGAGCATGTTAGTTGAAATCCATGAGTTTGGGTGGCTCAAGATTGTTAAATTGATTAATACACCTATGTCACAAAGTGTGCATGTAAGGTGTTTGATAAAATGCCTAAAAGACTATAAGTCATATATTATAGTTAAATTGTGACCTAAATGACAAATGCATGCTACACCCTTATGAAAATAATGACTTTTATGATATTGTTATTATCATGATTGTTGATGGAATGTTCACGAAACTAGATTGATGGACTTATGGCATGTTGTTTGTCCATTCCCTTCCATGTATAAGACTTTGAGAACTATGTGTAGTATGAAATCTCCAACTTATGGTATTTTGAATTATGAATATTGGTCATGTGTTCAAGAAGAGCAAAGTCATGTTTTGTCAGTTTCCTTCCATCGAGTCCTGGGGGTACTTGTACTCGATAATTTAGCGGTGTGCCTAGAGCCATGTCATGTTTCACGATACTCTCAGTCAAGCCATGATCCATAGAACTCAGTCGACCATGTGACTTAGGAAATCTCAGTAGTTTAGTAATCTCAGTGATTTCAGTATTCCAAGTAAAATCTCAGTAACTTCAGTACTCTTAGTCAGTCCTCAGACATCATTACATTTCGTCAGTCAACGAAACTCAGTAAACTCAGTAAACTCAGTTTAGCTCCGCTAAACAATACCACTAGTATCAGTTTAGCTAATCAGTTTAGCTAATTAGTTTAGTTTAGTTTAGTTAATTAGTTCTGCTAAATTAATTAGTTCAGTATCTTTCAGATGAGAGTAGGATTCAGCACCGAGCGAGCCTAGGGATGGGGACTCACCCTCTAGATAGGACTGAGATCCCTAGAAGTAATCCCTAAGTTCTAGAACTATGTAGCCAGCATAGGTACGAGATATCACCCGTTAGATAGGACTGACATACTCAGGGATCACCCGTTAGCATATTTTAATGTATAGGACTGATCCCAGGGGTCACCCGCTATATTAGGATTGACTCTACAGTAGTTGTCTATACCAGTGGTGCGGTATTGACACCCTTCCAACTGGGGTTACAGGTTGGACCCCAGACTAGCTAGAAAGGGGCATATCGGTTAGATAAATACATTCCATAGTTTCAGTTACAGATTCAGGACTATCAAATACAGTCAATCCTTATCAATATCAATAGACTCCGAGATCACCCACTAGATAGGACTGACCTCAAATATGGTCAATCAGTATCAGTATTATCAGATTTAGAGATCACCCACTAGGTAGGACTGATCTCAAATAAAGTTAAATCTTTATTATCATTATACTCAGAGATCACCCGCTACATAGGACTGATCTCAGATTCAGTTACTCCATACAGAGCGAAACTCAGATAGTTCCATCAGAACTTAGACTGTTAGATACAGTCGCTCAGTATCAGTTACATCGGTTATGTCGATCATCACAGTCATATCAGTTACATCAGTCATCATAACTCACGTTATCAGTATTCAATTTTAGGACTGAGACACTGTCAATCAGACCAGTTCTTCATAATTTGAACTGTCAGAAATAGTCGTTCATCTATTCAGTAATGCAGTATTAGTTCCTCACTTAGTAGTGATATATTAATATCAATGAACTCAGTTATTCAGTATCTAAGTATCAATACACTCATGTTGTCGGCATTCAGACTCAGTAGTCAGTATCACCACGAGTTCAGTTGTAGTTACTTATGCATGTATGTATTCTCACGTTCATATCAGTCATCATTGTTCATGCATATGAACCCTTTGCATTTAGCCTACCTCACTTGTATACTCAGTACATTCAGTCGTACTGACACATTCACGCTATGGTGTTTTATTTTATGCCATAGGTTCAGAGGAATAAGTTCCAAACCAGCAGTAGCATTGCAGATTTCAGTAGTCAGAGTTAGCAGTGAGTCCTTATTATCCAAGGCCATGATTACTACTTTATTACTTTAGTATTTCAGTTTGGATTTCAGTAGTCGGGAGTTAGTTGGAGACATGTTTCTTCCACTCCCTACTTCAGACAGTTAGAGGCTTTCAGACTAGATTTAGACTTCAGTATTTTAGTTTTATTTTGGTATTGTGATACCATTTTATTCAGACATTGTTATTATTCAGATAATGTTCAGTATTGAACCTTATGGCCTTTCAGTTCATGTTTCCGCATTTATATTCATATATTATGTAGTGTACAGGTACAAATATCAGCCATGGATTAGCTTAGGGTCCTTCATGGTCATGAGCACCGTGTAGCATTCCGATTCAAAAAACTGGGGCGTTACAATAACTGACCCTTACAAACTCCTTTGAGAAAGCATCCATCAAAACCAATAATTTTTCTACACCCATCTAACCATCCCTGCTTAAAGGCATGAAATCACACATAGAAATAAACCAAGAGGTTCTTTCCTGCTTTAGTTCCTTTGTCAATATTTATCCAGCAAGAGCTTCCAGGATTTATTTTCTTGATCATATCTGCATAGTTACATAATCTGGCAAATTTCAGCTTCTAATCACCCATATTCTCCCTCATAATAATCTGTTTAACCCTATGACAAATAGTTTTACCTATATAAAGACCCAACTCCTCTCTTAACAAATCCTGAATTTCCTAAATCCTTATGTATGATTGAGAAATAATTCTGTCCTTGAACTTTCTAGCAATCAACTTTGAATCACACATCTTGAAATCTTGTTTAGAGGAATACATTTGTGAATTGGGTTATAGTTCTAAACAATAAAATCACCTAAATCCCTATCAGTAGAAGCAAACAGCAACAAGTTGCAATTAGGTACAATGCACTTCAACCTTATTCTATGTTTTCCATTAGGTTTTAACTTCAACTGTCATTTATACTCTACAACATAATCTGCAACAACTTTTTAAAACTGTTTTGCACCCTCAAAAATCATTTCAAGCTCAAACACAGCAAATTCATAATTTTCATCATACCTAACTTTCTTACTTATACTTCTTCTGAGTAGGTTATTCCTCTAATAACATCTAGATTTAGCTCCTCTTCACTATCTTCATTCTAACAGTCAGAACTATCAAGATATTTCTCAACTCCAACCAACTGTCCAGCATATTTGTTCGCCTTATTTTTTCTAATATCCTCAAAGTTTTTATCTACACAACCAACAACTCCCACATGTACTTCTTCAGTTTCAACAACCTTTTATCTATTTTTTGTTTCTTTCTTTATTTTTGGTTTTGTTGTTTCTTCTTTCTTGTCTCAAAGCCCTCAACTCCTCATTAACCTTTGAGCCATCTTCTGAAGAAATATCTCCAAGATTTGAATCACTACTCAAGTAATATGATTACTCACCTTCTATATTAATATATTGTTCATGGATATCTTCTACATCTTCTACATCAGTCTCATCACCTTCTATTTTAATATTTTTTAGGTTAACATCTTCTACATCAGTCTCTCTCTCTCTTCACCTAAGTTAACAATCTTTATCTCTATGTTAACACTCTCATCAACACCAACAAAATCTTTTTCTATGTTAACACTCTCATCAACACCGATAGTTTCTCTCTCTGGGTCTGCACCCTTACAACCTTATCCATTAACACCCTCTCACAATCTATAACCTCGGGTCTAGGTAAGAGACGTGCAGGTCAATCAGGGCCAAGTATTGGTTCATCTACAGACATAAAAGCAATAAAGTCTGCATGTTTTAAGTTTTTGACTAGTTCTAGTAGACGTCAGTTATTTGTAATAAAGTTGAACTCTTTAGTTACTGCATCTTGGTTATAAAACCCTCCAACAGTTTTAGACCCTAATTCTCTAGTATAAAATCATCTATGTTTGAAGATTCTGAGTAAGCAGTTCCTATTAATACTCTTGGAAGGTTGTTAAGGCACCAAGAGTATCCGCTAATTTGCGGTTATCCGGACTGTTTGAAAATATCTTTTGACTAACTTCAAAAAGAAAGACTGATTGTTGAAAAGTAATTGATTTTAGGAAAAGACTTGTGTAAAATAGATTTGGATGACTTAGTAGGGGTTTTAACTAAGTATAAATAAATTAATAACAAAGCATGTAAAAGGGGAAGGGGAGAAAATAAAAGACTTAGGCCATTGGTCCCAAATCAGTAGACCCTGCCCTAATCTAATTGGGCTTTTGGTGCACTTGCACCTATCTTAATCTAAATATTGGCCTTTTGGCCTACAACCTGTCCTAAGCTAGTTTTCGGACCTTTGAGGCCCAAAATCCGCCTCACTTGTATTAAAATACAACTTTGGCTTCGAGGCTCAAATGAATGAATACATAAATGACTAAATGAATAAATAAAAAGAAGACAACAATAAAAAATTAAGACTTTTCAAGTCTCTTAGTGACCTCATCAATGGGTTTTGACCCATTTTTCTTCTTCGTCTATCTTCTAGCACCTGCACGTAGGGGTGGGCATAGTACAATATTTAAACTTTGGTACAGTAATTTCGGTATTCGGTTTTTAAAAATATTATACCATTACCATACCATATTAATTTGGTATGGTTTGGTATTTTAACATTTGGTTTCGGTAACCATAGTTTGTTTAACTTCGACAATATATACTCGTATACTAGAGTATTATTACTTCGACTTTTCAAAAGCACGTCTTAATTGTATCATAAATACACATTAATGATGTAGAAATATTGAAAAAGAAGTACAATCAATTTCTTTTATTAGTCAATTACACCAAAAAGATATTTCAATCAAAATAAAGTAGCAAAAGTTTCAATGTCTAAACATTTTTATACTACTACTAAGTATTATATTTGTGTGTGTGTCTCTCTCTCTCTCTCGGTATGGTATTCGGCATTTTGATATGCCATTTGTAAATACCGAATACCATACCATATACCAAATTTTTTAAAAATATATAACATATACCATACCAAATATCATAATATCAAAACCACAGTATTAAAATTTTCGGTTTGGTATGGTGATTCGGCATAAATCATACCATGCCCATCCCTACCCGCACGTCATGTAGTGGACCTTGGGTTTAAACTTCGGACTTGACTCGAAGAGGTGAGCCTTATTTACCCATTACGAAATGCAAGAGGAGAGAAGTCCATTTGGACTTGAGATATTTTTTGCATGCAAAGAAAAGATAAAGAAATTAATATACGTTCAAGACATAATAGTTACATATTTTAAATCAAAAGAAAATTTCAAGAATCAATTTTTAAATTAGAATGATATGCACACTTATACACGTATAACAAGAGTGAGAGTCAATAGATAAAATGCAAAGCAAAGACATCCACTTGCATGCCTCATGATTTATGTTCATATTAAGAATGAATAAAGGTAAATGGAAGAAGGCCATATTCAATAAATTAATACATAGAAACAAACAACGTAAGCTTGTGAAAGTAAAGGGATGAGGCAACAAGAAAAATACTTATGACTTCTAAAATTGAACAAACATGTACACTAATCCATATAACAAAATAAAATAAAGGTGAACTTTTCAAGAAAGAGAATCTTTAAATTTCAATTAAGGCGACATTAACGAAAATTCATACATCTAAATTACAACCAATATTTTATGAAAAAACATGTAATGACCTATAGTTTATATTTCTAAGACGTCGTTGATTATATTTTGATACTATGAATAAAAGAGCGACATGAATCAAGTCTTTACACACACAAAGAGCACATACAACAATCCGGAGTAAGAAAATTAGAATAAACGTTTAGCATCTCTAAAAGTGAAATATTGTGCAACAATCATACTATGCATGAGTCAAAAATATCCAAATAATTCTATTTAGCCACAAAAGTTCGAACTTTCTCATCATTTTGACAAGACAACACGTGAACAAAGGAGGAATAAACATCTTGGATGAAAAATAAAGCTAGCACTTTATCTCTTGTATGAGGATTTTGAAATCCATTAAAATAATTAGCAAGCAAATGACCAATTCTTGACTTAACTAATTACTGCTTTTATTAAGGCAAAACAATCAATATTTAACTATTTTTCCGACATAAAAAGAAACAACTTTACATGCTAAAACAAACATATCCGCCAACAATGAGTTTAAACAAGACATGGGTATGTTTTTAAAGTAAAGATCTAAACTTTATCCAAAATAATTAAAGAATAAGTTCAAAAGGCAAAACAATCAATATTAACTATTCTTTTCAACATATCCACCAATAATGAGTTTAAACGAGATATGAATATGTTTTTCAAGCAAAGATCTAAACTTTATCCAAAATAATCAAAGAATAAGGTCAAAAATCAAAACAATCAATATTAACTATTCTTTTCAACATAAAGAAAATAACTTTACATGATAAAAACAAACATATCCACCAACAATGAGTTTAAACAAGATATGAGTACATCTTTTAAGCAAGGATTGAAACTTTATCTATAATAATCCAAGAATAAAGTCAAAAAAATCATGTACAACTATTGCTAGCTTATTTTTATATCATGAAAATAATTAAAATATCGATACCACAGCGTCCTATGGCCTTTAAGGCCATCTACAGCAAACAATCCCAGCAAACAAAATTATAACTACGAACTACGAAGAAGAAAACGATAATAAAACTTTTTGAAAAAAGGAAAAGTTGTGTTTACCTTTTTGGGGGTAGCAAAATGAGACTACGAACTTCGTTGGAATCAACCACCACCGAAAAATGTTGCCGGCAACTCAAAATTTTTTATTAGCCGACCAACGCTATGAAACAAAAATTTTTACTAAATAAAAATAACTATTTTGCTCAAAAGAATTTTTTCACCTTTCTAGCCTCATTTTTTTTTTAACTTTTTCCCATCCCCTTTTCTACCAAAGTAGTGGTAGTATTTATAGGAGAGAATTAAGATATATGTTAGTTAGTTATGTTAGAATTTATATATATTTATTGAATTAATTATGAGAAGACCATTTAAAAATAGAGAAGCTTTTAGAAAAATTAAAGAATCTTTAGTTAGTAATTATTCAGAATATATAAGTCTAAATAAAACAAAAGAAAATCCACAAAGATTAACCTACCTAATTACATTAATATCTAGTATTGAAGCAAAATTAATAATCCATTTAAAATCTAGGAGAATGAGACACATACCACCTAATTATGATAAAATTAGATTTAGATATCCGCCAAGATATTATAAATATAATTTAAATGAATAAAGAGCAAAAATACAAAGAATTAAAACAATTTATTTCTGAAAAACGTAAAGAATTAAAAATAAGAATAGAAAGACTACATTATAATATATTTGCCGGAGTTAGTAAAAACTCAATAAATAAACAAAAAGATGAAATATCAAAATTAGAATCACAAATAGATAGTTTAGAATATATATACCAACATAAACTATTCACAATAAAATGAATAAAGAAGAATTTATAATAGATGAAAAAATATATGAAAATCATGAAGGATTAAAAATAAAAATAGTATTTTCTAATCTAGGAAGAAGATATAAGAAAATAGGTGAACATTTATATCTAATGTTAGAAAAAGAAGAATTAAAATTAGAAGATAAATTAACAGCAATGGTAAGAATAGAAAAAGAAAATGAAGAAATAGATAGAAAAAAAGAAATAGAAAAAATTAAACAACAAACTACAGAAGAAATACGAAAAATAGAAGAAACTAAAAATTGTAGAATTGCTGAATTAGAAAAAGAACTACAAATGTTAAAAGATTTGTATGAACAAAGACAAAAAGAAAAAAAAGAAAAAGATAGAGAACAAAAATTACTAAACGAGATAAATCAATTTAAGGAAAAATTAAAAATAAATAATATAGATATTGAAGAGACAGATAATTATGATTCAGAAGAAAGTGAAACATATACAGAAATATTAACAAATACAAAAAAAATTGAAATCAATGAAAAACAAGAAGTAATTAATGAGAAAAACTTAGAAAATACCAACACAGAAATAAATACTCTTGATAAAAAAGAAGGTGACAATATAATATCTAAAACAACAGAAATAAGAAAACCTATATATTATAAAAGTAAATTTAAAAGATATAATTAATATGACAAATGGACACCAAAATAAATAGTTAATAAAAATTACAACTTTTTAGACCTAGACTGTGTAATAGATACAGAAAAAACAATACAATTATGGATAGGATATATGATAAAACAATTATTAGATAATAATATAAACATAACAGATGCACCAGAATATATAAAAAGAACATTAATAGGATCGGTAAAACTATGGTTTTCAAATTTAACTGAAAATAACAAGAAAGTATTAAGAGCTAATAAACCTATTGAAGGAACATCATCAACAACAACTAAACTAACACCTATAGAATTATTGAAAAAATATGAAACAGCTATAAAAGATGAATTTGGTAGTATGACAACAATAGAAGAAGAACAAGATGAAGAAAAAGATACAAATAGGAATTTAATGTTAAAATTAGCAATATGTAATATGTGTTATATGGATGAATATACTTGCGCATTTAAAGAATATTATTATAAAAGAGCATATAGTATAGAAGAAAGTAAAGAAATAAGAAAATTATATTTTAATAAATTACCTGAACCATTTAGTTCGAAAATAATAAAAAGTTGGGAAGAAGCAAAAATAGTAGATACGTTAGGAGCAAGAATAAAATTTTTACAACAATGGTATAGAAACTTATGTGAAAAATATAGAGAAGAATTAATAATGGAAAAAACATTAATAAGAAATTTAGCATGTTGCAAAAATAAAATAGCACCCCAATTTGGATGTGAAGAAAAATATTATAAGAAAAGAAAAAGACATAAAAAATATAAGAAATATAAAAAATCAAAATATAAATACAAGAAACCAAGAAGAAGATATCATGTAAAAAATTATAAATACAAAAAACCATACAGAAAGAAGAAATCTATAAAAGAATGTACTTGTTATAATTGTGGAAAGTTAGGACATTTAGCTAGAGATTGTAAATTACCTAAAAATCCAAAAACTAAACAAATATCAAAAATAAAAATAGATAATACAGAATATATGCAAATAGATTATATAGATTATGAATTAGAAAGTGAAGATAGTATATATAAAATTTCAGAAAACGAAACAGATACTGAAATAGATGAATCAAATGACTGAAGAAGATATAAAAATAATAACAAAGGAAGAATATTTAAATGATGAAGGAACGAAACAAAAAATAATATTTGACAGTAATAGATTTGATGAAATAAAAGGAAAAGAATTAGATTTAAGTGTAGAAAAAATATTTAAAATACCAACAATAAAAAATATTTTTACTAGGAAAAAAGACGAGTATTATGTAGTATGCCAAAAAGAACATGTAATAGACTGTAGATATGCAAAAGGTAAAGCTAGTATACCACTAGTAACGAAAACAATAATTAATAAAGAGATAAATGATATAAAAAGTAAAGGAGATCCAATAAAATATGTACACCTTGGAGGTACAAAGATATTAATAAAAGCATGTTTTAGAGAAGGAATAGATACACCAATAGAATTATATTTAGCAGATGATAGAATTATAAAACCTATAGAAAAAAACATAATAACTGCCGTAAAAGGAAATTTAATATACCAAAAATTCAAATTCATAATAAGTGCAAACTATTCAGTAGCGGTAACAGATATGAATATAGATAAATCACTAGTATTATATTGGAAAATATCAGGAATAGAATTAACTCCAGGAAGTAAAATATTTACAGCAAGATGCAAAAATTTATATGTATTAACAACAAAACATAAAATAACAGAAAAAAATAAGATTAACAAGATACGAATAGAAAGTCCATTTGAACAAATTGTAAAAACAATAGATTATAATGATTATAGCTATAAAGACATAGATATAGAAGAACATTTAGAAATAGTAAATGATAGAATAAGTACAACAAAAAGAATAGCTGATGAAAAACTAGAATCATCAAGCTCATAAAAAAGAACAAGTTATGAAACAAATTCGATAAATAATTTAAACCAATATTATATAACAGGAAAAATAAATAAAAAAGAATATTTAATACTCTTAAATACAGGACAAGAAGAAAATTATATATCAAAATATCTAGTAAAAAATGAAGAAATAAAAACCGATAATGATATGTGCCCAGATCTACCAAGAAGTTTAATAAATAATAAAAATATAGCAGAAAAAAAATAATAATAGGAGTTAGAAAAATAAAAATAGAATTTGAGATAAAGGAAGAAATGCAAAAAACGGATATAATATTAGGAATAAAATGGTTAGAACAAGTAAAACCATATAATATAGAACATACACAATTAACCTTAACATATAATAAAGAGAAATTATTCTTAAAAAGAGCCTTAACATAAAATGAAAATATATGTATTAATGAAGATAGTAGTAGAAGGATATTACAGTAGATATTATACGCCTATGATAGATACAGGAGCAGAAGCTAATTTATGTAGATATAATTACTTACCAGAAAACAAATGGGATAAATTAAAAACATCAATAATAGTTAAAGGATTTAATAATGAAGGAAGCTTAATTACTTATAAAGCTAGGAATGTAAAAGTACAAATATGGGATAAGATGTTAACAATAGAAGAAATTTATAATTATGAACCAACGTCAAAAGATATACTTTTAGGAATGTCATTTTTAGATAAACTATACCCACATATAATAACTAGAAACGACTGGTGGTTTACAACACCATGTAAATAAAAAGTAAGAGCAAAAAGAGTTAATAATAAAATAAGAAAAAAAACTGATTGGATAAATGGAAGTGAAAAAATTACACAAAAATTAAAAAATATAAAAAACACTGAAGATACAATAGAACTAGTAGTATTTTCGATAAATAAAACAGAAATAACTATATTTTCAATAAATAAGATAGAAATAGTTAAGAAAAAATTAGAACAATTATATAGTGAAGATCCATTAAAAGGATGGGAAAAACATAAAACTACCATAAAAATTGAATTAATAGATAAAAATAGTATAATAACCCAAAAACCATTAACCTATAATTTTGACGATTTAAAAGAATTTAAAATGCATATAAATGAATTATTAGAAAAACAATATATACAAAAAAGTAATAGTAAGCATAATAGTCCAGCATTTACAGTAAATAAACATAGTGAACAAAAAAGAGGAAAAAGTAGGATGGTTATTGATTATAGAAATTTAAATGCAAAAACTATAACATATAATTATCCAATACCAAATAAGATATTAAAAATAAGGCAAATACAAGGATATAATTGTTTTAGCAAATTCGATTGTAAATCAGGATTTTACCATCTAAAGTTAGAAGAAGAATCTAAAGAATTAACTGCATTTACGGTACCACAAGGATTCTATGAATGGAACGTATTACCATTTGGATATAAAAATGCACCAGGTAGATATCAACATTTTATGGATAGTTATTTTAAACAATTACCTAATTGTATAGTATACATAGATGATATATTATTATATACAAAAACTAAAGAAGAACATTTAAAATTATTAGAACAGTTTACAGATATAATAGAAAAATCAGGCATAAGTCTAAGCGAAAAGAAAGCTGAAATTATGAAAAATCAGATAGAATTTCTAGGAATACAAATAGATAAAAGTGGAGTAAAAATGCAACAACATATAGTACAAAAAATAATAAATTCGAAAGAAGAATTAAATACAAAAAAAGAAATTACAATCATTTTTAGGATTAGTAAATCAAGTAAGAGAATATATTCCAAAATTAGCAGAAACTTTAAAACCACTACAGAAAAAATTAAAAAAGGATATTAAATATAACTATAATGAAGAAGATAAAAAACAAGTTCAAAAAATAAAATTACTTTGTAAAAAATTACCAAAATTACAATTTCCAGATGAAAATAGAAAATTTATATATATAGTAGAAGCCGATGCTAGTGAATATAGTTATGGAGGAGTACTTAAATATCGATATGAAGTAGAAAAAATAGAACACCATTGTAGATACTACTCAGGTACGTTCAATGAGACAGAAATAAAATGGAAAATAAATAGGAAAGAATTATGTTCATTATATAAATGTTTGTTAGCATTTGAGCCATATATTGTATATAACAAATTTATTGTACGAACAGATAACACACAGGTACGCTGGTGGTTAACAAAGAAAATACAAAACTCAGTTACAACGAAAGAGATTCGGAGACTAGTTTTAAATATATTAAATTTCACATTTATAATTGAAGTGATCAGTACTAACAAAAATGTTATTGCAGATTACATATCAAGACAAAGCTACACAGACTGAAATTATAGAAGAAGATACTCTAGAAAAAATACTCAACACCCTAACTACGCTTTCATTGAAAGTAGACAGTATGGGTACTGAGATAGAAAAGCTAAAGACTAATGAAGATAAACTGAAGTCTATAGCTACAAATCAGCTAACTCAGCAGTGTGCAGAGCTATGTCGATCGGAAGACAATAAAATTCCAGAGCGAGAAGGAGACGTTGGGACACTCCATAAAACCCATAACATTTATCAATCTACTTTTGCAGGTACAAGCAAAGGAGTTAGTCGATCGAGATACCAGAACACGAATATGAATAAAATATTTGAAAAACCATTTACACCAAAAACACAAAAAGATCATTTATTCATACCCCCACAAATTAACACATACCGAGATAGCCTAAACCAAGATAAAAAAAGTTTACAATTATACAACCCAGAAATATATAGAAAATATCTATAAAGTACAAACATTTCTAAACCTTAACCCCAGAGCTACAAATATCAAAGAACCAAATACCAACTATATAACCCAAAAATTACAAGGATATAACAAGCTAATCGCACTACCCAAAACTAACCCAAGCCTAGTAAAAACTTGTTTTGACTACGGACTACTAAACACCATATACACCCAAGACGGAGAAGAATTAACAGCTATGGAGGAATTATATAAGATATTCACCACCTACAAAAGAATAACGAAAGGCAATCTATTTTATATAAAGTGTTATACTGCACCCGCAGAGATACTATACGATGAAATAAAACCAGTTATACAAGTTGTAAAGATAGGACTAACTATAGACATGATCATACCAGAAGATATAACGCAGCAACCGGAGATACCCAGAATTGAGATACCCGAGTTCTATGTAAATAAAAGACTTATTGGACTAGCTACGATTATACAAGAACTAGCAAATAATTATACTAATGGAAATCCAATATGGAGCTATTATTCGAGAGATCATCAAATGATTTACTCAAATTCAAAAGAGCTACGACCAACAGATATGGAGGATGTCAGACAATGAATAATAACGCTACTCAACCCAGAGAAACAATCTACCGCAAGAGCTATTAAAAAAGGATTTATTTCAGACGGACTACTAACAAGGTATTGTAAAATAATTGGACATAAATATCCAGATCACCAATGTTCAAGGTGTAATGGAGAAGTAATATTATTCCAGAAGTACATCTAGAATAAAAATCAAGAAGACAAAATGCCAGCTGGAAAGATAAAATAAGAAGAAATAATGGAGATATAGCAGATACGACAACACCAACGGGAGACAAGATGTCAAGATATTGGACCATATATTGTATAGATTTATAATATTTACGTAAAGTTTGATAAGATAGTAGGCTAGCATTATTGTAAAGTATTAAATGTAGTTTGAACTTTTCTTAGCCTTTAAAGGCTATGTAGACTTTTTAGGCCTAGGTAGTTTATAGGCTTTTTGACTTTTTTAGTTCTATTTTAACATTTAGTAGACATTTAAAAAACGTGTAAACAAATATAAAGATTCTTTCTTTCGTTTTATAAATAAAGAGAGCTGAAGGCATTGCAAAGCAAGCCTTCTCATGTTAAAGCAAATACTCTCTCCATTCCATAACAAATATTTTGCCCAGTTAATTAAAAACATACATACTTCAATGGAAAAAGCTATGGAGGAACAAACTTCAGAAATATCAAAACTACCCGAACAGGTATATCTATTTATGATTATGAATAACTAAATTTATAATTCCCAACAATCATGATATGATAAAATAAATTCATATTAGTTACTTTATAGTAGAATTATTCGAAAAATAATATGTTAAGAAGTTTATTAGCAAAGTGGAAACGGAGAAAAATCCCTAAGAACTATGTCATCCTAAAGGTGAAACCAATGAGGCAAGAAGCCGTGGCGGGGAGTAACCAGAGTAGAGGCGCTGTTTAAGGAAAAAAGTATCCAAATTACCATGCTAATAGTGACCAAAGAACATGTTATTTAAGAATAATCTAGTATATAGTAATCTAAGATGACCATATTTTGTTATGTACATGGTTGAAGAAAATATTTTGAAAAAAGCAATTTTATGAAAATGAATGATAATTTATCTGATGTGATGGTAGATATATTTAAAATACTTATTTTGTATGCACTTAGAGATATAAAAGTAGTAGATATAAGAAAAATCATATTAGAAAAAGCATTTGGTGAATATTACATGGCTAGAGTAAATTATATACCATGCCTACCTAACTACTCTTATAAACACTTATCATGATAAATTACATAGAATTTTTAGAAAAAGATATGCGAAATATACAGTTACTAAAAAAAAGGATGAAAACAAAAATAGACAAATACATGGAAAATAAAAATAAATCTCTTAATAAAAATATGCAAAATCTACTAAGGCTAAAACAAACAAATATAAAATATCAATTTTAGAAAATAGATCATTTAGGCTATCTTAAAGTTTTAATCTTATATATACTTAAAGATATAGAAATTATAGATATTAAGAAAATAATATTAGAAAAAGTAATAGACTACGAAATTGAAACCATAAATTAGCTAGAACAGTTATACGAAGAAATTTACCGAGAAGGATATTATTCAGATCAAGGATGTTAGAATATATTAGAAAAACTAGAGAAAACCAAGATAATCTAAATAACGAAATTAATTATAGAAACCGAATTAGAAAAATAATGGAAAATCTAAAAGAAAAGTTAATATGGATAGAAGAAACCTTAGAAAATTTAGAAAAAAGTACATGTGATAGTTAATATAATTTTAAAAACTCACTACGAGAAGAACAACACAAGATAATAAATAACATAGAAAATCTAGAATTAGATATACATTACAGTACAATTAGGATAAATTATTATACAGAAATTTGTAACTCTGCAGTTACTACAGGATAAAATAATAAACCAAATAAATTAATGAATACATCTTACAAAAAGAATAAATCATTAAAAAATATTAAAACAAAATTTAAGAAATATTCACGCACAAAGAAAAATAGATTCATTAGATATACAATAAATCTATTTCATAAGTTAGTCATCCACACCCCCCTACAAATGGTTGGTAGATAAATTTAAAATACTTATTTTGTATGCACTTAGAGATATAAAAGTAGTAGATATAAGAAAAATCATATTAGAAAAAGCATTTGGTGAATATTACATGACTAGAGTAAATTATATACCATGACTACCTAACTACTCTTACAAATACTTATCATGATAAATTACATAAAAATTTTAACATATATGAGAAACATACAGTTACTAGAAAAATGGATGAAAATAAATATAGACAAATACATGGAAAATAAAAATATGCAAAAACTATTAAGGCTAAAACAAACAACTATAAAATATCAATTTTAAAAAATAGATCATCTAGACTATCTTAAAGTTTTAATTTTATATATACTTAAAGATATAGAAATTATAGATATTAAGAAAATAATATTAGAAAAAGTAATAGACTATGAAATTGAAACCATAAATTGGCTAGAATAGTTATACGAAGAAATTTACCCAGAAGGATATTATTCAGATCAAGAATGTTAGAATATATTAGAAAAACTAGGGAAAATCAAGATAATCTAAATAATGAAATTAATTATAGAAACCGAATCAGAAAAATAATGGAAAATCTAAAAGAAAAGTTAATATGGATAGAAGAAATCTTAGAAAATTTAGAAAAAAGTACATGTGATAGTTTACATAATTTTAAAAACTCACTACGAGAAGAACAACACAAGATAATAAATAACATAGAAAATCTAGAATTAGATATACATTACAGTACAATTAGGATAAATTATTATACAGAAATTTGTAACTCCGCAGTTACTACAGGATAAAATAATAAACCAAACAAATTAATGAATACATCTTACGAAAAGAATAAATCATTAAAAAATATTGAAATAAAATCTAAGAAATATCCACGCACAAAAAAAAAATAGATTCATTAGATATATAATAAATCTATTTTATATGTTAGTTATCTACACCCCGCTCAAACTGCATACGTATTGAACAATTAAGTAAAACACATCAATTCAATATTTAAATAATATAATAATGACAATATCTTTTATCAAATATTTTTCATCAAAAATTATATGTCTAAAATCTCTACTGTCAGAAGCATTTAATTTTGAATCATTGAAACACTATCATCTCTTTTACTTCTTGGTGATTCTCCGAACACTTGATCAGTTGGTGCAGTTTCTTCAAAAATTTTCTTGTTCAAAAATAATATGATGTTGCTCAATAATTGTGAGTTAGAATCAATAATGTATTATTTCAAGAATTCAATTTTGCTTAAAAATTTTCTCATTGCTTGATGATTATTATTTGCTTACAATACACAAAACTTAAAAGATATAACAAGAAGCATTTCCAATTAATAATACCTTTACAACTTATAAATATGAAAAATTGTAACACCTTTACAAGATTCATTTTTAATTTTCTCAACTTGATAATTAATATTTCTTGAGACTGATTATAATTCACTGAACATGCATTCAAAATAGTCATCAATTTCAAATTATAATTTCTTAAATCCATCAATGACATCTTTGATAGCTCTTGATAAAAAAATGTATTATTTGTGAACTGGAAATGACAACAATATTAATTAAGTACAAGTCACATGAACTATTATATCTTAACGAAAATAGAATTATAAATGAATTAAGATAAAGCATAAATAAAGATACAGTAAAAAAAATATACCTTGCACTTCGTGAAGTCATCATAACTTTCTCTAATTTTATTTTTCATGGAGTTTCAACAATCACTTTTTAATTAGTATCCTAAGAATTGATATTAAATGATGAACGACAATATCTTCATGAATATGTGATCAACACTCGTATATCCAAACCCTGAAGAGCTAGATGCAAATCAACTATCCTATAATATTGGATAAAATTTCAAAGAAAGCGATTCACACTAGCTAACAACGCTTGAAATACATCTATATTTCAGAAATAGTAATTAGAAAGGGCTTGAATCTTTCTTATGATGTTTCGCTCACTGTTCTCGTAAAAAATAGAAACTATTGAATGAAAAACAAAACTGCAAACTTCATCGCATGAGAATTCTCCAATCAATTATTTTTTTCAAAGAAATTTCAAATATGATTTCTTTTGAATAGATAATTGACCTGAAAAGTATTCCATCGTTAACCGTGATGGCACATCAGGATCATAATCAAAATCAAAAGACCCAACACACTTTAAATTCATAACAATAACAAATTATCTTAAATCAAAAAATAGTCTTTATCCAGTATTATTCAATATAAAAAATATTTTGTGGAGTCAAATTGAGCTCCATATTCATCAAAGAATGAATATGTTGTAGTTGTGTATTAACTTTTCGAAGATCAGTAAAGTAATCAAGGCATGTACTTCTAAAGGCTTCAAACTGATCAGAAGGCAATTTTAGATTTAAATGATGGCCTCATAATTTGTGTATGTCTTTGAGTAACTATTAATATACCCTTCATTAATCAATTTTCAGAACTTCATACAAAAGAATAAAAAATAGATATTAATTAAGAATAAAATGTGTTTATTATAACGTACAACGTATTCAAACATATTGCATATAATACATAAAACAACATCATATTTGAATTTTAAAATACACATATGCATAGTAACATAATAAAAGAAATAAATACAAAATAAAATACATTAGTAACAAAATTATAATAAACATACGAACCTTAACAATATCATCGAGGGTAGTATCTTTCACATGTTTTTTTTTTTTTTTTTTTTTTTGTACTTTATTTTTTTCACAGATGCAATATTAGAGTTTGCCTTTAGAATAAGAACATCATCAATGAAATCATCCTCATCTTCAATAATTTTTTTCCTTTATATCACCGCGAATTTTTTCCCTTTTAGATTACAGTTGTACAATTGCAGAACCTTTTTTATGATTAATTTAACCTTTTTTAACAATTTTATTTTCAGTATCTTCACTTTATCGTGTTGCACATTATTTAATGAATTTAACGAAATTAGTTATAAAACTCCTAATTGAAAGAAGAAAAATTTGATTCCGCCTTGAATAGAGAATCAAAGAATGAAAATTTTTGAACCCCAGTAGATGATAGTTCTAGGGTTTTTTCTTCTCGAAACTTTTTCAATAGTTTCTTCATTTTTTCTCCATTTTTATTAACAACATGCAAGATGATGAATCATCAGTTGAATTCTATTCGGAGTCCTCGAACTTCACCGAGTAAATAATTTGTCATCCATTACAACATAAATCTATAATTCTTAAAAAAATATACTAAATTATACTCGAATGATTACAATACTTTGATAAGAAACAAACATAGAAGTTAAATATGAAACACATCCGACAGCTAATCTTATTTTGGAGAAGAAAACATAGTTCTTTCAAAACACAAAAAAAAATTAAAAAAATTGAGAAAACATTTTCAATATATTGCAAACGTATATCAACAAAATCAAGCTAAGCTTTATATTGGAGAAAAAAACGTAGTTCCTTCAAAACTTTTAAAAAAATACACAGTTAAAAATAAAGCATCAAAAATTGAGGAAAAAATTACAATACACTCATTAGAAACATAAATCAACAAAATTGAGATATTGTAATGGAGATGTTACGATCCAAATTATCGAATTGTAAGGACACCTATTCTAATCCACCTAGATAGGAGAACTTGTTATCATCCCTTTAAGAAAACATACAGAAGTTTTAATTAAAAAATAAAATATATTTTACCACAGAAAATCTTGTAAATCAGTTTGGAATATAACTACCCTAGGATCTAATCTAAATAGGTTAGGAGCTGCTAAAAAAATAAAGACTAGACACAATTTCCACCATGAGTGAGAGAATTGGGATCTGTTGAAGGATCACTACCCCAACAACCAAGAAACCAACAGTAATCTCTACAAAAAAAAACCATATCTCAAAAAGGGTATAGCAAAAGTAGCATCAATACAAACCACATGTACTGGCAAGCCTCATCGGTTGACCCAAATTGGATTTACACAAATATAGCATAAATATTTAAGGGAAAAAATGCATTTTTTTAGACTTATCACCAACCCCTAGATGTTCTCTTGCACCCTTTTTAAATTTTTGTTATGATTTCTGAGACACTACACATTCTCTTACGACTCTACTACTTGGGACCATCAAGTTTGGTCTCACAGTAAAGGTCAACATAAATTTTAAGAATAGCTACAATGGAAAAAATCCTATACATGAGTCAATAACCAAATAAGTCACCTAGAATACCTAAAGAAGACCCTTTTTCGAGCATGTGACATGACCACCTGATTCCCCAAACATTAGCTTCAATTTATTTCATAACTGATAACTGTCCTTCTTCGTATCCCACCGAAATAGATTTCTTTAATTATCCTTAACCTCCTTAGTCATTTTCCCGCTCCAGGCAATACAACAAATTAGGCCACAAAAGACTTACTAGCCATATGATAAGCAGTCAAGACCTAACTGGAATATGGTAGCACAAGTAAATACATGCTCAACTAATACACTTAGCACAACAGTATCAAATAAGCAGTTAGGATATTTGATCATAAAGATGACATATTATCATTAAATTAAGTATAATCAAGCTAAGTCATGACAAAATAAAAAAAACAACAAACCAAGTCAATTAAGATTAAGTCAACAACCCTGACTCTAACAACATCCAAGTCAACAAACCATGACTCTGATAACAGGGTCTCAAAATATATGAAAAGTAATTGAACCACACAAAAATTCTAAATATGTAAAGCATATAAATATAATTCTTTGGTTCATTCATGAAACCGTCAAACTCACTTGACCCTATTACATACATGCTATGAGTGATGCATCCACCCTATAGACATGATCTACAGGGGATAATTTTTGTCCATGTATTAAATTTTAAACATCAGTGCTTGCTAACTTTTTTTTACTAATAACCCATGAGAATGGTTCAAATATCGAAATATTTCACATTTAGCAATGAGGGAGGTTAGAATCATACGAGAATGTAAATTTATTTGCATTGACCATACCAAACAACATGTACTAACAAGCCATACTATAAAGTAGTTAACATATACAAATAACATAAATTAGATTTAAACTACAATACCATCACCTACTATCGTTTAGAGCCTTAATTATGTCCCCTACTCCAATGTTTTATTTTATACAGACAATAAGGATTTACCATCCTAGATATTTCAAAAGATCACCCCCTCTACTTTACATGGTGTTGTCCCTCTCCTCAAGGTTTAACCAATAACCAAATAATTGTACTTTCCACTCCTCAATTATGAGTCTACAATAGAGAATCATTCATATCAAGGAATAATTATAGAATAACATGATAATGTATATAAACAACTCAGAATTATGCGTTACCTAAATTCTAATAAATTTTAGCCATCCTAACTCCGTGTCCAAAGCCCTAGACATGAAATCTCTTGTTCATCTATGTTATAATCATGCTCTCTAACTCGGGTCTATGCTACAATTAACTTAGCTTACTTAGATGTCAACCAACGATAGGAAGGACGAACGGACATGAAATTTAACCACACCTCTTTCTCCTCTTCTCCTTGGTTCTAAGATATATGAGGCAACACTAAGGGTTTTTAGAGCCTCCCATGTTATTTATTTCAACCCAAGTGGATAAAAGAAACAAAACCCACTTAAGTGGGTGTTTTGGTCTGCATCATGTCACTATTATCGCACTATAGCTGGATGGCGTTAGCCCAACCCAACTTCTTTAAGTTTCCAAATTCTAATACACTTGTTTTTATGTAAGTTTGCTAATGAAATTCCAATAATATTCGTACTTTGCATTAATATTGACGTGTTTCTTAGTAACAATGAATTCGATCGTTATAATAGATAATAATTTACCACAATCAGAGTCTAGATTTTTGAACTTAACACCCTCTTCCGAGATCGTAAAAAAAATTACCGATACCTAAATCCTAACCCAGAGTTGAAATACCCGATGAATTACAAAATACGAACATCTAGACCCCAATCACTAGACTTCTAGTATCAAAACTTGATCACCATTCTAACTAGAGAAGATCCTTCGTAATCATAAAGGCACGATGCAAAACAAGAAACTCATTTTTTGAATGCCTAAAATACCCAAAATCTTATCAAAATTATAGACATCAGATAGGGTATTTAAAAGTATTTTTTAAAACCCAAAAATTTTGAAAAAATCAAGGTGGAACCTACTATAGTGGCATTTATCCCGTCATAGCGACGTTGTTGTATCGTTGCATGTTGCTATAGTGGCCCGAAGTAGTTTAAACAGAAAAATGGATTCATCGCCCATTTCTCTCCTTTTACTCAAAAACCACTCTCCTGTTCCTCATCATTTTGATCCCATTGCCAGAATAAGGTAACACTTGATTCCCTTACTCTCTGTTACTAAATTACCTGCAAATTTACATGTATTAGGCTTAAATTCCATCGAAATCGGAAGTTTTGAGTTGAGTTTTTCAATTTTTTATTTTTGGGGCTTGTTTGAAATGAAATTAGAAGCATGGGTGCTTCTCTTACATTCACAACACTTCTATTGAGTTTTGAGCGTAAGAAAATAAAAAATTATAGGTTAAAATGAGCCAAAATAGAAGAGAATGTGAAGAGTCCCTTTTGGTCTTAAACTGATGATATAGGCATGATTTAGGATTTATCATACCACAATTTTTCATAAAGTAGTTCTAGGGCACTTTTGGAACACTGATATGAGTTCAAAACTAAAAAGGGTGATTTTAAGTTAAGGAGCGCCATTTTGTACCCCATGATTGCTGGGGATGATGAAGGCCACTATAGCAGCCTCATCGCTATAACGACACTGCTATAGTGGAGGAATTTCCACAATAGCGATGTCACTATAGTGAAGTGCCTGCCACTATAGTATGGGGCTGTAGGCAGTAGCCTTTGAGCTAAAAGCTGAAATTTTTTAAACTTTTTAGTTTGATCCTTTTTTGCCTCTTGATGAGTCCTAACAAGTTCTCTTGTTGAAATTTGCAGGTTAAACATCTATAATGGTTGGTAATCATGGAAATTCCACCCGCATATGAAAGATTTTTTGATGAATCTAGTTAGAAACGATATTATGAGTACCGACGAATAGGGCTTTGCTTTAAGCGAGGATTTGACATGAGGAGAGTGGAGTAGAAAGCGTCAGAATTCTACCATTGATAGTAGGATCTAATTAGGATCCACTGATGGTAGCTCCCCCCAATGAACCTACTATGCTTTGGGATTCCCTTAACCCTATCATCTATATCTAAAGAGTAGATGTCCCAATCGATGATCGCACCATAAAAAAGTTGCTCGAGGTACCCCACATCTCTAATGTCAATTACATGGTCAAGGCCTTAGAGATGGACATGATATGGCTACAGGACACTCTGGTTCTGGAGGAGTTTAGGTAGCAGGTTTACTAGTCTTCCACTGAAGGTGTTACCAGTGCTTACTTTTTCAACCAATGTTTAGAGTTGGCTGAACCTGGAGACCCAAAGAATTCATCCATTGAACAACACCACTGACGTAATCATTCCCAAGGCTCTAATAGTGTCCTGTGTTATTTAGGGCATTTGACTAAATGTAGAGGCCCAGATCTTGATGGAGTGGATGGACTTCTACTGGGGCACTAAGAAGGGCCCCTTCCTCCTAGGGTTGGTATCAAAGTTGTACAGGAAGGCTGAGGTACCAGATGAGCCCGATAATATAATGGTAGAGATGGATATTCCCTTTCACCCTCTCTTGGTAAGAGTGACCTTGTCCCAGAAGAGGAAGACAGGAGCAGAGTTGCAAAGGAGGCCCAGAGGCGATGATAATAACGATGATGATTTCTTTCCCTCCCAGTCCCAACTCTCAATTCCTAGCAACCAGTTGGAGGTAGATTTGGCCGCAGTTAAGAGGTTCATAAAGCAGGCCCCCTCTAGTTATAAATCATCTTCCACTGTCAAGGATATTTTAACACTTTGTCGAGAGCTTGATATGGAGAGGTAGAGGCACTCTCGGGATCGCTTACCTGATCGAATATTGAAGACCATGAAGGTCATGTTTGGTGTGTGGCACCCAACCAGGAGCTTTCGGTTAGAGTCAAAGGATTTGAGGAAGTTTCCTTCCTGAGTGATGTAGAAGGAGACGTCCCTGCCCCAACAACCCGAGACTGACAAGGCATCTAGCTAGGTTCCTTATATCTCCCATTATTTTATGATGGTGATTGATTTGCCCTAGTTTAGGAAATGTACTAGACATTATAATTTTCTTTTTTTTATTTTCTTCATTTGGATGCTATTCTTTTCCTTTTCTTGCATTAATAATATAACCTACTTGCTTGGAATTTATGCAATTTTTATATTCATGCAATGTTTAACTCAAAATATCAAAGTAAAAAACCAAATGCGAGGTAAAAAATAGGAAAAACATGGCACCGTTATGGCCTCGCCTATGTCGCTATAGCAGCCCGCATGTCGCTATAGCGACACGGATAATGGTTGTCCAGATTCTTGTCATATTCAACACATTTCCTTTTCGAACCCCCTTAATGCTAGTAACAAAATTACACACACATTTATGCCTTGGTACTTGCCCGAAAATGAGTCCAACCATGTTTGACTAGGCTTAGCACATATTCTCGCTTTCCAGTAACAACTACAAGTCAGACCCCGCTTAATTGCACCTTTACAAAATCATTCAAGCATGTACGATTTCACATGAGTACTTAACACCCTTACCCTTAGGTGCTGGTTTAAACCTTTATACTATCATCATCCATAATACAATCACAGTCAAAGCTTTACCTACACCACACAACACTTGGCAACTCATAACATTTACATAACATAGATTAACACAAATCAAGCAACTACAATCACAACATATGAAATCAGAGAAAATAAAATTAATATCAATTGTTCAAGCTTCATTAAGTACCTCTAGTTGCGTCCATGATGACCCTGAGAGGGTCATCTAGTATGCCTTACATAGAAATTACGTCCAAATACCAATTGGAACCTTCTCGGTTCTAATTTACGTTACTTGTATCCCTTCAAGTGAATTCAAGTGACATCTACTTGCCTGATTAAGATACCAATTTGAATTAAGAGATACCAATTAGACTCAAATTATACATCAACCACACAATTGTATGAAAGAGAAGAAAAATTAGAACTATTTCCTAAAATGCCCTATAGTTTTACCAAGATTAAATGTGGCTGTCAACATACCAATTTGCGGGACTTTACTCGATATTTGATCTTGTACTAGAAGACTAGTAATGTAGACTCTGATACCAAATTTTCATGACCAAAACTATCGGATCGTGGGAAACCTATTCTAATTCACCTAAATAGGAGAATCCCTTACCATCCCTTTAAGAAACTAAGCAGAAGTCTTTAATTTAATAATGAAATATATTTTATAACAAAAAATCTTGTAAATTAGTTTGGAATATAATTATCCTAGAATCTCGTCTAAACTGGTACAAGAGCTGCTAAAAAAATAAATGATGGACACAACTTCTACCATGAGTGAAAAAAGTGGGAGCTACTAAAAAGATCACTGCAGCAACAACTAAGAAATCAACATGGATCTCTACAAAAGACTATACCTCAAAAGGGTATAGCAAAAGTAGCATCAATAAAAATCACATGTATTGATAAGCCTCATCGATTGACCCAAATAAAATTACATAAACATTCAAGAGAAAAATTTGTTCTTTTAAACTCATCACCAACCTCCAAACGTTCTCTTCCACTCATTTTCTAACTTTCGATCCTCCAAACGTTCTCTTCACTCATTTTCTAACTTTTGATAATGATTTTTGAGACACCGTTCTTTCTCTTATCACTCTACTATCCGGGACCACCAAGTCTAGAGTCACACCAAGGATCTCTATAAATTCTAAGAATAGCTAAGATAAGAGAAACCCTAGGCCTAAGTCAAGAACCTAATAGGTCACCTATCATACCTAGAGAAGACGTTTTTTGAACATGTGACCTGATTACTTGATTCCCCAAACATTAGCTCAGATTTATTTCATAACTTACATCATTCTTCTTTGTATCCTACTAATATGAATTTATTTAATCACCCTTAACCTCCTTAGTCATTTTCCCACTCGAGGCAATACAACAAGTTGTCACAAGAGAACTACTAGCCATATGATAATCAGTCAAGAACTAAAATCATTTGCATTGACCACACCAAACAACATGCACTAACCAACAAAGTAGTTAACATACATATATAGCACAAATTGAATTTAAACTACAATACGATCACCTACTACCATTTAGAGCCTTAATCATGTCACCTACTCCAATGTTTTGCTTTCAACAAATAATAAATATTTACCACCCTAGATATTTCGAAAGCTCACCCTTGTCCACTTTATATGGTATTGTCCCTCTCCTTAAAGTTTAACTAATAACCGAAAATTCTCACTTTTCACTGCCTCAATTATGAGTCTACGACAAAGAACTGTTCATATAAAGTCTTAATTATAGCATAACATGATAATGTATATAAACAACCCATAATTGTATGTTATCCAAACTCTAATAAATTTTAGCCATCCTAACTCCACGCCCGAAGGTCTAGACATAAAATCTCACGTCCACCTACGTTACAATCATGCTCTCTAACCTTAGCTTATCAGGATGTCAACCAGCTGTAAGAAGGATGAACGAATGTAAAATCTAACTTTGCTAAGATCATGGACACATTAATCCTTGAAAATCCATGGATTCCCTTTCTCCTCTTCTCCATGGTTCCAAGATATGAGAGGCAACCTTGAGGATTTTTGGAGCCTCCCACATTATTTATTTTAACCCAAGAGGAGAAAAAAAATAAAACTCTCTTAAGTGGGTGCTCTGATCTGCATCATGTCGTTATAGTGGCATGCACATCGCAACAGTGGCACCGCTATTGCAGAATAAATCTTATTGTAGCAAAATAACGTCAATCTGATCCAACCTTTTTAAGTTTTGAAATTTTAATACACGTGGCCTCACGTAAGTTTGCTAATGAAATTTTGATAATATTCATGTCCGTACTAATATCGAGGTAATCTTAGTAACACTAGATTTGATCATTACATGAGATTAATCTACAAAAAACAACTAGCATTATATTATAGAAGACATCCAGAATTCACATAGAATTCCAAAAAAATGAACCAAAAACTGTGTGGAAAAATCTAAAATATTATGATAACAACATAAAACAAGCTGATTTTATGAAAATTGTTAGGATCGAGAACCCGATTATTGTGGAATTTAGCCAAAACAATGTTATAATGACAATAACAAAGACAATAACAAGTTGATAATAACGGTAATTAAATTTTTTTAAAGGAGACACAAATTTAACGTGGTTCGATCAGTTTGACCTATGTCCACGAGTGGAGAGGAATAATTTCACTATATTAACAAGAGTATAATAGAGAGATTACAAAATTAGAGTAGTCATTCTAATTAACCCAAATATCCCAAGAGAAGAACCTCGCAAGATCACTCCAAAAGAAAGGGCTTACAAAAGTGTTTTCCAGCACCCACTCTCTAACTTAATACTATAATAGGAAGGGAGAATAAATACAAGAGAATGAAAGAGAACTCTTGAAAATTGATATGTTACAAATGAGAAAGAAGGACCCTATTTATAAAGATAAAAAATGGACTTGTTGATGTCATCCATGATGAAAATGGAATACGTAAATTTCAACATTTGCATGTGAAAGGAAGAAATTCTCAACAAAATCTTTGGTAGCAACTTTGTTTGAACAAGTAGCAACTTTGTTTGACAAGTCCAAATAATCTTCCAAAAGTATTTGGTAGCAACTTTCTTTGACAAAGCAAATGTGAATCAAAGAATAAACAACGGCCACATTACAAATCTCCACCTTGGCCTGAGTTTGGTTAATATAGTAAATTTGTTTTTTCTCCGCAAAAGCCCGTGTGGGCAAAATCATTCTTCATAAATGAAAATCAAGCTCAAGCAAAGCTTGAACTTACTGACCGAAAGAGACTTTATGAACATGTCTGCAGGATTGTCTCTAGTGTTGATCTTCTGAACAAAGACCTTTCCTTCAATAATAGATTCCTGAATAAAATGATACTTGATGTCAATATGATTCATCCTCTCATGATACATTTGATCTTTAGTCAAGTAGATGGCACTTTGACTATCACAAAAAAATAATAATACCACCTTGGTGTGGACTGAGTTCAACAAATAGACCCTTCAACCATAAGGCTTCTTTGATAGCCTCAGTCACTGCCATATATTCTACTTTGGTAGTAGATAAATCTACTATGTGTTGTAATGTAGCTTTCCAAGTAATAGCACAACCACCAATGCAAAATACGTAGCCAGTCAGTGATCTTCTTTTGTCAAGATCACCTGCATAACCTGAGTCTACAAAACCAACCAAAGTGTTAGTATTTCTTCCAAATTCCAAACATGCGTTTGAAGTACCATGCAAGTATATGAGAATCTATTTCACCTCCTGCCAATGTGTTTTTCCAGGATAAGCCATATATCGACTTACCACACTTACCGCTTGTGAAATATCTGGACGTATACATACCATTGCGGACATAATACTGCCAACTGCACTAGAATATGGTATTTGTGCCATATACCTTTTTTCTTCCTTTGACTGCGGTGATTGAGCAGCTGATAACTTAAAATGAGAAGCAAGAGAAGTACTTTCTAGTTTAGCTTTTTTCATGCCAAACCTCTCCAAGACCTTCTCCAAGTACTTCTTCTGGGTCAAACCAAGGATTTTCTTAGCTGCTCGCAAATCTTTCATTTCAAATTCACTTTTTAGTTGACTTTTCAAATTGTGAATTTCTTTCAAATCCTTAGCATCAATGAGCATCTCATCAACATATAATATTAAGTAAATGAATGAACCATCATTTAACTTTTGAAAGTAAACACAAATATCATACATGCTTCTTGAATAACCATGACCCAACATAAAGGAATCAAACCTCTTGTACCATTGTCTTATCCGTACAAGGATTATTTTAACAAACAAACATGATCTTCCTTTCCTTCAATTTTAAATCCTTCAGGTTGATGCATGTATATTTGTTCCTCAAGTTCTCCATGTAAGAAAGTTGTCTTAACATCAAGTTGTTCTAATTCTAAATCATGCATGGGAACTAAGGCAAGTAAGACACAAATAGAGCTATGTTTAACAACAGGTGAGAAAAGGCGGGTCAGGGCTTGGCTTGACCCTGTGTTCTCCCGGGTCGGAGGCAAGAACTTGAAAGTGAATCATTCAGTGGTGGGGTGTTCATAGAACAGAAGGCCTCGCCCAAGGAGTATCATTAAAGTCAACTCCTTGTACCTGAATATAGCCCTTTGCAACTAATTGTGCCTTATACCTTGCATCTTTAGCCCCTGAAATTCTATTTTTTTCTGGAAGATCCATTTGTAACCAATGATTCTGCTTCCAACGACAGCTTCACAAGAGACTAAGTACCATTCTTGTGGAGAGATTCAATTTCTTCATTCATTACAATCAACCACTTGGCTGAATCAGCACCAAAAACTGCTTCTGAATAATTTGATGGTTCTTCAATTTTTTCAGTTTTCTGTGCAGCTGAAAAAGTAAATGCAACATAATCTTCATACCTTTTTGGTTTGTGAATTTGTCTTCTTGGTCTAGTGTTGCTATGGAATACTCATTTGGTTCAACTTCAGAAGTTACAAATTCTAGCTCAACTTCTTGAGTTTCAATTATATTTTGTTTCACTGTTGATAAGCTTGACTCAGAAGGTATGCCAAGCTCAACCTCCACCTGTTCATACATATCATGCTCTTTATTTTTGGTACAAGAGTTAGAAGAATCTTTTCTGGAATGTAACATGGAGGATTCATCAAAGGTTACATCTTTGCTAATTATAAATTTTGGTGACTTGGGATTAGGGCACCAAAGTCTGTATCCTTTCACCCCCAGATGCATATCCAGGGAAAATACATTTTTTAGCCCTTGGCTCTAATTTTACATCATTTACATGCATGTATGTAGGACAACCAAAACCTTTTAAGTCAAAAAAAGTAGCAGGTGTACCTGGCCATATTTCCTCCGGAGTCTTGAATTTCAAAGGTACAGAAGGAGCATGGTTGATAATATAACAAGCTGTAGAGATAGCCTCTACCCAAAAAGCATTTGTCAACCCAACATTTGAAATCATACAATGGTATCTTTCCAAAAAAGTCCTGTTTATCCTTTCTGCTACACCATTTTGTTGAGGTGTCATCCTCACAGTGCGATGTCAGTAATTTCTTCATTTTTGCAAAATTCGTTGAACTCATCATTACAAAATTCCAAGACACTATCTGTTCTAAGCCATTTGACCTGTTTTCCTATTTGATTTTCAATCAAAACTTTCCATTGTTTGAAAGTTAAGAAAACATCACTTTTGTTTTTCAGGAAATAAACCCAAACCTTCCTTGAATAATCATCAATGAAATTTAACATATACTTGGCACCACCTTTTGATGGGGTACAGAAAGAACCCCAAAGATCTGAATGAATGTAGTCCAAAGTACCTTTTGTTCGATAAATTGCTGGAGATTTGAAGCTGACTCTTTTCTGCTTTCCAAACACACCGTGTTCATAGAACTCCATTTTTCGGTACTTTGTCCACACAGTAGACCTCTTTTGCTGATGATGGAAAGACCTTTTTTCATATGCCCCAATTGCATATGCCATAATTTGGTGATGTCGGGATCAGATTGATTTGAAGTGAAAACTGCAGCAGCACCTGTAACCGTGGATCACAATAAAGTGTACAACGTACCTGATCTATGTGCTTTCATGATCACAAGAGTGCCTAGAGAGACTTTCAAAATCCCACCTTCACCTGTGTATTTGCACCTAAGTGATTCTAAAGTTTCCAATGAAATGAGATTTTTCTTCAAGTCAGGAACATATCTAACATCGGTGAGAGTTCTCACCATACCATCGTGCATTCTAATTCGGACTGAACCTTTACAAAAAATTTTGCAAGGAGCATTGTTGCCCATCAAGACAACTCCACCACCAATAGATTCGAATGTGGTAAACAAATCTTTATTGGGACACATATGATAAGAACAACCCGAATCCAAAATCCACTCATCGTTAGATTTAAAACTATTATTAGTTGCTAAAAATATTGTTCCCTCAGACTCTTCAGCAACTACACTTGTTTTGGCGGAGTCAGCATTTTGGTGCTCATTTTTGTTTTCCTTACGCTTTTCTTTGTTTTTCAACTTATAGCATTCAGAAATAATATGACTTTTCTTATGACAATATTTCCACACTATATTTCTATTTTTAGACTTTGACCTTGATTTAGACCTCTCACTATGTGATTCTTTCTTATTGGATCTACCTCTTACAAATAATCCTTTTCCATGGGTTGCACTACTTTCTCCAGTAATATCTCTATCTATCTGTTCCTTTGTTTTTGTAAGATAGATTTGATTTCTCTGTAAGAGATATTATCTTTTCCATAAAGCATAGTATCTCTAATATGCTTAAATGATTGGGGTAAGGAAATAAGTAATAAGACAGCTTGATCTTCAGCATTAACTTCAGCGTCTATATACTCAAATCCATAAGAATAGAATCAAAAGTATCAAGATGTGAGAGTATAGAGGTACCTTCAGCCATACGAAATGTGTAAAACTTTTGCTTCAGGTAAAGTCTATTTTCCACTCATATACAAGGTTTTTAGTTTTTTCCACATGCCTTTTGCTGTGATTTCTGCAGACACTTCACGTAAAACCTCATTTGAGAGATTTAGAATGATACCTGATTTTGCCTTTTGTCTATGACGGCAAACTCTTTGTCCATCATATTTTCTGGCTTCATCTTCTTTCTTTCCAGTGCCATGTCTAAGCCATCTTATATTAGGATATCTTCCATCTTTAATTGTCACATCCCGAAGTTTACACTTCGATTAAATTTCTCAAAATAAGTTTTTGTTATAGTCATTTTGGCTACTAAAATAACCTGGTTAGATTCGGCTCTGATACCAATTTCTAGCATCTATAAATGATAATAAACATAAAGGTGCATTAAAGATAGTAATAAAGCACCTAAAAGATACTCCCTCCATCCTATTTTACCCGTCCCAAATTAGAATAACACAACTATTAAGAAAACAATGATTAGTGATGTAACTTTACCATTTTGCCCCTCCTAATTGTGTCTTGTTATTAGTTCCGATATTAATAGATAGCTAATACCAAAACACCATTTATATTCTTAATGATGTACTATTAATGGTAATCCTTTTAAATAATATTTTTCATGAATGCTAATAACAAGGACTAATCAATTACACTAAGGGTATAATGGGAAACAAATTGTCTTGTCTTGATAAGTAAAAAAGGACAAGTAAAATGAGACATCAAATTTAAGTAAAATGAGACATCAAATTAGAAAATTTGAGACGGGTAAAATAGGACGAAGAGAGTACCATCTATATAAAAAAGCTAAATTTAACTCAAGGAATAATTTGCATAATTATCCTTTTTAAAAATTTGCGTGATTATTTTTAACTAGGGGTGTCTAACGGGCCGGGCCGGGCCAACCCGGAACCGGCCCTCCCATTTTACCCGGGTTCCAGGCCAGTTCCGGGCCGGGTTTGGCGTTAACCGGGCCGGGCCAAATAGTAAAAAAATTAAAACCCACCCGAAACCGGCCCACTTAACCCAATCCAGTCAAACCCACCAAAACCCGGTCAAACCCAGTTAAAAACCGGTCAAACCTGTTTAAAAATTAAATAAAAAATCCAATATACACTATATACACTCCTATATACACTCCAATATACAACATATATTTTTAAAAAAATATATAAAGTATAAACAATTACACATATATACGTACCATTCAATATATAATTATATATGACTATACGTACTACTTTAAATAAAACATATGCTATAATAGTATAATATATATATATACACTACAATATATATATACACTAATTTATAAAACATATACACATGTATACGTTAAATATATACTACTTTAGAAGATATATACACATATATATGCACCATTCAATATATATGTATTACTTTAAATAAAATATATACTACAATATACATATATATATATACAACAATATGCATATATATATAGTTACATACTAATTTATAAAACATATACACTTGTATACTTTAAAGATATACGTCTATAGAAGATATGTACACATATATACGCACCATTCAATATATATGTACTACTTTTAAAAAAGTATATACTACAATATATATATACTAATTTATAAAACATAAAGTAATGTATACGTTAAATATAGACGTCTATAGAAGATCTATTCACATATATACACTCTATTCTATGTATATGTAATACTTTAAATGAGATATACTACAATATATATACATTACAATATATATTTGTATAGTTATATACTAATTTATAAAATATATACACATGTATACGTTAAATATACACGTCTATAGAAGATCCATTCACATATATACACTCTATTCTATGTATATGTAATACTTTAAATGAAATATACTATAATGTATATACATTACAATATATATTTGTATAGTTATATACTAATTATAAAACATATACACATGTATACATTAAATATACACTTCTATAGAAGATATATACACGTGTATACGCACCATTCAATGTATATATACTACTACTTATAAAATATACTACATTATATATACATTACAATATGTATAGATATACTTATATACTAATTTATAAAGCATAGACACATGTATAAGTTAAATATACACTTCTATAGAAGATATATGCACAAATATACAAAACATATGCTACTTAATATAATAAATTAATAATATTTGGTAGTAAATTAATAATATATTAGAAGTAAGTTTTTAATTTAAAGTAGAAAACTAGAAATTTAATTTTAAATTTTAAATCGTTAAATAAAATAAAATAAAAAACAACGACTAAGGAGTGAATGAATTTGGGGAATTTTATTGATTGCAAAATGATCCAAAATTTATAATTTACATGAATGAAAAATCTATAAATTATGCATCATTTTTTCCAACTCATTCATGTTAATATTAATGGGAACTTGCATAGGATAGTCGAAGTCAACGGGGGCAAAACCATGCATTGGACTTGATTCTGCTGAGTTCTCCCGTGAAGTCATAATTTCTTCAAACTTCAGCTCGTCGCTCGGCACCGGTTCCATTCCTTGGTTTCTTCTTTCCGCTCTAATCCAATCTCTGAGGCAAACTAAAACATTCATTGTGTTGCTTCCCAATGAGTGTCGGTTGTCTCCAAGCTGCTGTCGTCCCTGACTGAAGGCGCTCTCTGATGCAACGGTTGACATTGAAACATTCAAGATATCTCTAGCTAATCTTGAAAGTATAGGATATTATGATTCATTATTCCTCCACCAATCCAGCGTGTTGATCCGTCGTCTGCGATCCTCTGGTGCCGTACGAAGATAATATTTCAGCTCTTCCCGATAAGTTGATGTGTAAGCTCTCTCATCAACACTGTTCCAACAATTTAAATCATAAAACGAATCAGAAAAATCACTATGTGCCGGCCTTTTAGAAGATGATGGCTCCTCGGGAGGATGAGGAGCGACAGTTGGAGTGATATTTGTAGGTACGGCTGAATCAAATAAATCAGCATAGTGATTATATAATTTTTCTATATAATCCTTTGCATCAGCCGTAGCCGTCCACAAATCAGGCTGTACTTGTTCAGAATCATGGTTAGTATTTATTTCTAAGTTAGTATAAATAAGTGTACTAAAGTGACACATATGATTATATTTAATGCACGGATTTAGCATAGCACCAATCAAGTAAATAAGGGGAATCGGGAAAAAATATTTTTTAAATTTCGTAAACATGGCGCCAACAGCTTCTTTATAACCTTCTTTATTTTTATATTGTTGGAGCAAACCAGAAATATCGGCTATATATTCCAAAATATTACAAACAGTAGGATAGTAAGCACCGAAAAATTCAATCGTAGCTACATAAAATTTTTCTAAACACTTAACAAGATCATTAATTACAACCCAATCAGAATTATGTAGCATGCAATCAGCAGAATCAGCAAATGAACCGCAATGTTGGTTAAAAGCTAGTGTAATAGGAATTCTATATTTATAACAAGTTTTTAAAAATTCATACGTAGAATTCCATGTAGTATCAACTTCCCCAGGCATCAAAATCGGTGTAAGTCCATTTTCTTGACATTTAACTTTAAATTCTTTAATTCTCGATCTACGATTATTTTCTTGAATAAAACCAACCGCAAGACGAATTTTTTCAATATAAAGCTCAAAAAAGTCAAGACCATCTTTTACAATTAAATTATATATATGACATGCACACTTAATATGAAAAATTTCAGGCAAGGGCGGAGATAGCGTAGATTTTATTTTTGTTATACTGGTCTTGTTATTAGAAGCATTATCAAAAGCAATACATAAAATTTTATTTTCTATACCATAATATCCGGCAATTTTAACAATAGAATCAGCAATAAATTGTCCAGTATGTTTACGATCTTCATCATATAAAAAAGCAAGAATATATTTTTGCATCACGAAATTACTATCCATCCAATGACAAGTAACGGTTAAATAATCATTTTTATTTACAACACGACCAAGATCAGAAGTTAGGGACAATCTACATTGAATATTTTTTAACAATGTTGATAAATAAAAACAATATTGTGAATGGAGTCTAAAAATATCAGACCGACAAGTAGTTCTAGGAATACCATTAAACATAGGATTATAAATTGCTTGTATATAACGAATAAAAGCATCAGAAGAAGGAAAACTAAAAGGCAAACAACCCACAGCTACCATTTTAGCTATTTCTTCCCTGTCCCTCAATTTATTATACTTTTTCGCTACTTGACCGGTTGTTGGGTCCATTCTAGTTTGCGTTGACCCACCAACATCCCCACCACTTTTTGCAATATTTAACTCTCTTTTGTGATCTTCAGCTATATGTCTCATTAACGTATCCGTACCCCCTTGCTTACCTCCACTTCTATGCTTATATATTTGTTGACAAATATTGCACTGCACCTCAATATCTGATATACGTTCAAAAAATTGCCATGCAATACTAGTTCTTTTACGAGGTTTTGGGGCACTGGGAGGACGGGAAGGGAGATTAACTGATTCAGATCTAACGTTAGCATCTCCTACTGCGGGTGTTTCAGCCATATTTTCATCATCTTCGTCTAAATTAACTGCATCTACTTCATTTTCTTCTTCTATACCGTAATTTTTCTGAGCTTCTACATAATCCATATCGTGAGCACCTACACCTATTTCTTCCTCAAAAGGTGTACCAAGCGGTACCGGAGGCGAAGGCACACGGGTATATCTATTACTTGAACTACCTCTACCGCTAGTAATTCGCTTCTTACTACCACTACCGCTTCCGGGACAAAAAATTTTAACACCTTTAGTAGCGAGGTTTTTTAATTTATCCATAATATAAATTAAACTAAACTAAAAATATTCAAAATACACAAATATAATAAAATTAAATATTAAACAATTAATACAATAAATAAAAATTAAACGTAAGAGATGGAACGACAATACCAAATTTTGGAAGTATCCGAAGATTGCGACTTTAGAAACTTCCGCTCGTACTTTGTAAACGAAAAATTAAAAAATTAAAGTGAACACTTTAAGAAATTAAATATATTGAATATTTGAGAATTGAGGATTGAGATTTGAGAGAGAATGAGATTTGAGAGAGTGAAAAATTGTGTGAAAAATGATTTGAAGTTGTAGGGTATTTATAGATTTTTTTTGGGGATTAAAAAGTATTTTTTAAAGTTTTTTATTATTATTATTAAATGGGCCCAAACTAGCCGTTTGGACCCAAAAACGGCTATATAGCCGTTGGGCCAACGGCTAGTTTGACCCAAAAACCAAAAATTTCTTCTTTTTTTTTCCCGGGCCGGGCCGGTTAACCGGCGGGCCTGAACCGGGCTTGGTCCGGGCCGGGTTAACCGGGCCAATTTTAACAAAAAAACTGGCCCAAAACCCTAAAGCCCTAGGGCTTACCGGGCCAGATCAAACCGGGTCGGGTTAACTAGTCGGGCCGGGTCGGGCCGGCCCGTTTGGCACCCTTATTTTTAACTGAGACACATAGTAAAAACTAACTATAAAGGGCATGGGGGCTACACTTACACCAATTACTTTGAACGAGGGGATTGAAAACATAAATATAAACTTTCCAAGCTTAACGACTCAAACAACATCGTTCACAAGGCATGCAAAATGGAAAACCTTAATTACACCGAAATAAATGATAGAAATTAAACATGCATTAAAGCTGAGATTTTTGTAGTTGGACTCGGTTTTTGCTTGGCAAAGAAGGAAAAATAGAAATGGGCCAGGTTGTTGTGACGGTGGGCTTTTTAAAAAATCTATATCTACAATCTATGATCAATATCTATAATCTATATCTATGTCTATATCTATAAACTATATAATATATATATATATATATATATATATATATATATATATATATATATATATAATAAATTAAAAGTGTGAAGACTCTTTGAAAAGTGATTCGAACTTTTTGTCCTTCCTTGAAAAACTTTGCTTTAATCAAAATCATCTTTTCACCTATTTTCTCAAATTATTATTGTATTATTTTTATAAAATTTAAATTCAAGAGTCCTAATTCTAAAATATAGGTAAAACATATATATGGTTAGAATTAAAATCCTAATAGGTTAGAGACACATTTATAATCTATATCTATATCTATATATATAATATATTAAAAGTGTGAAGACTTTTATAAAAGTGATTTGAACTTTTTGTCCTTCATTAAAAGACACTTCTTTAGACAGAATTATTTTTTCACTATTTTTTTCAATTTATTATTTAATTATTTTTATTATATTAACTAAACTCCTAAAATATATGGGTCTCCTAAAATATATTAAAGGAGAATCAATTAGTATTTTCTTTTGTACTGATCAATTAGAAAAATACTCCCAAAATAGGATAAAATAATACTCCTAAAACAGGACTCCTCTATTAAGGAAATACTTCTATAAATATGATTGAAAATCATCTAACTTAATTCGGTTGCATGTCTAAATTGGTTGATGCTTAATTTTCTAACCCAACATAATAGAATTTAATGTGTGTATATATATTTTTTAGTGTCAAAATTTTCGCTCAGACAAGAATTTTTTTCATCAAAATTGAAGCTTTGTGATCACTATTGTATTATTTTGTTGTAGTTTATAGGTCGTAGATAAATTTACAGATGGTAGATGAATGTTAGGCGGATTTAAGAATTTTTTTAGGTAAATGTTAGGTTTAATTGTATTATTTTTATATCTCTGTTTTTTTTAAAAAAAAATTGTGTAAAGGTTAAGTTTGGTTCTATTATTTTGATATCTCTATTGTCGTATTATTTTGTTATAGTTTACAGGTGGTAGAAAATTTTTCTGTAAAGGTTAGATTTAATTATATTGTTTTGATGTCTCTATCATCGTATTATTTTGTTGCAGTTTACAAGTGATAGATCAATGTCGATTGGCTTTGAAATATTTTTTTTTATAAAGGTTAGGTTTAATTAAATAAATTCTCCAAAAGATGTTGAATTTAACTATTGTATTCGTCGTAATTATTTAAACAAATATCCTATTTAATATAACGTTCGAACTCAATAAAGTGAGGTACACGCGCGAGGCGCGTACACCTAAACTAGTCTATAAAAACACCCAACCAACATCACCAAATTAAAAACAAAACAAGCAATTTCTATTGTGACCGGCCATCTTATCAATCTTCATGCATAATAATATTGATTTTTTTCCTTTGTTGTGATTTCATCTGTTGTTGACCTTTTTATTTTCTTTTTTTTTTTAGTTTTACTTTTTGATTCACGAGCAGGTTAGTACAATTAATTTACGTTATTTGTTGTCTTTAGATTTAATTTATCCTCATTTCCACACTTATAATTTTGTCGACTAACCTTCTACCTTTATTCCTTTAACTTTTAATTGTCGAATTTTTTAGGTTTTTTGTTATGAGATTTGATTTTGCTTTTTTAGTTTTTGTTATGTGATTTGATTTGCTTTTTATTTTGTTTTTTTGTTATGTGATTTGATTTTGCTTTGAAATGTATTAGTTTTAAATTTCTTCACTTTGTTTGGATGGTTATTACATATTATTTCATAATGCATCGTAATGTGTCATATTGTATATATTGTTTTTGTGAATTCAATATTTGGATATATTGTATCATTTTTCATTGTCACATAATGTCATACACTAACAATTCGAATAATAAACCTACAAAAAAATAAGGTATGGGATAGGACTACTATAAAAAGGTAGGGTAAGGTGTGATAAATAAGATTATTAGAAAATGAGCAAAGACAAAATAAAAAGAAAAAAAAAAATAACGACGTAAGACATCAAAATCGATTGAAATAATAAAATTTTTCATGTTATCTAACGTTGGATTTAACTACACATATAATAAAATTGAAGTAACAATCAAAACAAATATTGTGATAACCATCCAAACAGGTGAAAGTGTTTACAGGTCTAATGTTTTCACTGTTCATGCTTATGTTTTATTGTCTTACTGTATGGTCCATAGAATTTTACCGAAACAAATTCTCATGATAATTGGAACCATCGTGCATGGTTGCTGCCCTTTGAGTTAGTATTAGACTAGGAGTATAGGATCTTTTAGATTTGTACTGGAATGAACTCCAAATTAAATTTCAATTGATAGTAGTTATCGGACAAGAATCCTGTAAAAGTTAAGATATTGCATTTAAAACATGAAAAATTGATTTAAGAAGAAAAAATTATCTGGATTAGTCATTATTGGACTTTTATTATCAGTTAAAACCTAGTTTTCAATTAATTATAATTCATAGCCCTCTCATACCTATTAATTATTCCTAATTATAATTCAGTTTTTCTCATATATTTTCTCTCTTTTTCTATTTTCTATTATTCTCTTCTTCTTTTTTTACTTTTTCAGGGTTTTTTTTTTCCAGTTTTTCTTTTCCTTTTTTTATTGCTTTCTCTTTATTTTTTATTTTTCACTTTTTTTTTCTTTTTCTTTATTCATTTTTTTCCTTTTTTTTTTCTTCTTCTTTTTTTGTATTTTTTCTCCTTCATTTTTTTTCTTTTTCTTTTTTCTCCTTTTTTTGTATTTTTTCTTATTTTCTATTACACTCCTTCTTCTTCTGTTTTTTTTTTTCGTAATTTTTCCTCCTTATTTTTCTCTCATTTTTTCTCCTTCTCTTTTTTCCTTTTTTTTCTTTTCAATTTTTCTCCTTCTTTTCATTTGTGCGAACTAACAAACACAAATATAAGTGCGGATTATAAAATATAAATACAAATGCGAACTATAATATACAAATACAAGTGTGAATTATAAAATACAAATACAAATGAGAACTATAACATATAAATACAAGGGTGAACTATAAAATACAAATGCGATCTATAACATATAAATACAGGTATGGACTATCATTTTCTTTTTTTAATTATTGAAAAGGAACGATTAATTTTTTTTTCCACGAATACTTGTTTGTATTTATTGATATTAGTTGTATTTATTGATACAAATAAATACAACTCAAATTTTTATAAAAAATACAATATATACAAATACATATTGTATTTGTATTTGTAAAATAATTTGTTTGTCATTGTATTTGTATCAAGTGATATTTATTTATTTACAAATATGAATGATAATTTTGATATACAAATACAAAACGGTACATTTGTATCAAATGATACATTACATATTTATATATTTTAGAATCAAGAAAATACAATTAATGCACTTACTTGTTTGTATACAAATACAAATGATAAATTGTACATAGTCACGACTAAATACAATATGCAATCAACTTACAAATACAAATACAAAATAATTTCTTAAAAATATAAAGGTAATGAAGAAAATAGAATACAAATACAAGTATAATTCAAATATAATCTAAATATAGAAACACAATAAAACCATAATATAAATATAATCCAATATAATATGCAATCAATTATAAAATACAAATACAAAATAGTTCTTTAAAATACAAGTGTGAATTATGTAAAATAATTGATGGCGCAAACTAACAAGTACAAATACAAGTGCAAACTATTAAATATAAATACAAATGCGAACTATAAAATATAAATACAAGTGCAAACTTTAAAATACAAATACAAATACAATTGTATCAATAAATATAAAAATATAAATGACGGTGTGACTACAAATACGATAAATAATTATGGTATTTATGTTATCATCCATGACTTGTGCTCGACTAGTCATATTATTCAAAAATATAAAAAAAATATAAAATAGAACAAAAAAATAATAAAGAAAATAAGTACAAAAAAGAAAATTAAAAAAATCAAAGAAGAAAAGAAAAGAAGAAAGAGAGATGGAACTTAGAGATTAAAGAGAGAGAACAAAAAGGAAAAAAACAAAAAGAAAGAAACGAAAAAAATAAAAAAAATGGGAAAAACACAAAAAATATAAATATATAAAAAAAGATAATGGTAGTGTTAGGCAAGAAAATATTCAGTTCAACGAGATAAACGTGATTGAAATTTTTTTCTTTTTAAAAATATTGAATTTCATTTTTGGTGCGACTAAATAGGAACTGTATTTATATTTTATATGAATACATACTACCTGTAAAACCGAATACAGCGGGCATAAATCGAATAAAGCGGTCATAAATGCTAATTATGTAAAATGTGGCTATAGAAGTTGAGTTTTATAGCAAAATACTAAAGATCCCCATTTAAGAACTTAATAATATGTTAGAATTATACTTGGACAAGGAATAATTTTAGGACTTTAAAATTTACTAATATTCATGACAATGGATTCAATTATGAATTTCAAGCCGTTTTCTCTAAATAAGATTGTAAAATTTGTAGTTAGTTTTTTTTACTGAAATACGATGATACAATTGGACAATCAGTCATTCAGTAGAAAGACAGTAGTGTCTGCGTACTTAAATTCCATTAATTATTACCTACTTAATTCAAAATCGTCAATAACAGACACTATAAAGCTAACTTGATAAAATTATTTACAGAAAGGGTACTAATATATTCATGAACTTTGTTAAATAGTACAAATATATCCCTCGTTATACTTTAGGTACAAATATACCCTTACCGTTAATAAAAATATACAAATATATCCTTATCACTAACGGAGGGACACGTGTCGATTTCCTATTCGCTAGCTTTTTTTTTATTAAATTCAGCCAAATTAAATCCCAAATTCAACTCAAATTAAAAACACACCCGATCCAAATTAAAACCACACCCGACCCGGTCAATAACGCGTCTATACTACGCGTATAATCAGTCCCAATTTCTCTCACATCTCTTACTCTCTCTCTCTACGCGTAAGATAACTTTTTAGTAGTGAAAGTAGTGTGACATCTTCATCGTTAACGTGCTCGATCAAATGAACAATAAGACGTTGGCATCTGATCATATTCTAAGTTTTCTCTCCTTAATTAAAGTCAACGTTTTCAATGAGTACATGTTGTCGATCGACAGTTCTGGTTCTAAGACCAGAAATCCCACCACTGATCATAAGTAGTACTATTAGGCTGCTGGTTCAATAGACCATCTTCATCTAGGCTGCTCTAGTTTTCGGGGAAGTTAAAGAACTATCCCCTGCTTCACCCCTTTTCAGCAAATGATGATCTATATCTTCATTCAATCCCAAATAATCAGCCTTTATGCAGCTGTCATCATCTAATATTACACTATTTGCTCCATGCTCTGATAAGTCAAATGACAAGCTTGGCCTCCCATCCATTTCCTGAGACTTGCTGTTGATATGAGAGAAATGGATGTGGTTCTAACACAGACAGAGAGAGTGTAAGAGATGTGAGAGAAATTTGGTCTGATTATACGTGTAGTATAAACGCTTTATTGACCGAGTCGGGTGTGGTTTTAATTTTAATCGGGTTTTAATTTGGATTGGATTTGGGATTTAATTTAATTGAATTTAACTAAAAAAGGCTAGCGAAGAGGAAATCGACACGTGTCCCTCCGTTAGTGATAAGGGTATATTTGTACCTTTTCATTAACGACAAAGGTATATTTGTACCTAAAGTATAACGAAGGGTATATCTGTACCATTTATCAAAGTTCAGGGGTATATTCGTATCTTTTTCAAATTATTTATGACATCACATGAAAAGATTCAACTAATAAAAATATAATAATTGGAATTTCTTTAATGGCAGCAATCAATAAAGATGATTTACCAACGAGAAGGGTACTAAACTACTAATGGGCTAACGGTGTAACAAAGATAAATTTGAGCAATTTTAGAGCACAAGTATAAAGAAAATTTAGACCAAGCCTTGGATTTAATTTATTGTACTTTTATAAAATAAATAATTTACTGAAGATTTATTGTAACCCACACATACATAGAATTGTTATTGAACCTTTTGTTTTCATTAAAAGACACTGTAATAGATAAAATTGTCTATTTAATATGTTTTTAAAATTATTATTTACTTATAGTCATAATATTTAAAATTAAAGAGTCTAAATATATGGTAACAGGAAAATATGTTTTAAGAAAATTAAGTTTTAGAAAAATTAATAATTAAAGAGTTAAAAAAATATAGTTACAAATATATTTTAATAATTAATTAAAGAATCCTTAAAATGTGGTAAGAAAAAAAATGTAACGTTGTGTTTCATATCAAATAGAACCATAAGAAACGTGCCATTTCACTTATTTTTTACTTGTGTTTAAAGATTCAATTTTAATGCAGCGGTAGACAAAATCGTTATATACTATTTTCCTCAAATAATTTTCATTTAATTATTTTCATAAACTATTAAACTTTACTTATTTGTAATATATAAGAACTCCTAATATTTCTTACTAATTGACTAAAACTTTACTTATTAAATCTTTACTTATTTGAATTATAATTCAAACAAAATTTTAACTTCAAATCAACATGCTCACTAATTCATGTAGAGAGCCCTTTGTACTTACGTCTCATAAATATATATAGTTTAATTACTTTATGTTAAGTAAGCTTCTTTGTCAAGTAGAAACAAATATAAATATGTATAAAATAAATTGTATAAACAAAATTAGGCAAAATACTCTAATCTATTCGAAAACAACGAGGGGTATTTTGAGGTTGTAAGAACTACATTTGAAAGAAAACTATTGGTTAATCTTTGATTTTTCGAGAAGTGAGTGTTATGGAATGAAAAAGAAAATTCAACAAAAACTGAATGAAAACTCTTGATTGGTTCTTTTTCTTGATTCAAATAGAAGAGTACATCTCTATTTATAAGAAACTAAATAAAATAAATAAGGAAAATATGATATTTTCCATATAGCTATAAGACTAAATATTCTTTAATTAATAAACCCTAGACTTAAAAGGAAATAAATAATGTAAAATATTCTTAGACTAAAAAAGAAAAAATGAGAATATTCTACCATTAATGGAAATGACAAAATAGAAGGAAGGTAAATCTCAACATTCCCCCTCATAATCAAGTTGGTGTATCCAACTTGAGTTTGAACACTGAATTATTCTTGAAAAATGCATTTTTTTTTCTTGATTTTGTTGCAACAATCTAATAAAGTTGGTCTTGCTCGTGTTCATGTTCTTCTTCCACAAGTAGTGCTTTTGAATTGTCTTGGGTGTGTTTGAACTTGCATACTTTTGTGGTATGACCCTTTTGTTTGCAACTTCTACATAATGCATCGGATTTCCACCAGCAAAATTTTTCAAGTGTATTTTCTTTTTGCAATATTTGTAAGGTGGATAATCAACTTTTTTTTTTTATGGTTCACGTAAAAAATATCTTTAACAACCTTTTCTTCTCTGTAGGTTCTTCTTTGCTCTTGTACTTGAAGAACGCTTATCAATACAACAAGAGAGATGACAGAGAAATCTTTAAATTTTTCCAAAGCGAAAATTGACAGAGAGATGTGCTTGAAGGTTTGTAGGGCATTGAAAGAGAGAGTATTGATTGTCATGGTTTGAAACAAGATTTAAAATTATATGGATTAAAAATTGATTAAAAATAACCCTATGTTAAAAATAAAAGTGAGGGTTAAAAATAGTCTTACGTTAAAAATAAAAGTAAGGTTAAAAATAAGTATGGATTAAAAGTGGTTGAAATTTTTTTTTTACTTCAATAAATTCACAGATCCATGAGGATCGATGAAGGCTCTGATACCACTGTTATGGAATGAAAGAGACAAGAAAGAAAATTGATACCACTGTTATGGAATGAAAGAGACAAGAAAGAAAATTGAACAGAAACTGAATAAAAACTCTTGATTGATTTTTTTTCTTGATTCAAATAGAAGAGTATATCTCTATTTATAAGAAACTAAATAAAATAAATAAGGAAAATATGATATTTTCCTTATAGCTATAAGACTAAATATTCTTTAATTAATAAACCCTAGACTTAAAAGGAAATAAATAATGTAAAATATTCTTAGACTAAAAAAGGAAAAATAAAAATATTCTACCATTAATGAAAATGACAAAATAGAAGAAAAGTAAATCTCAATAGTGAGAACTATTATTTTTCAAAAATAATTTATTATCTTTGACAAAATATCTATATAAAATAAAAATGTCATTCGATATACTAAAGTTTCTGCTATGAATTGAATACGAGGAAGGATCAAATCACAAGGATTTATTATACGCAACTAATAAATTATTAACTAATATAAAATAAGCCAAATAACCTTGAAATTATTATTTATAAAGTTAAATAATAAAAGTGTGAAATATGGTGTCAATCAATTTTTCTAAAGCTGTAACTATTATGCAGGAATTTTCTCCAATTTATCCATTGGGTTTCAATAAAGTTGTAAGTTATTATTCATATTCTTATTCCATGTATGTCTATATATTTACATCTTTTTTCGCCTTTTATGGTGTGTTCGGTACGAAGATTAGGTCCACTTGTTTTGATTGTTTTTCTTTTGAGTTTAAGAAATTCTAGAGGTGAGTATATGGTAAACATAAAATATGATACGTAATAAGATTTATTAGGGTATTAATAATTAAGGAGTAAAATATGATAAGGAATATTAAGAAAATTAATAATTAAAGAGTGTTAAAATATGTGATAAGAATTCTAGGATTTCTTCTAATCAACATGCATGTATTTTGATATTCTTAGGTTTATGGATAAAAAGGACATGAAGGCTATTTCATTGATTTAAGTAGAAAGAAAGTTCAATCTACATAGCTGAATTGAGAAAAAGATAAATGTAAACGTCTGAAAAAAAAGAAGATAAAACTCTAATTCGTACGGGTTTAGTTTATTTAATATTCCTAAAATTTTGTTTGGCTGGTCAATTATGTTTCTAAGGTTTAAAATTTTAGATTTTTGTATGAAGTAATAAATCATGATTATTATTCTATCTACATAGGACTATGTAGTCTGAGTATGAAATTTTTTTGGTAAGAAGTGATACCTTTGATAGGCTCTTTTCTCAACGCAAAACTAAATTAGGCGGACTTCAATGCGGGTTTTAAACACCAAAAGAAAAAAAATGTAGGCTAACAATAATATTCGTGATTATTAAATATTTATAATATTCAAGTTAGTAGTATTATCGTAAAATATACGTGCAACCGACATTCAGTAATTGTAACTCTTTTTATTTTAATCACATATTTATAAGGGTAAGGATAGAGCTGTTAATGTGGGCCAGCATAGCCCAATCCTAGCGGGCTAGAGAGATAAATAGATCAGGACGGGCTGACCCTTTTAACTAAAGGACCATTGAAAAGGCAGCCCAGATTAGTCCTAAGCGGGCTACGAGTTAGGATGAGTTGACTCTTTAAAAAATAAAAATAACCTAAAACATAATAAACAAAAAATATATAGCCCATTTAAAAATCACTTTATCGCATGTTCTAATAGTACAAATAAAGTGATTAGAAAGATCAATTCAAAGACAATATTAAATAGAGATTCAGAGTCATCTCATTTCAAAAAAAAATAAAAATGCCAACCATCAAAAGATGAACAAAAATTAAATTCAAAAACTTACAAGTCTTAACTGGACTAAAATACTGCCCAGTTGCAAAATAAGTCTAAATTTTTAAATATTACAAAATCAATCAATTAAAGCTTATCAACTCCATTTGCACTTGCACTTGTATTGTATTGAACCATCAATTACATTTGAATCAACATTTAACATAGTTTCCTTAAGAAGTTCATCTTCATCTATAAATAATTCACATCAAACAAGATATAAGTTATATAACCATAAATAATTCACATCAAACAAGATATTAGTTATATAACCATTAGTAAATACTTTAAGAAAAATAAAAAATATTACCTGTATTAGATTGGGTAAATATGCAATCAATTTCTTGTAGTAACAAGAGTATGGACGTTTTCATGATGGATACAACTTCTATATTTGATAACAATACGACCAACAATACTAAATGTCAATTTCAATGCTACTGAAATAATTAGAATACTCAGTACATCACATGCCATCACTGAAAGATCAGAATTTTTTTTTCATTGTCCTTTTAATACTTGATAACATCCATCTCTTGAAAAGATTCATAATCAAGCTTTGTTCCTCCAAATAAAGAGTCAATTCTAACTTCTCAGCATTGCAAACAAATGTACTCTCAAACACTTTAAACACCTATTAATTTAAAACATGAAATATAATAAAAATAGAATTAGCAAAGATGTAAAAAAGAAAAACAGTAAACAATTTTACTATTCAATTTGCCACTTAGCTAAGTAACTAAGTCTACACTGTAAACGAAAATAAATTCACTTATAAAAAAAAATGTAAATAAATTTACCATTAGTGTTGCAGCATTATTCGTACTATGATCTTATTATCTTAAGCATTATTATTGATATTGAACAAAGAATCTTAGCAACTGTTATATAATTAATTATTTTGTAATATGTCATATTAGAGTTAAAGATAAATTTGAAGAAAGAAAAGTAGAAAAAGAATAAATAAATTGATACTTACAACAAATAAACTAGACTTCTTTTGTTTGGATTGACTTCCTTCTTTAATTGGTTTACATTGTAGAGTAGTAGTTGTCCCTTTCCTAGTTTGATTATTTTCATATTGTTCATAGCTAGTGCAATTTTTTCTCAATAGTTGCAATGCTTTCTTTTGCCGAAGAAGCATCCACCTTTGAGAAACAAAATTCTAAAAGTTGTGTCTTGAAGCTAGGATAAAGAATGACTCCAAATGAGAGTATTAGACTAAATCTATTTCAATATTTTTGAAACTTTTTGAACATTCTTGCAGCCATTTTCTTAATAACTTCATCAAAACTACTTAAATTCTCCTTCAACAAGCATTCAATTTTTCAAACTTGCATAAAGTACAAGTTGAAAGTCGGATAACTTGAACCAGAAATCAGATTAGTTATTTCACAAAAAGATTTCAAGAATTCAAATATTTTTTCTGTTCTTCTCCAATGATCAAATGTAGGACAAAGAGAGTAATTTCTGTCGACCAACTGTAGACTAGAAAAAGTTTTTTCATATTTTAGTACAGTTTCAAGCATCAAGTACGTTGAGTTCCATCTGGTTGTCACATCCAAACGTAAATTCAATTTTATACTAATCCCCACTTGCTTACAAATTGTTCAAATTTTCTCATTCTACCATCAGATTTTTTTACATACTTCACACTTTTTTCTAATTCTAAACAAGACATCAGTAGATGATTTTAAACCTTCTTGGACAATCAAATTAAGAATATGAGCAGAACAACGCTCATGAAAAAATTTACTATCACATAATAAATTCTTTTGCAAGCCAAGATGTCCTTTTAAAATAGTTTGCAAGCTATTATTATTAGTGGCGTTATCCAAAGTAATAGAGAAAACCTTCCTATCAATGCCCTATTTCTTCAAACAATCATATATGGTTATAGCCAATTCAACTCCAGTATGAGAAGGAACCATACGATAAAAGTTTAAAATTTTAGCAACTAACTTTCAATTATCATCAACATATTAAGCAGTTAAACAAAGATAACCCTCAAACGTACCTGCTGTCCAGCAATCAAAAGTTAAGCAAACTCGATTAGGAATCTTGACCAAGGCTTGTCTTAACTTTTCTTTCTCTTTGAAATACACCTTTTGAACATCCACAACAGAAGTATTTCTTGACGGCATTATTACTTCTGGATTTACATAATCTAACCAAGCTCTAATTTTTTATATTCAATAAAAGAATACGACAAATCATGCTCAATAACAGCTTCAGCAAACTTTTCACGTGAAATCATTTGATCAATTTTTCTCAGCTGTATGTTACCTTACTGATCCATATACATATGATCCAAATCATTGTATTTGAGCATTTGGTATTTAGGTATGTGTTATTTTAAATGTGATGTTCCATAGTTCTTACCATTTGATCCCGGAATAGAACCAACCTTGTATACTCCCATACAGCCTCTGCATTCCGTTCTTTCCACACCATTTTTACCTCTATCAATCTTTTTCATATATGTCCAAATATATGATTTTAATTTCTTTGTTTTCTTCTTCTTAGGTTCTTCATTTACCTTTATAGAATTCTCATATGCACTATGTTCATCAACATCCTCTATTTATTCTTTTGTAATAAGATAAACATTTTAAAATATAATTTCAGACTTCAAAAATTGAAAATGAACTGTAAAAATGGTATCAAAGAGGAGCGTGAAAATAATGCAAGTATATTATGCATTTGCTGATTCTCGACTTCCATCAACAAATACAGTGAGGGATAAAAGAAAATACCCCCAGTTAGAGAATCTTTACATAAAAAAATAGGATCATACAACTGCTACTAGATCTGTATTTGTAACCAAAAGAATATCTCTGCTACTGCATTAGAAAAAAAGATCAAAATTAAAACCTCAAATCCCCGGTATAGCGGTACCCAAATCATTGGTATCTAAATCAACCAAATTCGGGTTCAGAGAGGTCAGTTCATGGTACTTACGCGATGATCATCGCGAGTAGATCCTCGGAGAGACCAGTTCAGTGTCAAAAACTCAAAATCAGATCAAAAAATTGAAAAATATAATGAAACTCCCAAAATAAAAAAATGATGATTAAATAGGAGAGAAGGAGGATAATTTTTTCATATTATTACCTATATTCAATTGGAGAGATAGGAAGGAACTTAATTTTATGATGAAAAGGGAAGGGAACTCAGGCAGCACAACAGCAGCTGCAGGTCGCAAGTCGCAATTTTGAAAACGGAACTCAAAAAGTCTCAAAGAAAAGAAATGAAAATGAAATGAATTGTAAACCCTAAAGGCTAAAGCTAATCCTAATTCTCTAATGTAACTATTTAAGTTTGTGTATGTTGTGGTGTTGGGCTTTGTAGTTGGACAGTGACACTTTGATTTTTTTATTTTATGATTTATTAAAACTTGATAAATAAAAAACTAATTTAAAATATTTTATAATTATTTTTAAATTTGCAGCCCACGGGCTGGCCTCTAAAGCCGATGGACTAGGCCTTTGAGGCCAACGGGTTAGGTGAGGCTGGGCTTATAAGCCTCGTTTCTAAAAGGGCCAAAAAAATGTAACCCAATCCCACTTAATTAAAGGGTTGGGCTGGGCCGGCCTCACGGACCAAGCCCATATTGACAGCTTTAGGTAAACCTGTCAAACGAGTCGGGTTGACCTGGCCCAACCCGACCTGAACCGGCCCACTTAATAAAACCAGCCGGATTTGATCCGGCCCGATCAGTCCATGGGCTGTAGGGTACCGGGTACCGGGTACCGGGTCAGTTAAATTTTTTGGTTGGACCCGATTAACCCGACCCAGACCAAGATCGATCCAGACCAGCCGGTTAACTGGCCCGACCCGGATAAGTTTTTTTTTTCTATTTTTTTTAAATTGATATTTAGGCCAAACTAGCCGTTTTTGGGTCCAAACGGCTAGTTTGGTCCCATTTATTAAATTATTATTTTTATTGAAAATATTTTTAATTCCAAAAAAAATTCTATAAATAGCTTACACCTTCAAATCATTTTTCACACAAATTTTCACTCTCTCAAATCTCAATTCTCAAATATTCAATATATTTAATTTCCTAAAGTGTTCACTATGATTTTTTTAATTTTGCGATTACAAAGTACGAGTGGAAGTTTCTAAAGTCGCAACCTTCGGATACTTCTAAAATTTAGTATTGTCGTTCCATCTCTTACGTTTAATTTTTATTTATTGTATTAATTGTTGAATATTTAATTTTATTATATTTGTGTATTTTATTTTTTTAGTTTAATTTATATTATGGATAAATTAAGAAACCTCGCTACTAAAGGTGTTAAAATTTTTCACCCCGAAAGCGGTAGTGGTAGTAAAAAGTAAATTACTAGCAGTAGAGGTATTTCAAGTAGTAGATATACCCGTGTGCCTTCGCCTCCGGTACCGCTTGGTACACCTTTTGAGGAAGAAATAGGTGTAGGTGCTCACGATATGGATTATGTAGAAGCTTAAAAAAATTATGGTATAGAAGAAGAAAATGAAGTAGATGCGGTTAATTTTGATGAAGATGATGGAAATATTGGTGAGACACCCGCAGTAGAAAATGCTAACATTAGATCTAAATCAGCTAATCTCTCTTCCCGTCCTCCTCGTGCCCCAAGAGCTCGTAAAACAACTAGTATTGCATGGCAATTTTTTGAACGTATATCAGATACAGAGGTGCAATGCAATATTTGTCAACAAATATATAAGCATTAAAACGGAGGAAAGTAAGGGGGTACGGGTACGTTAATGAGACATATAGGTGATGCTCATGAAAGAGAGTTAAATATTGCACGAGGTGGTGAGGATGTTGGTGGGCCAACACAAACTAGAATGGACCCAACAACCGGTCAGGTAACGAAGAAGTATAATAAATTGAGGGACCGGGAAGAAATAGCTAAAATGGTAGCTGTGGGTTGTTTGCCTTTTAGTTTTCCTTCTTCTGATGCCTTTATTCATTATATTCAAGCAACTTATAATCCTATGTTTAATGGTATTCCTAGAAGTACTTGTCGGTCTGATATTTTTAGACTTCATTCACAATATTATTTTTATTTATCAACATTGTTAAAAAATATTCAATGTAGATTATCCCTAACTTCTGATTTTGATCGTGCTATAAATAAAAATAATTATTTAACCGTTACTTGTCACTGGATGGATAGTAATTTTGTGATACAAAAACGTATTCTTGCTTTTTTATATGATGAAGATAGTAAACATACTGGAGATTTTATTGTTGATTCTATTGTTAAAGTTGCCGAAGTTTATGATATCGAAAATAAAATTTTATGTATTGCTTTTGACAATGCTTCTAACAATAAGACTGCTATAAAAAAGTTAAAATCTAAGCTATCTCCTCCATTGCCTAAAATTTTTCATATTAAGTGTGCATGTCATATATATATAATTTAATTGTAAAAAATGATCTTGAGTTTTTTGAGTTTTATATTAAAAAAAATCCGTCTTGCTGTTGGTTTTATTCAAGAAAATAATCGTAGATCGAGAATTAAAGAATTTAAAGTTAAATGTCAAGAAAATGGACTTGCACCAATATTGATGCCTGAGGAAATTGATATTAGATGAAATTCTACGTATGATTTTTTAAAAACTTGTTATAAATATATAGTTCCTATTACATTAGCTTTTAACCAATATTATGGTTCATTTGCTGATTCTGCTGATTGCATGCTACATGATTCTGATTGAGTTGTAATTAATGATCTTGTTAAGTTTTTAGAAAAAATTTATGTAGCTACGGTTGAATTTTTCGGTGCTTATTATCCTACTGTTTGTAATATTTTGGCATATATAGCCGATATTTCTGGTTTGCTCAAAGAATATAAAAATAAAGAAGGTTATAAAGAAATTGTTGGTGCCATGTTTACTAAATTTAAAAAATATTTTTTCTCAATTCCCCCTATTTACTTGGTTGGTGCTAAGCTAAATCCGTGCATGAAATATAATACTATGTGCCACTTTAGTACTGTTATTTATGCAAACTTAGAAATAAATACTAACAATGATTCTGAACAAGTACAACCTGATTTGTGGAAGACTATGGGTGATGCGAATGAATACATAGAAAAATTATATAATCACTATACTGATTTAGTTGATTTAGGCATACCTACAAATATCATTCCAACTGTCGTTTTTATCCTCTCGAGGATCCATCATCTTCTGAAAGGTCGGCACTTAGTAGTTTTCCTGATTCATTTTATGATTTACCTTATTGGAATAGTGTTGATGAGAGAGCTTACACATCAACTTATCGGGAAGAGCTGAAATATTATCTTCGGTCGCTGCCAGAGGATCGCAGATGATGGATCAACACGTTGGATTGGTGGAGGAGTAATGAAACACAATATCCTATGTTTTTAAGATTAGTTAAAGATATATTGAATGTTCCAATGTCAACCGTTGCATCAGAGAGAGCCTTTAGTCAGGGACGATAGCAGCTTGAAGACAACTTACACTCATTGGGAAGCAATGCAATGAATGTTCTAGTTTGCCTTGGAGATTGGATTAGAGCGGAAAGAAGAAATGAAGGAATGGAACTGACGCCGAACAACGAGCGGAGATTTGAAGAAATTATGTCTTAACGGGAGAACTCAGCAGAATCAAGTCCAATGTCTATCCTATGTAAGTTTCCGTTAATATTAACATGAATGAGTTGGCAAAAATGATGCATACTTTGTAGATTTTTCATTCACGTAAATTACAAATTTTGAATCATTTCACAATCAATAAAATTCAACATTCATTCACTCCTTAGTCTTTACTTTGTAATTTTTTTCATTTAATGATTTAAATTAAATTTCTTGTTTAAATTAAAACCTTACTTTTAATATATTATTAATTTACTATCAAGTATTATTAATTTATTATATTAAGTAGCATATGTTTTGTATATTTGTGTATATATCTTCTATAGATGTGTATATTTAATGTATACATGTGTATATGTTTTATATATTGTAGTATATATATATATATATATATATATATATATATATATTGTAGTATATGTTTTATTTAAAGTTGTACATATATATTGAATGGTGCATACATATGTGTATATATCTTCTATAGACGTGTATATTTAACGTATACATATGTATATGTTTTATAAATTAGTATATAACTATATATATATATATATATATAGTAGTATATTTTATTTAAAGTAGTACATATATATTGAATGGTGCGTATATATGTGTATATATCTTCTATAGACGTGTATATTTAACGTATACATGTGTATATGTTTTATAAATTAGTATATAACTATATATATATATATATATATATATTGTAATGTATATATATTGTAGTATATGCTTTATTTAAAGTAGTACATATATATTGAATGGTGCGTATATATGTGTATATATCTTCTATAGACGTGTATATTTAACGTATACATGTGTATATGTTTTATAAATTAGTATATAACTATATATATATATATATATATATATATATATATTGTAATGTATATATATAAATCGTAGTATATTTTATTTAAAGTAGTACATATACATTGAATGATGAGTATATATGTGTATATATCTTCTATAGACGTATATATTTAACGTATACATGTGTATATGTTTTATAAATTAGTATATAACTATATATATATATATATATATATATATATATATATATATATATATATATATACATACATACATATATATTGTAATGTATATATATTGTAGTATATTCTTTATTTAAAGTAGTACATATACATTAAATGGTGCGTATATATGTGTATATAACTTCTATAGACGTGTATATTTAACGTATACATGTGTATATATTTTATAAATTAGTATATAACTATATATATATAACTATATATATATATATATATATATTGTAATGTATATATATTGTAGTATATGCTTTATTTAAAGTAGTACATATACATTGAATGGTGCGTATATATGTGTATATATCTTCTATAGACGTGTATATTTAACGTATACATGTGTATATGTTTTATAAATTAGTATATAACTATAACTATATATATATATATATATATATATATATATATATATATATATATATATATATTGTAATGTATGTATATTGTAGTATATGCTTTATTTAAACTTTAAAGTAGTACATATACATTGAATGGGGTGTATATATGTGTAATTGTGTATATGTGTATATATTTTTAAAATTGTAATGTAGTATATACTATATATATATATATAGTGTATATATATTGTTTAAAGTATTTAAAATGTATATAGGTGTGTATATATAGTGTATATTGAAAAAAACTTTTTTATTTATTTTTGACCAGGTTTGAGCGAATTTTTAATCGGGTTTGACCAGATATAGGTGGGTTTGATCGAGTTGGATTAAGTGGGTCGGGTTAGGACTATTTTTTAAATTTTTTCTGTTGATCCCGGATCGACCCGACCCATTTAACCCCAACCCAGACCCGATCGGACCTATAAACCGGATAAATTTAATGGGCCAGTTCCGAATTGATTCGGCCCGACCCACTTAACACCCTTAGTTCTAGATAAGGATAGATACAAATCTTTTTATCTTCCCTTTCACCATTTCCAATGGTGCTTTAATGACATCCACCAACAACAACAAAAAAAAAACATTAACGATGCCAATGAAAATGTCATCACGAATTGTCCAACATCATCAGAGAGTTCTTCTTTTATTTTTTGATTTGTTTTGAATTTTTTCCCAAATCAATAATTATTTTTTTGAAGGGTAACGAAGGTGCATGAATTGAATATAATGGGAAAGAATTTTTTTTTTTTAAAAGATAGGTATTTTTTTTAAAAAGATAGGTATTTGGGGAAGGCGGAAACGATAATAGGTGTATAATTGGTGAATAATAAATGTATAATCCATGTTTTATGAATATACACAGTGGTTATATACAAATTGTGCAGTGATTATTCATCAATTATATTGCATAGATCAGTAGCTAATGTATAATTACTTAATATTTGATGTATAATTATTATATAATTATTTTTATAATTATATTTTTCATTATATAATATTTACACACATGTATATCTACTAGTGTACTTACCCGTGCATTGCGTTGATAATATTAAATAAATATTTCTAATATTTTATGTTAGGATGTCTTGTTTGAACATGTTACTTAAGTCTTGATTCCTAGAAGACGTACCTTTTAGTCGAATCATTCACCTTGACTCCTAGAAGACGTACCTTTTAGTCGAGTCATCCCCTTTGATTCCTATAAGACGTACCTTTTAGTCGAGTCATTCCTATTGATTCCTATGAGACGTACCTTTTAGTCGAGTCATCCTCTTCAATTCCTATAAGACGTACTTTTTAGTCGAGTCATCCCCTTTGATTCTTATAAGAGTAGTCGAGTCATCCCCTTTGATTCTTATAAGACGTACCTTTTAGTCGAGTCATCCCCTTTGATTCCTATAAGACATACCTTTTAGTCGAGTCATCCCTAGTGATTCCTATAAATGTGCCTCTTAGTAGAGTCATTCCTTTGATTCCTATAAGACGTACCTTTTAGTCGAGTCTTTCCTATTGATTCCTATAAGACGTACCTTTTAGTCGAGTCAAATTCTTTGATTCCTATAAGACGTACCTTTTAGTCGAGTCATTCCCTTGATTCCTATAAGACGTACCTTTTAGTCGAGTCATTCCAATTAACTCATAGAAAATGCATTTCTTTATTTAGGATAATTTTCTTTTCAGTTTTGATGTGATTTCAGGAGCCTGCCCGAAGCACAGGGAGAATAAATGAAAAACCAAGCAACAAGTTGAAGAAATTGCAAGTCAAGAACCCGCCTGGAGAATAAGGAGAAGCAATTGAAAGCATAGCAATAAGTTGATGACATAGCAAGTCAGGAACCCGCCTGGAGAATAGGGTGAAGAAATTGAAAAGCATAGAAACAAGTTGATGAAATAGCAAGTCAGGAACCCGCCTGGAGAATAGGGTAAAGAAATTGAAAGCATAGCAACAAGTTGATGAAATAGCAAGTCAGGAACCCTCCTGGATAATAGGGTGAAGAAATTGAAAGCATAGCAACAAGTTGATGAAATCGCAAGTCAGGAACCCGCCTGGTGAATAGGGTGAAGAAATTGAAAGGCAAGCAACAAATTAAAGAAATTGCAAGTCAGGAGCCCGCCTGAAGAATAGGGTGATGAAACTTAAGTCAGGAGTCCAATAGAAGCTGTATAGATAGGGTTTTTGTAATTTCATTTATGTTTTTAACTTGTAATTTTCATTTTGATGTAATGACAGAGCCACGGATCGGAACCTCGACGGAACCTCACTCGACTCTCCAACTCGGTTGCTTTTTTTCCTTCTGTTTCTTTCTTTCAATAATGATCGGGACAAAATTCAGTCTTGCTGTCTACTTCTTTGTCTGAAAACACTTTGTGTTTACATTCAAAGGGGACATGATGTAGACATCTAATTTTGTCCTTCCGCAATATCATTTTTATCCATTTTTACCTTATCCTACCGTGCACCCTCAATCATGTAATTATCCCTCCATAAAATAACAAAAAAATAACAAACTCCCTAACAAAATTTTATCTTGTTTTATTTTATCCTAACAACTTATCCAATCAAAATAAACCACATCACACCCTACGCCTACCCCCACCTTACTACCGTATACCCTACACCTACCCCACCCCTTTTAATGACATTTTTCCTTTTCATTTTCATCTAAAGAGTAGTCACTAAAAAAAAAAAGAATAGACAGCTGCACACATCAGCATCTTCTACACGAAGAACACCACAACAAACAAAAACACTCATTTATCCATCTTCTCTTCCACACACCAATCTTCTTCTCCACTCGTACGTACTCCACACCCACCATGGACGAAGAACAGTAATTAGAGAGAGAGAGATCGAAACTGAGATTGAGAGTGAAAGGAAAGATAGAGAGAGACGAAGAGTGATCGAAAAACTGAAGGGAGAGAGGAAAAAGACGTTGAATCACACCGTTCCGGTGATAACCCACCAAAAAACATCAAAACTCGGCTGATTCTCCAATTTCAATCACTGCCAGAGCTCGCCGGAGCTCCGGCAAAATAATAATGACAAAACAACCCTCTCCCGTCCCCTTTCTCGACATGTCTATTCCCTGATCCAGTGGGAATTATTAAAATGAACGGAGCAGTAGTTGGGTGTGCAAATTCAATTATGGATCTTTGTTATTTTCTTAATTTGTAATCTGGGTTGGCAAAAAAAACAGAGAAAAAAGAGATATCGAGCTCGGGTTTGTCGGTCGAGGTTCGAATTGAGGTTTCTCGGGCACGGTGTTATCTCTGATATATATTGAAATTGACACATGAGATCCAACTCTATCTCTTCTTATTTTATTTCATCATACGTGTTTGATTTGTGTGAGACGTGATTGAATATTGGGTGATATTGATTCGTTTTGCTTAAGTTCGTTGAAGAAATGGTTGTGAATTGTTGGAATAGTAATCTTAAATTATGGAAATTTGATGGTAAAAAAAGAATTTGGGGTTGAATGGTAGGAATTGAAAAAATGAACATCGTTTAGTTTTGATTTACTGTCGTTGGTTATTTTAGAGCAGATGTGAATGTTAAACGTGATAGAAATGTGATATGTTGAAACAGAATAGGCAAATGTACGTTTGGGTAGGCAAAAATTTAGGAATAAGTGTCTTCTTGTTGAATGTTGAATGTGGAATTTGGGATGAATGGTTTTGATTTATGCATTGACATCTATTGTATTGATTTGGCCGGGGAATGCCCCGAGAGATTTGTATTGATTTATCTGGGGAATGCCCCAAACTACCATGTACTTGAAGATGACGCACGATCAAGGCCCGGAACGTCGGGTGGAGAAAGCAATGGAGTGTAGTTTAGAATTAGCATAGAATAGAGTAGGTTTATAATTTTTGCACTTTTTTATTTCGGGATTGTAATAATCGGACTGGATATTATAATTTTTGGATTTGATTTGTTTGTTTGTTTGATTGATTGTTTTGTGTGATTTTGTGTGGTTTATATATTCATAATGTCAAATTAGCCGATACGCTCTACCAAGCGACCGTGTTCAAACCACGGGATCGAGGGGTGCCTAACACCTTCCCCTCGGTCAACAGAATTTCGTAGTCGGAATCTCTGTTCGCGGATCAGTTTATAGAGTCAAAATCGTTTTAAAAAAGGTATCCAAGAGTGACTTGACACACTCGATTTATGCCAAGTGGCGACTCTGAATAAAAAATGTAAATAATCCTTTTTCCAAACAAATTTTCATTTTTTTTCACTTAAATAATAAAAACCCTTTCGAACCTTAAACCATATCTTTTTGGAGTTAAAAAAGGGGTGTGACACATTATATTAAGTTAGGCATTAATTTTAATTTTTGTTTATATAACAGACATTCTTAAAGAAAACATGTTCAACTTATCACAAATTATGTCTTATGTTCTCTTTGTTTACTTTTACTTGTCAATTTTTGCTATGGCACATTTATTAAGAAAATTAGTGTTGATACGACTATTTTATCATACTACCTCTATTAATTATATTTAGAGTAACTTGTTTTGAAAATAATTTGAAGAATAAATAATTAATGTTTAAGGCGAAATAGCAAAAAAAATATTGTCTTTTCTTGATATATATATATATGTGTGTGTGTGTGTGTGTGAATTTGTGAATTTGAAATTTCAAATAAAAATTTAAGGTAATAAGGTGAAAGTTATCCATTGTGATGGTCAAATACAATTCTCATGAATATTTTGCGTACAACCCAAGAAACACGTAAGTACCTAATCCTCAACTTTAAGCAGGACCAAAGTCATTGTTTGCTTATAAGAAAGTCTGATCAAAACTATATATAAAATAAGAACGAGAAAAATATACTAATTTCATAAAAGGAGATACAAAATTTTGATCTATTAATTATAGTGATTTATAGTTTTTTTTAATGTAATTTTAAATATTTTTTTTTTTTAAAAAAAAACTTAAAGAGACCTTGATCAAATGCATGATCAAAATTAAATAATTTAACTTTCAAAATTAGAACGTGCCACATAAACCGAATCAGAAGAAAATATTACTCCATCAATTTAGTTTAAAAATTACCGAACAAAAAAATAATACTTGGCCAATAATCTATATATCCATGATGATGTAGAATGAAATTAATTGATGGCTTGATGCATGCATGAATAGTTTATATACTTTTATACTACTTTTAAGGATCTGTTTGGCTATTGAAATTTGAACGATGCCACATATATAAAAATCGGGACTAGCTGGAAAATTCCCTTGATCGAACACATTCACGTTGGTCAAAAATAATATATAGATAAATAGATAGATAGATATAAAATAGGTATTTTACAAAGTCGAATAAAAAAAAAGGAGAATGATTATTATTCAAATTTACTTGGAATGACTCTGAATTTCCTTTTGACCGCTAAATCGATATTTATTTTGTACTAGTATGTTAGAGTACGACATTTTGGTGTTTTGGTGGATAACTCAGAATTTCATCTCGATGAAAGTATGTTAATTGACTGTTAGTGAATGTCAAGACTGAGTCGGCGGAAATCAGGTGCTACACTAAACTAGGCATTATCAGGAGAATAATTGGCAAAAAAAGAAATTTTGTAAAACTATTTTGCCAAATACCCACTTAATTTCTTTTTGATTTATTTTTTTAGGTTTAGGGTGTAAAAAGTGGAAAAGGTGGGATCCACACGTGGGCCAAGGGACCAATTCATCATTTATACAACTTTACAAATTTAATATAATACACCTAACCCCCTCCAATTATTCCAATCTTTTTTTAAAAAAGCCCCTCTCTCTCCTCTTCAATTCCCAACTCCCGCTTTCAAACAACTTCTCCCAAAAACGTCATTTTCATATGTTCTTCGTCTTCAGCTGCTAAGGGGGCGTTGTTGCTTTGCAAGGTTGTTAAAATCGAGTTTCGATCATTTCTAGATCCATTTAAATGGTTTTTCTTTTTGCTAATCGATTGGTAGTGATGTAGGATTTTTTTTTTCGAATTTGGTGTTTTGATTTAATCGTGTTTTTTTTTAGCAACGAAGTGTTGAATGGTGGTATAATTGTTGTTTGAAGAGTTATTTTGGCATTTTGATTTGAACAACATCTTGTTTCTATCTGTAGACCCACGGTCTATTCGTAGACTCGTGGTCTATGAAATGAGAATGCCCAAGATTGCTGAAATAGTGAAAATTGAAATATTAATAGCTAATTAGTTATATTAGGTGCACTAGTTTGATTTTTTTTAGTTATTGTTGTGTTTTGATATTTTGCATGTTTGATTTTTGTTTAATTATTGTATGTTTGTGTAGTGAACTGTTTAATGGTGGGGTGTTTGTTAATTTTTTTTTTGTGTGTGTGGGGGGGGAGGTGGGTTCATTTGATCATTGAGTTATTTCTGTTGATAGACTTGTGGTCTATGAACTGAAAATAGGAGATTTGTTCTTTAGGTGTAGACTGTGTTAATAATGGGTAGAAAAGTTATTATTCTTAAACAGAAAGACGATACCGCTGGTAGTAGTAGAAAAAGAAGAGCTGCGGCAGTTGAAAAAGTGTCAAAAAGAAAGAAAAATTGAAGAGTCGATGTTCGAATCAGATTCAGAGTTAAAGGAGATAAGCAACTACATCGATTCTAGTGAAGATGTTGCCAAGTGGAGTGTCAATGGTGACAATAAAGAGTGCGAAGGAAGTGGGAGTAATAGTGATGATGGGGATAATGATTCGTTATCCGTGCCATATCTTTCAAGGTGTATTTTCGTGGAGCGGTATGACCTTCGAACGATAATTGACAAGGTCAGATCTTTCCCGACAAAGATATTGATCCGATCAAGAATTGCTGCTTATCGAGAATTTAAGCAAATTCTTGTTGACCAAGAATTGAAGAAAAGATTCAAGCGGTCGGACACCTGAGGAACCTGCCGGAACATCTCAAGTTCAACGGGCAGTTGGTCCATTAGTTGCTGTTGCGACGCGGTAAGAACGATAAGATGCGTCATGAAATGTGGTTCTGCGTTAACAACAAGCCTGTCTATTTTGGCTTGAAAAAGTTTTATTTGATCACGGGGCTGAAATGCTCACCAAAACCCCAGTGAATAAAAAATGAAGAAGGTGTTAGCAAAGGGGGACAGTTTTTGTTTTAAGGTGACAAAAAATAAAAACATCACGGCGGCCAACTTATTACACCTGATCAGAGGGAATAAGCTGAACAAGGACCAGAAGTTGAAGTGTTGTCTACTGTGGTTCTTGCATACCATGTTGCTTGCGAAAGATTCGACGAAGGTTGTCGACACAAAACTGATTCGAATGGTCGACTTTTTGAGTTTCTTCGAGAAGTATCCATGGGGAAAAGAGACATTTCAACTGACCATGGACTATCTGAAGAAGAAAAGTGACCTGAAGAAATAGAAGGAAGTATTTGATGAGAAGCAGAAGGCATCCTATGCTCTTCGGATTTCCCTGGGCATTCATGGTATCTATCATAAACCCTTTAGTGGGTTTATCGTAAATTGTCATTTTATTTATACTATGTCATAGACTCATAGTTATTTTTTTCACTGTTGTACTGCTTACAGATTTAGATCTATGAGGCCTTTCCTCATCTTAGATAATTTGCTGAAAAATCAATGGATGAGCCCTTACCCATCCCTTTCATCCTCAGATGGCACACTTCAAAAATCGACAAGATAATAGAAGGCGACCCATTCAAGTATAAAGGAAAAGTTACCGAGGTATGAACTTATTTTCTATAATGTAATAAGAGTATCGTTTTATCAAATGTTATGTAATTGTTAATTGATAGTTGGTAGAACGTGCACCCGTACATCATCCCTACTGTTCGTGAGACGAAGATGGATTACATGATTACGTTTGAGCCATATACGGACGAGGTGAAGAATAAGGTCCTCGATGACTTGAAGAAAGAGTTAGAAAGGGTGACTGTCCTCACTTCTAGAAGGGGTGACTGTCCTCACTTCAAATGAGGATAGTGATGATGACGAGGATTTGGGTGGTAACATTGTTGGAGTACGCATCGGTGATGATGATTCTCCGAGCACCTCCAACGATGCAGTGGGAACCTCATCCCCGAGGATCTTCATAAGCGTGTGGCTGAGCTCGAGGAAGCAGTGTTGGGTATTGCTGCCTATATAAAAAAGAAAAGAATGAAGAAAAAGAAAAATAATGAGCGATAACATGAGCGAGGTAACTTCATTCATTAATTGATGTTGTTAATGAATATTCAGCTTTAAATATCAGTAACACTTTGTAATATTATGAAATATTGCATGTACATGAATCAGAGAGGAATGAAGAAGGAGAAAAAAAGAGCAAAATGGATGAGTTGGCCACTGTTGTGGCAGAAGAGGAAAAAGAAGAAGAAAAGAAGGATGGTAAAGAAGATAAGAGCCAAGAAAAAGGTGGAAAAGTAGTAGTAGCAGCAGCAGCAGCAGAAGAAGAAGCGGTAGCAGATGAACAAGGAGGCGCGGAAAAAGGAAAAACTATTATTGAAGAAGCCAACAAAGCCGACAAAGAAGAAGTTGAGCAAGAAGCAGCAGGTGAACGAAAAGAAGAAGCTGGGGAAGAAACAGCTACTGAAGCTGAGGAAGAAACAGTTGCTACAGGTGAAGTAAGAAAAGAAGATGTGGAAGAAAAGGAAACTGAAGAAGCAGCAGCTGATGTACATGCTGAAAAAAAGAAGGAGAAGAAGGTGGGAATAAAGAAGCTGCTGCAATTGTTAAGAAAAAAAATTGAAGATGTCCAAACAGATGTGGTCATGGACATTGTTGATGAAATCAACAGGAATACTTGTGTTGATGAGGAACTTAGGAAAAGAGACATTTAAATTCTAAGATGCTTAATTTGTTGTTAAATGATGAGTTGTTAGGATATGACAATTTTTTTTTATTTCACAAATATGAAGTTTGAAGAATCTAGTGGTAGGATATGACAATTATTCTTTTATTTATGAAACTTGTTATGATTCTGAGCTGAATCTGTTTCTATCAAACTGATTTGTGACATGGAATTTGAATATTCAGGGTGTGGTCATAGTTGGTATATTGTATGCTTGATATAATAGAATGCATACTTAATATTTCATATACCGTATGCACAGTCAATCATTACCCTGTTGGTCGAATTTAAGTTGACGTGTTGTTTAATAGACTATGGTACTATAAAAAAAATAGGATTTAACATTATACAAAAGTAGAACTACTATTATTTATTCAATATCACTACATCCATGTTACACTTTTCCAAATAACGAATACTAGCATTATAGCACATAACATCATTTTTAGGACATTCTCTCTTTCTTCGATCAGAATCAATTTTTGGTTTAGTTGATCCCTCTCTATTTGGGTGTCATGTAGCAATAGTTTAAAGTGATCCCTCTGTTCTTCAACTTCTTTGAACAAAGTCATGAGAAAATCTTTATTTTCTTCGCATTGTTGGAGGCTTTGTAGTAGATTAAATTTTGTCAAGCCTTGAAAATTTGATGTCTCGAGTCTCGAAATAAACAATGATGGACTGGATGGAGGTGATAGATCATCAAGCCATTTGAAAAACGAGCATGAGCCATTATCCTAGAAAAAAATAATAATTACATAATCGTTAACTTAACTTTAAAAAAAACACGCACACCTCACCTTTGCAATTGCACAATTATAAAATTTGCGACCTGGATTTGAATCTGTGCGTGACGTCCTCAAGACAGCCGCATTCCCACAATGAAAAATTAGAGTATTTTTAGAATTGGATGATTGAGATGCTTACGACATTGTAGAATTTTTAAAAACAAAATAAAGTTGATAAATAAAATAAGGAGGGATGTACACTTTATATATGAAGTAAAAACAAAGTGTTCACACTGATGGATTACAAAAGTAGCTGTTTTTCACCGTTGGAAAAGTAATTTTTCTCTTTTGAACTGGTGGTGACACTAAATAGACTATCGTAGATCATGACCTATGTCAGCCATCGATTTGTATGGTTTACCATAGACTTACACCTTTACTGGTGCATCGACTGATATCCTGATTATGCGTAGACTACTGTGATCTATGTACACATCTATAGACCATCATGTGGAGGTAGTTAAAAATGAATTATTAAATTTAAAAAATTAAATAGATAATAGTAACATATTTTGGGGTTGGTGGAAGAAAATAATTAATTATAATATATTTAAATGGATAATCACATGTTTTGGGGCTGGTGGAAGAAAACAATTACATTAAAAATGATTTAAATAGATGATCTTGGACTGGTGATGACCCTTAATAGACCGTCGTAGATCATAAACTATGTCATCTATCGATCATTATAGTCTATCGTAGACTTACACGTTTATTATCGCATCGACTGATATCATGATTAAGCGTAGACCAGGATGATCTGTGTACAAGGTTATAGACCATCACTTGGATGTAGTTTAAAAAGGATTAAATAAATTATAAATAAATGTGGTGTGGATTTCTACACATGTGAAGGAGTGTAAACAAGTCACATGATTATATTAGAGCTTATACAAATTAGGGAGGGTGAATTAAGAAGTGTGTGGATGGGTAGTGGTTGAATGCTCAATATCGTAAGAGTAATGTTTAAACAAAGCATAAGTATGTATATAGGATATGTATTGTATTTGATGCCTACACATTCCACATATTTCTTTCATCACCACCCCTAAATCAAAAGAGTGTGTGCAATTGATAGTGGTAAAACATTTATCATCCTCAATACATACTTGTGCTTTGAGAAACATTACTCTTATAATATTGAGCATTCAACCACTACCCATCCACACACTTCTTAATTCACCCTTCCTAATTTCTCTAAGCTCTAATATAATTATGTGACTTGTTTACACTCCTTCACATGTGTAGAAATCCACACCACATTTATTTATAATTTCTTTAATATTTTTTTAACTACATCCAAGTGATGATCTATAACCTTGTACATAGATCATCGTGGTCTACGCCTAATCATGATATCAGTTGATGCGATAATAAACGTGTAAGTCTACGATAGACTATGTTGATCGATGGATGACATAGTTCATGATATACGACGGCCTATTAAGTGTCATCACCAGTCCAAGATCATTTTTAATGTAATTGTTTTCTTCCACAGCCACAAAACATGTGATTATCCATTTAAATCATATTATATTTAATTATTTTCTTCCACCAGCCCAAAAACATGTTACTATTATTTATTTAAATTTTTGTTTAATTTAATAATTGTCTTTCATAATTTCCAAAATGTGTGATTATCTATTTAAATCATTTTTAATTTAATTATTTTCTTCCACCAGCCACATAACATGTGATAATCTGTTTAAATCTTTTAAAATTAAATTATTTTTTAAAAATTTGTTATTATTTGTTTTAATTTACTCGATGATCCATCGATTCATGTAGTCTACGATCGACTAATATGTCCAGTCGGCAAAATACTTTGTATAAAATCTAAACATTAGATTTTACTCTTCAGGAAATTAGTCAAGCCACAATACTGTAACTTGAAAAGGCAGACATATTTGATTCGAGTTTTCAAACAAGGGATCAGAACAAAGATGACAAACACACAATGTTAAAAGAAACTGAAACATAGTTGTATTAAAATTGTTCATTGCATTACATAATAAAATTTACATCAAAAAGGGAAAAATGAAAGAAGCTTTCTCCTAACAAGATCCTACAAAGAAAGCTTCTTCAGCAATGAACAAATAAAAAAAACTTAAAAACATATACTAAAATAAAACATTTAAACTAAATTATGGGGATAGTGGGGGTGATGTAGTCAGGGCCTTCCATTATGAGCCTTTCCAGAATTGCCCTCAAGAAACGAGCAATTCGACGGAGCTTTCGCTCCAGGTAGATGCGGTCTTGACCCAGCCTATAGAAAAACTGGTCTAAATTATTTCTTAGGAGGGGGAGGAGTTCGTAGTGCCTCTGAGGAACACGTCTGATGGGGCGCAGGGGTATCCTTCTTGGAGGCATTTTTTGATTTGGGTGAAGAACAAGAAGAAGAAGAGACGATTTATGATATTTTCGGTTTAGGAAAATCTGAATTGTTGCGTAGAAAGAGGGTCTGTACTTATAAACCTGTAGATTGCGTCCATTCATATATCCACCCAATGGTAGGTCGACGTGTCTAACAAGAGAAAATGTTTCGTATACGTATACCAGCGATTTTTCCTCGTGAAGAGACGTTTTGTGCAACTTTAAATAAATGGGAGGAAAACAAGGGAAATAATGATTCATTGCATCGATTGGAGAGATAAGCCGGAAAAATAACCAATATAACATGTTAGATCATCAATACATATTATCTTATTGACCATATATTATATATACCGTAGACTATAGATAGTCTATCATAGACAAAGCTTTAGGTCGATGACAACTGAACGTTAAAATCTACAGAAATGCACATTCATCCCCCAAAACAGTAGCTTTAATACTGAAGCTAAAAAAAAGCCTATTTATGATTTGATGCCCATTCTACACGTGGTTCTTTTGTGTCCGGATTTCTTGCATATTGAACACCTATTCCTCCTTTTGGACTTGAATGTCTCACCGACGCCCTTAGTGCGTTTGACTTCTTTCCTTCCGAGTTTAGAATCGTACAGGGGTGGAGAAATTTTGGTGTCTACCGATTCCTGTGGCACAGTGTATTCAGCCTCTGGAGGGACCACATTAATTGCTTCCGAGTATGCTAGGAGGTAACTTTCAGCTTTATAAATTGGCAAAGAGTAGTCGTAAATGGAGTTACCATAATATTTGCCATTGCCGTACTTTGCTCGCAAAGCTGCCATCACATGTTCGCACGGTATTTTCATCAAGTCAAATTTCTGATAAGAATAGGTCCTCTCCAAGAGATTGACCTTGGCATTAATATTGTTGCCGAACACCGTATACTCGTCGAGAACCCCGTTTGGATTACCCACATACAAAGAATCGCTCCCACTCTTATTATCCCTTAGGATCCTTTCCGCATAAGGCACAAATATGTTCTCTTTACCACCGACAAATGCATGCCGCTCCCTAAAATTTTTACCAATTTTTTAGCAATTGAATTGAATATGTACAACACGAGGTACTCCAGTTCATCCATCAAAATCGAGTTGAGCGACTCGGCGATGTTTGTGGTCATCACATCGTACCTATTGCCCGAAAAGTATGCTCTACTCTATTTTTTAAAACCAAGCACATTTTCAAGGACATGAGCTGCCTCGGGGCATTTACTCTTCAATTCCACAAAATTATCGCTAAACTCATCAAAGAAATAAGCCTTTGCCGCGGCGTAGAATAGATATAGATGTTCTCCGCAGTGTTGATTTATGCGAAGATTTTCAGCGAGGTGCCTTATACAAAGTCCGTGATGTGCATGACTATATATACGGGAGAAGGTATTGGCGATGCTAATGTGCCTATCGGAGATGACACATAGATCTGATTCATTTTCTATGATAGACTTCAGCTTCTGGAAGAAGAAGGTCCAAGAAGCATCGTTCTCTATATCAACGACACAAAAGGCAATCAAAAATATATGATTTTTGGTGTCCTGTGCAACGACGCTCAGCAGAACGCCCCCGTACTTGCCATACAAATGTGTGCCATCGACGACAATTACTTTTCTCATGTGGGCATATCCTCGTATGCAAGCTCTGAATGCTAAGAAGTAGTAAACTAATGATACATCCATCCGATTTACCATGATAAAGTAAGAAGACCCGGGATTCAATAACTCTACCATGTGGGAAAAAGCCGGCAAGCAAGCATATCCGTGCTCCGGTGTCCTGCGAATGATGTTCTTCGTAATTATACTTCCTTTCCAACACATCCAATAGTTTGTGTTGCAATGCAACTCCTTAAATACAATTCTTTGAATTTCTCTTATGCTTGGACCCTTACCATCCCAAAAATGATTTATGCACACTGAAACAATCAATTTGGATGAGACTTTTTTGTGCCTGCGGGTGGTGTTTTCAACGCCGCACGTGTGCATCCCGACATACTTGTATATGCAAAATCTGTCCAAGGTGTCCTACCTTTTTGCCCGCAACAGTCAACCACAACCATGAGATAAGCATTGCGTCTTCATCAATTTTGTGCAACTCTTCTCCATATAATAATCAAAAGACTACCTCGTCGCTGCTGTGTCTAGTTGCATTTTCAGCTCCTTTTTATCGACTAATGTTTGACCACAACAGAAATTGGTTCCGTCGATCAAGGAGTGTCCTGCTTGTGATTTCGTTTGACGGTCTTCTTCATCATCTTACGAGTCCGATGAAAACTCTTCCATATGCATAGAATAATCTTTCATATTAATTGTATCATCAACATCGTTCTCATAATCATTCAAATCGTCGTCGACTACCAGGCACCGTGGTGGGGGTGCTGATGAATTCAGCGATCCTTCAAAAGACCTCTCAACCACATTTAATCCTCAAAATTGGCCTAAAGCCATCTGCATCAGCATCCATTATGTACATCAGCACACGTACATAGCTATTTATGATCGTAGGATTCACCTTTTCCCTCGAATGCATTACATAACTAATCACCACGTTGCTCGACGCGCAATCTAGATCTCCACTCTGCATTACCCTTGCAACAAATTCATCGTACGAACTGTTGCGGCGAACAGGACTAGGAATTGTCACCTTGTTAAATGATCTCTATTTCCAACATTTTGAAGTCTCCACCTACTCTCCCATGAAATCACCAGAAACCAGAACAAATTCTGCAATAGACATCCTAAAATTAAGCTTTGGTCAATTGTAGATTATGCTTATGGTCTATGTCGTGTTGTATGCACGATCGATGACTGACGAGGACGGGTCGATGACTGTGCAGATTTCTGTACAAATACTTGAAATTACAAATATTACTTGTAATCAATGATTGTTGAGTTTATGAAATAAAGAAATGAACTTGGAGTCACCTGAGCTGCTGTAATGCACTTTCTAAAGTGGTTTTGAGTAATGTGAGTGATTTAAAGCTTTTTAACAATGGTGAAAAGTGTGTTTGAGAAGATAGGAAACAAATGGGGTAACAATGGATTCAATGGAAAAGCTTATGATGTTTGTGGACTAATTTACAGCTGATCGCCGGAAAAGTGGTCGGAATCGGAGCTTTTTGGTGGGAAAAATAACTACTTTCTATTTTTAGCTTTTGGAATTTTTTTTTAAATATTTTTGGAAACCTATATATTATTTTTATATATATAGTGGTGGTTGATGGAGTGGGTTGAAGTGTATTATTACAAACTTGTGGGTGAATTTATTAAGTTGGAAGTATTGGGTTAAAGTGAATTATTATAAAGTTTGAGCCTGAAATTGTTAAGTTGAAAAAATTGGTGGTGAGATAGAATTAAGTAGGTATTTGGCAAATGATTTAAAACTTGTTGGTATTTGACAAAATAGTTTGGATAAAGAGGTTTTTTGTCATAAAGGCCCCATTATCAGTAGTCTTTCATATTTTCAGTTGATTTTATGCAGGCTTCAAGTGCCCCTAGTAATTAAATTCTCAGGGACAGTGGCGGAACCAAGAAGTTCATTAAGAGGAATCGAAAGTGCACATACGAACTAGTCGAAGGAGTTTCAACTTATACAATATATACATAAAAATAATTTTAATCGTGCATCAATAGTGTAATTATAGTGAACTTATGTAATATTCTAATTACTGACGCCCCAATTTATGGAGCACCATTGAAATTTCGAGAGTCTATCAAGTTTTTCGTTGATTAAATTTTTTCTATGTGTTAGATAGGTTAAATTATTAATTATTATAATTTATTATATTTTTATATTATTTTTAGATATATAAATTTTATTTTGGCAAACACTAAACTTGTACGTCAAAATTCACGATCACCAATTATGTCACATGACATAAGAGCGTATGCTTTTTCAAATAACCTTAATTTGAAGTAAACGATGTATCCACGAGTGCGTTATAGAAAACACATAAAGAATGGAGGTGAGGAGTCATCCTCGTCCATGTCTATTGGAACCATGTCGTCGACAGATACTTTTTTTTTTTTTTTTTAATTTGCTTCTTTTTCTTTTTAGACAAAGGATAAAAATCTTGAACAACATATTTTTGTAATCAAACTAAAAAAGAATAATAATTTATAATACTTTTTAAATATCTAAATAATTTTAATTGTGTATAAATAGTGTAATTTTAATTAGAAAAATGATGAGGCAACCTTAATTAATTCTTAATTTTAAATTAAGTGAATATATAATATACTAGTTTAGGTGTACGCACCTCGCGCGTGTACATCACTTTATTGAGTTTAAATGGTATACTAAATAGGATATTTGTTTAAATAATAAAGATGAATACAATAATTAAATTCAACATGCTTTGGAGAATTTATTCGATTAAACCTACCCTTACCAAAAAAACTTGCCAAAGCCTATCGATATTCATCTACCACCTGTAAACTATAACAAAACAATACGATGATAGAGACATCAAAACAATATAATTAAATCTAACCTTTACACAAAAAAAAATTCCTTAATGTCGTCTGACACTTATCTACCACCTGTAAACTATGACAAAATAATACCATAATAGAGATATCAAAATAATACAATTAAACTTAACTTTTACATAAAAAAAAAATTCAAAACAAAGATATAAATACAATACAATTAAACCTAACCATTATCAAAAAAAATTCTCAAAGCCGACCGACATTCATCTACCACATGTAAATTTATCTACGACCTGTAAACTACAACAAAATAATATAATAGTGATCACAAAGCTTTAGTTTTGATGAAAATAATTCTTATCTGGGCAAAATTTTGACCCTAAAGAATGATTTAAATGAAAATAAAGAAGAATATATATAGAAAATTAAGCATCCACCAATCTAGACATGCAATCGAATCAAGTTAGATGAGCATCAATCATATTTTTCAATAAGTAGATCGGTTTCTTTTCTAGTTTAACGTGCATTTCAATATTTATAGAATTATATTTTTAATAGAGTCCTATTTTAGGAGTATTTTTCTAATTGATCAGTATAAGAAAAAATATTAATTGATTCTCCTTTCATATATTTTAGGAATCTAGTTAATATAATAAAAATACTTAAATAATAAATTAAAGAAAATAGTAAAAAGACAATTTTGTCTAGTCTTTTAAAAAAAGATAGGCATCATAAGGGAAAAACACAAGAAGAAAAAGTCTCTAATAAAGCAAGAGATTAGCAATCACAAATAAAGGTCCAACAACATTACTATGTACCAGAGGCAATTTGATCATAATAATACGATCAAAATTAAAGGGCATAGACTAATTTGAAAGAACGCATGGTGTAAGAACCCAATTCTACATATAATATATGAAGCAAAAAGAAAGAAAAACTTTACTCTCCGTCTAATTTGTGGGGTACCTTTGGAATTTTAAGATTCAAAAGATTAAATCCAACCTTTACACAAAAATTTTTTCAAAGCCCGATCAAACATTGTGTCTACCATATGTATTGTGTGGAAAAAAACACTAAATGATAACATAACAAAAACTATAATAAAATAATATAATCACATCATCAGAATAATATAACTAAACATAATTTTTATAACACAATTAATTACAAAATTATATGCAAAATACATACATTAAGAACCAAAAAAACAACACAATTAAAGTCCAGGCAATATATATTACAAAAAAATGTGAAACGAACTTAAACAAATTGTATGATAGAATCAACTGCAAATTAAAATATCATAATTGAGAGTTAATTGCTAAAATAAAGGAGCATATTCATAGTAAAAAAGGTAATAATTAAATAAGTAAAAAAAACCACCCCCAAAAAACTTAACTAATGTCACGTACTGAAGAAAAAAAACAAACGGCAAGCCTCCCACTTACCTTTTTTTGAAACAAATAACCACCGCACATCCTTATTAAAATATGGAAGGAAAATTAATTTACCTTGATTGAAAAATATTACACATTTTTAAACCTATCCTATTCCTAATGAGTCCTATATTTAAAAGGATTTCACGTTTAAAATATGAAACGAAAATTAAATTAATTAATCTAATAAAATTAAATAATAATTTGACAAAAATAGTGAAAAGACGATTTTGTTTATTAAGGAGATTTTTAATGAAAGATAAAAAATTCAAATTTTTTTAAGGGTGTTCACATTTTTAATATATTATAGATTATCGAATATAGATAGATAGATTATAGATATAGATATAGATTATAGATTACTCATATATTTTACTTTTGTATATGTGTACAACCTAATTTTCCTTATGGACTATTTAATGGAAGAATACCATTTAACAGATTATATTACCTAATGAAGACTATTTTCATAAAAAAATTTGGTTGATATTTGTATGAAATAAAATTATACTTATATATATTCTTAAAATGACCTAAAGTTGAGACATGTGTTGGTAAATTATTTTTTTCCTCTAATAATATGGTATTTAGTTGATAAAATTATTTTTCTTCCTCTAAAATTGTGACATATAGTTGATAAAATTATTTTTTTCATACATTCTTTTTCTTGTCACATGAGTCTTTTCATTCGGTATATCATAATAATCTGATAAACTACTCTATTTATTGAGCTTGTCTTTGTATTTTTAATTGTTTGATAAATCAATTAATTCTCTTAAAATTTTTTATTATAATATTTAATTTCTGATAAATTACATATTTTTTAATTAATTTAATCGATAAATATAAAAATTAGATATCCTATTATTTCTTTATCAATTAAAGTACTTATAGTTTATAACTTTTATTAACAAAACTGTATGTTAATATAATATTTTTGTACAAATTTTGGCAATACTTATTCAATGATAAAATTAAAAAGATTTTATTTTAAAACTATCTAGAGCATGTTAATTTATCTTCAAAGAATTAAAATATATTTTTTAAAAAATAATATCATACATGTATTTCTATTTTATGTGTTTTGAAGAATTTGTCTTATTTATCACTCTTTTTTGATGCACTTTTTTAGTAGATAAATGCAATATTATGAAATGTTTCATAAAAATATCAACCAAATTTTTTTATGAAAATAGTCTTCATTAGGTAATCTAATCTATTAAGAAATTGATATTCTTTCATTAAATAATCAATAGGGAAAATTGAGTTGTGCACATATAAAAAATGGTGAAAATATGAGTAATATATTATATATTTACTTAAATTAAAATTAAGAACTATTTAAGGTTGCCACATTATTTTTTCGATGGAATTATTGTAAAAATCCGGTCATAGTGAATTTTGTGATGGTCGGAGTAAAGTTAAATGAACATGGATGAAATGAATGAAAGAAAAATGACTTTTGCATAATAGATACAAAGTTAAGTGACCATGGATGAAATGAATGAATGAAAAGTGATTTTTGCGTAATAGATACAAAGTTAAATGATCATGGATGAAATTTACCCTCAATTTAGTGCAAGCGGTCGTCATCAATATATTTATCCAATTTTGGAGTCGGGGTCGAATCCACGAGGAATAAAGTGAGTGGCGATTAAACTAATTTAAAACTATAGCTACAAGTTCAATTCAAACAAATGATACTAAAAGATAAAATGGGGGGTTTTCAATGTTGAACAAAAGTTACTTATTAACACTTCAATTTAACAATCTTATGGAAAACTAGAGTTATGGTTACCAAGATGCTTGAACAGTTAGGGTTGTGAACCACTTTAGAGTTCCAATTGACAACTTCAATTGCAAGAGTAGATGAATCCTATTATTTATCCATTCGTTTCTCAACCTCAGTGGATAACTTATCCTTTAATTCTCTCGAACTTAAAGAATGTATTGATTATTCAACTATTTTCTCATGTAGGCTAATCCGGTTAAGGCATTTGCCATTAATCTAAAGATTAAAATCTTTTGAGTCCATGTAAACTCTTTCTTTTCCTAACAAGCATTTTCCTCTTGGACAAGTGATGTTTTTGGGCTCACTTTTCAAATTTGCGATCAAGGAAAGTCATTAAAATGAAGAAAGGTTTGTACAACATCATTTTTTCATAGAACTCAATTAGATTCACAATCCAAATTAGTTATTCACATTAAGATTCCCTCAGCTCAAGTAAAGAAAATTAGCTATTCATGATAGAAAAATCAACAATATGTATTGAATTCATAATCAAGAATAAGTAATAAATCCTACCCATAATCAATCTTCAAATGGAAGATGTTCACAAAAATGTTAAGAACCCTAAAAAAAAAAACCAGAACATTAAATTAAATAATGATGCTACAGAGCGTCACTTGAAAGTAGAAGCATTCACTAAGCACATCATTGAAGTTTTTCCTTACCTCCATTAATGTATTAGATTTACAACTTCATCTTCAATATTAAACATTGATCGTTACCCTATCTCCTGCTGACATTTAAATATAGGCACAAGCAAATATATTTACCATGTCTTCTTAAAGAAGAGGCTTGTAAGATGATCCTAAATAAATTATTTGCTATATTAATTAACTTCATCACTTTGATGTATCTATGTTATATCAATATTATTAGCTTGAAAAAAAATTCTGAATATTGTTGTAAGCCTACATAAATTTTTGAGTTTTTCTATCTGATGTCTAAAACTATATTAGGACGTCTATTTGCACCGAATAAAGCTCATTCAAGGATGATACTCCCCAGTTCCTATCAAGAATTATTTTCATACCAGTCAGCTCAATTCTAAGTAGAACAATAAAATATATTATAAAAAATTAATTATATATATTAATAAAAATTAATTATACTTCCATTGATTTTATTCAGAATTAAAATCATCATATTTTTTAAAACATGTAAATTTGTTAAATTATTATTTTTTTTTAAATATATTTTTGTGACAGTTCTTCAAAAACATGTTAGGCACTTTAATATTTTAAAAATATGAGAACGAAAAGATTATTCTTGCTTAACTTTTACAAGAGTTATTGTTCAAGTGTTGTGAAATAGAAGTATCTTTTTATCAAATTGTAAAAACGCCAATTATAAAGAACTGAATTGCTTTGTTAAGACCAAAAGATTTAAAAGTATCAAATTAAAATCAAATAAATAAATCAAAATAGAGGGAGTAACGAATTATGAGAATCGACATCTATTAATCTTGAGTGATTAATTTAAATAGTTGTCATTCAATACTTCGACCATTATGCACAAGTTTGATGGACAAGTATATAAATAGTAAGCAAGAATATATTCAATAATGTGCCCTTTTTCTAACACAGTCTTTACCTCGTAGAGAAGAGACTTTTAAGATTATCGCCATGAGTAAATTATTACTTTATCGAGTGCATTGCCAACAGAGGCGGATCTAGGATTCGGAAGCTCCGGGTGCCACCTTGTTTTGAACCGTACAATATTTTAGGATGGTAGAGTCAATATTCAAAGAGTAAACTATAATTATACATATCAACAAAAGTTGGAATAACATTAAAATTTGTCTAGTTGGTATTGCCAAGTGCTTTGTAAGAAGAGGTCAAGGGTTCAATTCTTCATAGTCGCAATATGTTTTTTTTAAGAGAAAATAGACGGGATCGAACCCGAGATGCTGGAATAAAACCCTATCATTCTAAAAAACTAAAAATACAATGTACATCAGGGATCGAACCCGAGATGCTGGAATAAAACCCTATCATTTCAACCACTTGCACCACCATCTCCTTTTATATTTTGGGTGCCAAGCAAATATTTATACATTAACTGATACATATACACATACGTATACAGAGTTTCAACCGAGAAGTGATAACGCCCAAACTACAACTCTCGTAAGAGTGTAAGTGGTCGCTGTCAAATATAGAACCCAACTGGGTTGGGTGTCGAATTCCACAGGGAATACTTGGTCACTAAGTGTTGTAATTGTTAGCAGACTGTTGGTCGAAAATTCTACAGAAGGGGGGATTTAATTATGCGTGGATTAAGAATATCAAAGTAACGAATGAAAAGCTTTGTTTAGTAAGATTTAATCACAGAGAATAATAAGTTAGGGTTATGTCCACCTTATGAGTTCTACGTATCTATTAACTATGAGTAATGCGGAATTCAGACATGCATGCACTTATAGAGATTCGTATTCTAATGGTAAATCCTAGTGTTTCTCAACCATCAAGGATTATCTCACTTTAACTCTCTCGAGCCTAAAGTGTATAACTAACGGTACAAATTCTCCAAGAAAGTTAATCCGGTTAAGGCATTAACATGTAAACAGGGGTTGGTAGCCTTATTTCCTTGTCACACTTTCTTTTCCAAACATGTAACCTTCCTCTCGAACAAGTTAATGCTATACTGGCGTATTCTATATGTTTGCAACCACTAGAATTCAATTAAAACGAAGAGAGTAATGATATAAGTAGCATACACATCAAGAATTCACAAACTCATAGTAATAAATAGTATATCACAAGGCTTCCATAACCCTAACAGAGAAGTTTAGCTACTCATGATTGCAACGGAGATCACAATAAACATCATCATCGTACCAAAGCTAGAATAATCTTCGTGAGGGGATGATTTTAACGTCAAAGAGGGATGACGTTTTTTCTCTTGGCCGTTTTTCTCAAGAGAGCCGTGTTTCTCTGTCAGAAATTGTAACGTGAATTGTCCAAAAGTCGAATGAAAAGAATAGAATCAATCGATCCAAAAACAATGCTGAAAAATTCAGCAAATAAGGTTTTTATAACATCCTTGTCCTAGTCCTACTAGGTTCCTGCTGCACCCCTAAGTATTAAGAAATACCGATTTTGCCCGGGACAAATTCTCCATGCATCACATTCAGTCCACAAGCTTCCAAAAGCTGCCTTCCTTCTTACGTGAAGTTTTCCTTTGCTGCCCAAAGGTCCACAAAGTGCTGAAATTTCATCATTAATACTTGAAAAACATGCTAATCACATAGGTTAGCTCACTTACAGGAAAATGGACTAAAAGTGCAGGAATTATATATTTTATCCTCCAAACTTAGCCTAAAATATGAGTAAATCATGGTGTTTAGGCGTGTAAATACGCCCAACATCAACACCCCACACTTAAAGCTTTGTTCGTCCTCGAACAAAATTTTACGTCCATGCAATCATCTACTTAGAATTTCACAGTAACAACACAAAATGTTCAACAGGACATGCACGACGATCATTAACAAAGAGTAGTTTTCTTGATCACTCCTAGAAACAATTCAACCTCCAACATAGACTCGTGATGCTGGTTAATTCGTATCCACAAGTTAAGGCACAAAGAATCATACAAAACTACCCAACAATCATCAACCATGTGTGTCTCACACAATATATCATCCATAATTACTCACAAGTTTTTGCATTTTTCGAAACATGAGTATAAGACTCTCCTTGCTCTCACTCTCACAAAGAATTCTTATGTTGCAACTAATGACCATAGGCTTGCCCTTAGTGTAATGCTCCACTAATATCAGAATGCTAAGCTTAGGATCAAATAGGTCTTTACATGGTTCTAATGTAGGCTGAGGTTGGCCAGAAATAGTGACTATGTTCCCTAAGCGCTTTAATACATCACGTTATGCCATTCGCACTATTTTTTAACAACCCTTCTACCTTTCTTTTCATCTACCACCCCTTTTCACCTATTTTGTTATTCAATTATAAACAGAACTAACTTTTTATATTTTTTTTTCTTTTTCTCTTTTTTTTTCTTTTTATTTGATTTATTTACTTATTATTATTATTATTATTATTATTATTATTATTATTTTTATTTATAAAACACCTCTATGATAGCCACTCTTGTTCACAACAATTTCAAGTACCAATACACTCTGAGGTATCACTCTCACCCAATTTCCTCTTATTTTGTCACATGACTCTACAATTTAAAGCTCCTAGGAATTAGGATCAAATTATGGTCTTGAAAAAAATGGATTAGGCTACATATGAGGCTGTCAAAGAAAATAGCTAAAGGCTCAAAGGGGGTTAACTAGGATAATGTACACAGGTAGGTAAAAAGAAGGTAAACAATCACAGGCTGCCAAAGATATGCCTAAATCATCTCCTAAACTCACACTCTTTATTTCGCTTTACACACACACCAGGCAAGTTCTAGCACCAGTCACAACACAGAAGATACTATAACCTCACACATACAGGCACATGGTCAACTTTATTGGGAGCAGTATAGACTCTTGACCCAATAGATAAATGAATTAAACCACACAAATATCGCACAGTGAGTCACACTTAGAGCCTAAATGTCTCAATAGTCATGATTTTAGCACAAACTCTTGTTATACTACCATGCCGTCTATCAGAACAATTTCATGCAAAACTCTAAAAAAAATTAACTAACTAATTACGACTAATTAACTATGACTAATTAAAACAAACAAACATAAATAAATGTAGGCAAAGAAGTACAACATACAAATACCAGCACCCCACACTTAGATGGGACACACTGCCCTCAGTGAAAAATAAATAAGAAAAACCTGATTAGTCAGACTCCTCCTCTATGTCTGGGGTCATACCCCCTGTATCGGAATCATAATCAGAGTTGTCATCATCAGAGTTATCCTCCACGTCTGAGTCTAGCATTCGGCGATCATCATCAGTCGACACGTCATCATTAAGAGGTTCCTCAAAATGTAACCCTACTCCGCACATAGCCCGCGCATGGTCATTCATCGGGTAGTCATAATCCAACTGCTGGAGCTCTGCATCAGTTGGAACACGACCCCCACTCATCATGGTAAACCTCGTCATGCCATATAAATGGCGAAAGAAGCTTTCATCGCGATCATGTCTTTCTGCAGTGGTCAGGTTGACGCCATACATAGTTTCAGAATCTTTAACCTTTGTCAGATCAACCTTCTTCGGGTTGTGCGGAAGCTTATAATCTGCAGGTTCCTCTTCAATGTCTTCCTTCCTTTATATTGCAGTCAACAAATTGCCAAAGCTGAAGTGGGACCTTTTGTGAAGCCTAGCCTTACGCATTGCCGATCGTATAACCGCACCAATGTTGATGGGAATATTAGTCATCAAAGCATAAACCAAGCATACTCTATCACGTGTGATCTTTGTGTACTGTGTCCCAGAAATGAGGCAAGAGTTGACTATCCTCAACCATATACGAGTTTCTCTATTTAGGGAAGCATATGGGAAGGTATTGTGCCGACCGGTATCCTTGTGACAACTCCAACGTTCTATTGATCTAGTTCCGCACAGTGTGTGTCTAATTTCCCTGTACGGAGGTCTGTTATAAAGCTCCTTGAGCGGTGATGCATCGACAGGTAGGAGACCCAGAAAAGTGTTGAAGAACTCCGCATTCAGTTGCAAAACTTGGCCCCGAATCATCACTTCACTTCCGGTAGTCTTTGGGGACCAATTTGCATAAAACTCTCGCGTTAGATCAAGATTGCATTCTCCCATATCTCGAAAAATGAAATCAAGATTTAGCACCATGATTTTAGCCAAAATGCGAGGTTCTCTCTTCGCTAGACTCTCCTTTTGTATCAACTCCATGTGAACATATTTTTTCACTTTGTTGTTCTTGTACCACTCTTTTCCTTCCTCCTCTAGGACCCACTTTATCCCGAAATTGCGTTGAGGTATTTGCAGCGAGGAGGATTCAGCTTGCTCTTTTCTTCCCCTTTTCTGACCTTTCTGTGAGGTGGACGCTTTTTCTTTTCCTTGTCGTCTTTTGGTGCCATTCTACCTGAGATTAAAATAGATTCATGTTAGCTCATCTCGGAAGGTTTAATCGACAAACAAACAATAGTGTCACCACCCCACACTTAATTTGTTGGTACAAACTAATTAAGTGAGTGATGTCGATTACTCAGACTTCATCGACATACAGATAGGCGATATGTTCTAACAACATGTTTAGCACAGTCATACTTTCATGTCATCTTAACTATCCTTTCCAACTCTAGTTCATGTAATCTTGACTATACTTTCATGTTTGGATTAATGCATCTTTTTGAACAAGACTACTACATAGAGATCGTATCAAGTTATGGCATAGAAATAATCACAACATTTCATGCTTGTATTCAATCATGATCTTTATCTCGATGAACGAGTCATTCGAACATTCAAGCTTTCAATTTTGAAGATTACGCAATTAACTTCACCATGTCGATTCTGCAAAAGTATGACAGTGTATAAAAATCAAATACGAGTCAAAACAAAGTCAAGAATACCCACACGTATTCATTCACTCAACTAGGTGTATCATAACAAACCAACCACATTCAAATCACCAACACCACATCAAGATCTAACAAATCACTATAAGCGTAGTATTGTAACACTTACGTAATATAAAAGAAGAACTTACTTGGTGATGGATTCGGAATATGATCTTGCAAGGTTAGATGAGCAAAAAGGAAAATTTTGAGAGATTTTGGAAGGTTGGGCGGCGCCTATCTTGAGCAAACAATGAGATTTTGTTCTAAGATTAAGGGTCTATTTATAGACCAAGGCTTGGGTCGGGTTTGACCCATGTAAAATCGGGTTAGGAGACCAAAAAGTAAGGTTAGGCGGCGCCTAATGCTTTGCCTATGCTTGGCATAGGCGGCGCCTTTAGCAAAGCCTAGTTGAACATAGGCCGCGCCTATGCTATGGCCTAGTTGGGCATAGGCGGCGCCTATGCTATGGCATTGTAGATTCAGAGAGCAAAGGCATTGGCATAGGCGACGCCTAATGCTTTGCCTAGTTGAGCATAGGTGGCGCCTATGCTATAGCCTTTTCGATTCAGAGAACTTAGGCCATTGCATAGGCCTTGCCTTGGCCGTTGCCTAGATTTACATAGGCCTTGCCTTGTTCGTTGCCTAGATTCGCATAGGCATTGCCTTATCTATTGCCTTTGCTTCTTCATTCCTAACTTACCACATTTAACATGGAACACTTTCAAATCAAAATTTGAGACCAATCTCCCCCTTTATACGTCTTGCACCTTCACTTACTCAAAAATAATGAAAACAACGATGGGTTGCCTCCCACCAAGCGCCTTAGTTTTGGTCGTGGCTCGACTCTTCTTTTTGGATTTTTATTTAACAAAATAACCTCCTAGTAAAACAAAACGATTAACAACGATGGGTTGCCTCCCATGTAGCGCTTGATTTATTATCACGGCACGACATAGTTATCTCGATTACTTAGACTTCATCGAGATAGATGGTGACCATGCATTTTATCGAGTCAAGAGGACTGATATATGGCTTCACTCGTTGGCCATTCACCTTAAAGACACCACCCTTATTGTCTTCTAACTCTACTACTCCATATGAGTAGACTTGGCTAATTCTGAACGGACCAGACCATTTAGACTTCAACTTACCTGGAAATAGCTTCAGTCTGGAGTTAAAAAGAAGTACCATATCACCCTTCTGAAAGTTTCGTTGGATAATCCGATGATCATGATACTTTTTCATTCGTTCCTTGTAGAGGTCTGATCTTTCATACGCATGTAGACGAAATTCATCCATCTCATTCAGCTTCTCCAATCTCAGATTAATAGCATCATCCCAATTTAAATTAAGCCGCTTCAACGCCCACAATGCTTTATGTTCGAGCTCAATTGGCAAGTGATAAGACTTTCCATAAACTAGTTGGTACGGGGACATGCCAATTGGTGTCTTAATGCAGTCTTATAAGCCCATAAGACATCGTCCAGCTTCTGAGACCAATCTTTCCTACTAGCATTTACAGTCTTAGCAAGGATCAGCTTGATCTCCCGATTAGAAACCTCTACCTGCCCACTAGTTTGTGGGTGGTAAGGTGTGGCTACCTTATGTTGCTTGACCCCATATTTCACCAACACGGCTCTGAACAGCTTGTTGCAAAAGTGTGATCCTCCATCGCTTATGATGGTACGTGGTACCCCAAAACGAGAGAAGATATTTCTCTTCAAGAATGCTACAACATGCTTACCTTCATTATCAGCCAGCGCTACTGCTTCGACCCATTTGGCTACATAATCCACAGTAACTAGGATATATTTTATCCCAAATGAACTCACAAATGGGCCCATGAAATCAATACCCCACACATCAAATAGCTCTACTTCAAGAACCTTAGACATGGGCATCTCATGATGCTTTGAAATTGCGCCTTACCTCTGACACTGATCACATCTTCTCACAAAATCATAGGCATCCTTAAATACTGAAGGTCAATAATAGTCGCTTTGCAATACTTTTCTGGCTGTCCGATCACCTGTATGGTGACCCCCAACTTGGGAAGCATGACTTGCTTCCAATATGCTCGGCACCTCCACATGAGATATGCATCGCCTAATAACACCATTCGCACATCGTCGAAAAAGATATGGTTCATCCCAGAAGTAGTGTTTCACATCATGCATGAACTTCCTCTTTTGATGAAAAAAGAGATTCTCAGGCATCACATTACTTACCACGTAGTTTGCAAAGTCTGCGTACCACGGTAACTCTTCCACCATCGTGGCTAGGATCTCTTCTTCGGGAAATGCATCATCAATCTCAAGATCGGGTTGCGCTATGTGCTCATTCTCCAGTCTAGAGAGATGATCAGCTACTTGGTTTTTGCAACCTTTTTTATCTTTTACCTCGAAATCAAATTCTTGCAGCAATAACACCCATCGAATTAGCCTCGGCTTTGCATCCTTCTTTGCTATTATATATCTCAGGCAGCATGAGCTGTATGAACCACCACTTTGGTTCCCAACAAGTAAGCATGGAACTTTTCAAAAGCATAAACAACCGCTAGAAGCTCTTGTTTTGTGACGGTATAGTTCTTCTGGGCTCCATTCAAGGCCTTGATCGCATAGTAGATTGGATAAAATAACCTTTATCTTCTCTGACCAAGTACCGCGCCCAAGGCTACCCCACTTTCATCATATATAACTTCAAACGGTAGAGACCAATCAGGCGCTACAATGATAGGAGCTTCAACTAGCTTCCCTTGAGGCATTCGAATGCCTTCAAGTAATCTTTACCGAAGTCGAACTTTGCATCCTTCTCCAAAAGTTTGTATAACGGACTAGCAATCTTGGAGAAGTCTTTAATAAACCTTCGATAAAAACCTGCATGACCGAGGAAACTACGAACTCCCTTTACAGAAATCGGAGGTGGTAATTTCTCGATAACTTCAATCTTCTCTCGATCGACCTCAATTCCTTTTTCAGAAACTTTGTGCCCAAGAACAATACCTTCCTTAACCATAAAGTGGCACTTCTCCCAGTTTAGCACCAAGTTGAATTCAACACATCTCTGCAACGTCATACTTAGATTCGCCAAGCATGATTCAAACGACTCACCTACGACTGAAAAATCGTCCATGAACACCTCCAAGGAGTCTTCAACCATATCAGAAAAATGGACATCATACAACGCTGAAAAGTGGCGGGTGCGTTACATAGACCAAATGGCATACGTTTGAAGGTAAACGTACCATATGGGCATGTAAACGTTGTCTTCTCTTGATCTTCGAGAGAAATACAAATCTGGTTATAGCTGGAACACCCATCTAAGAAACAAAACCATCCTTTCCCTGCCAATCGATCAAGCATTTGGTCCATGAATGGCATTGGGAAGTGATCCTTAAGCGTCCACGAATTCAGCTTCCGGTAGTCCATGCACACTCTCCACCCTGTGACAGGTCTGAGTGGAATTAGCTCATTCTTTTCGTTTGCAACTATCGTCATGCCCCCTTTCTTGGGCACACACTGTATCGGACTCACCCATTTACTGTCGGAAATTAGATACACTACCCCTGCATCTAACCACTTAATAATTTCTTTCTTCACCACCTCTTACATAGGTGGATTCAAATGCCTTTGATGCTTAATAGTGGGTATGCAATTTTCTTCAAGCTGAATCTTGTGCATACATATCCCAGGCGGAATACCAATAATATCAGCGATAGTCCAACCGATGGCTCTCTTATATCTCCTCAGAACAGAGATGAGAGCTGCAACTTGCTGCTCACCCAGATCAGCCGCAACAATAACCGGAAATGTGTTTCCATTTCCCAAGAATGCATAGTTTAGATGACTGGGCAGCTCCTTCAATTCTAACATTGGTGTCTCTTCAATGGGTGGTTTAGCTGGTGGTGTAGGTCGATTTTTGAGATCAAGGTCCAGCTTTTTGGGAGCATGAGAATACGACCCTATTCCTATTAGAGAACAAATAGTTTCTTCATAATCTTCAACATCATCACGCTCAAAATTCATTAGCACAGCAGCCAATGGCTCAACGATAAGCTGCTTCTCTACAGATAATTCTTTCTCATCTTCATAGTACATATCAGCTACAGAGAACACATTCATATCTTTGGGCTGCTTCATTGATTTGTATACATCAAAACGGACCACTTCATCATTCATCCGGAATAAAATCTAATTAGCTCTTAAATCAATAAGCACACTTCCTGTTGCAAGAAAAGGATGTCCCAAGATTATGGAAATTCAGAGTCCACCTCACAATCCAAAATAACAAAGTCTGCAGGAAAAATGAAGGAAGAAACCTTCACCAATACATCATATAAGATACCAACAGGTCATTTTACCGACCTATCTGCCATCACGAGCCGCATATTGGTTGGTGTAGGATCGCCTAGCCCCAACTTCCTATAAACGGATAGCGGCATCAAATTGATGCTAGCCCCCAAATCGCATAATGCCTTGGTAAAATCCAAGGATCCAACAGTGCAAGGAATAGTGAAAGCACCAGGATCTGCCTTTTTCTGAACTAACGATCTTGTAGTGATTGCACTGCAATGATGAACATTATCTGCCAACTCATAACTTGCTGCCCGCTTCTTTGTCAAAAGGTCCTTCATGAATTTTGCATACCCAGGCATCTGTTCCAGCGCCTCTACCAAAGGAACATTAATAGTCAGCTGCTTTAACATAGTCATGAATTTACTGAACCTGGTATCATCAGCTTTCTTCTTTAGTCTCTGAGGAAAAGGTGGTGGTGGAAGAGGAATAGTTTTCTCCACCACTTTCTTTTTATCTTGCTTCCGATTATCAATCTTTTCAGGCTGCAGATGTCTAGGGGTGACATCACGAACACTCTTTTCAGCTTCTTCGGCATCTTTACATTCTGCATCAATAACATCATCTGCTATATCATCAACCACCTGCTTGCCCTTGGATGGATTCTCCAACACCTTGCCACTCCTGGTAGTAATAGCCATACAAGATCCATCGTTCCTTGGATTTTGCACAGTGTCACTAGGTAAAGTGCCAGCCTTTCTTTGATTGAATACCACTGAAAGTTGACTCAATTGTTGTTCCAGCTGTTTTATTGAAGTGAAATGCGAGTCAACCAATTGATTTATTGATGACAAATTATTCTTAACCTCATTTACTCCCGTATTGGTTGCTTCTACTCCCTTCAACAGCTTAGCCATCATATCTTCCATGGTCATCTTCCTAGAGCCAGACGCCACGGCCTCATGGTTTCCAGGAGGAACATACAAACCACTCATGTCAGTCTTATTCTTCCAACTACCTTAATCACGGTCCTTGATTCCAGATTTATCATAATAGTTCTGACCTTGGCTTCCTTGGGCATTGCCTCGGAAACCCCCTTAATTATTCAAGTAGTTAGCTTTTTCCTCAGAATTGGACTCATCTCTTCCCTGTGACACAACAACTTTGACTTTTTCGGTCTTCCCTGATAATAAGTGCTTGGTAAGAAGATCCATCTGCGTTTTCATGTGCGTCATATCTTGATCACATTCCTCCTCTATTCGCTTCTGTTCTGCAGTCATGCCAATAGATACAGTAGAGCTTGCTACCTCAGAATACCTGGTATGCCAAGCTCTACTCTGCTTTGTCATACGATCTAGCATATCACTTGCCTGGATAAAAGTAAGGTCCATGAATGACCCTCCTGCAGCATTATCAACCACTGGCTTAGTCACCGAATTCAAAGACCTGTATAATATCTCCATCAAGTGGACATTGTTCATATGATGATTTGGGCACCGCATAAGCTTCTTCTTGAACCTCTCCCATGTTTCGTGGAGGGCTTCAGTTGGAAGCTGTCGAAAATTGCTGATCTCATCTCTCAACTGTGCTCTCTTAGATGGCGGAAAGAATTTTTCTAGGAAAGCGTCTTTCAATTGCCTCCAATTAGTAATAGAATCAAGAGTTAGCCCGTTCAACCATAGAGTTGCCTCTCCAGATAGAGACAATGGAAATAAGCGCAACCGAATTACATTCTGTCCAACTCCAGGATTGTCAAACGACTTGCATGTTGAAATAAAATTGATCAGATGCATATTCGGATCATCGCCTGCAAGTCCACCAAATAACCCCTTGAGCTGTAATAGTTGAATCATGGTTCTAGTGATATTGAACTTGGCTCCAGGTGCCAAGGGTGGATGAATAATAGCCCCTGTGGCACCAGCCCCATCCAAATCATCATCATCATCATCGAAAGGAATCTGCACAGCTCGGCGTTCAGGTCTCAATCTAGCTTGACGATCTCTCCTGTTCACAGGTGCCGCCACCTCATCAGCATGCCTCGGGTTTAGTAACTGATCATCACCCAGATCCCCATCCTCAGGATTTGTTGCTCACCCTGGGTTATCAATATTTTGTTGATGCACTTGAGTAGCGGCCAATGCAGCTAATCTAGCCTGCTCCTGTTGGGCAGCCCTTCTATCAATGTCTCGTTGTGCATCCATTCTGCCAATAAGTTGAGGTTCAAGATTTATAGGTAATAATGGTTGACCAGAACTTCGAGTATTTGTCATGCACTGGACAAAACCTGAATAAAACAAAAACAACAACTAAAAGTAAAATTTGAGAATCTTTGACCAAAGGGTCTATTAACTATCACAAACTTAGTTGACAACCGTATTCCCCGGCAACGGTGCCAAAATTTGATAACGCCCAAACTACAACTCTCGTAAGAGTGTAAGCGGTCGCTGTCAAATATAGAACCCAACTGGGTTGGGTGTCGAATCCCACAGGGAATACTTGGTCACTAAATGTTGTAATTGTTAGCAAACTGTTGGTCAAAAATTCTACAGAAGGGGGGATTTAATTATGCGTGGATTAAGAATATCAAAGTAACGAATGAAAAGCTTTGTTTAGTAAGATTTAATCACAGAGAATAATAAGTTAGGGTTATGTCCACCTTATGAGTTCTACGTATCTATTAACTATGAGTAATGCGGAATTCAGACCTGCATGCACTTATAGAGATTCGTATTCTAATGGTAAATCCTAGTGTTTCTCAACCATCAAGGATTATCTCACTTTAACTCTCTCGAGCCTAAAGTGTATAACTAACGGTACAAATTCTCCAAGAAAGTTAATCCGGTTAAGGCATTAACATATAAACAGGGGTTGGTAGCCCTATTTCCTTGTCACACTCTCTTTTCCAAACATGTAACTTTTCTCTCGAACAAGATAATGCTATACTGGCGTATTCTATATGTTTGCAACCACTAGAATTCAATTAAAACGAAGAGAGTAATGATATAAGTAGCATACACATCAAAAATTCACAAACTCATAGTAATAGATAGTATATCACAAGGCTTCCATAACCCTAACAGAGAAGTTTAGCTACTCATGATTACAACGGAGATCACAATAAACATCATCATCGTACCAAAGCTAGAATAATCTTCGTGAGGGGATGATTTTAACGTCAAAGAGAGATGACGTTTTTCCTCTTGGACGTTTTTCTCAAGAGAGCCGTGTTTCTCTGTTAGAAATTGTAACGTGAATTGTCCAAAAGTCGAATGAAAAGAATAGAATCAATCGATCTAAAAACAATGCTGAACAATTCAGCAAATATGTGCATCACATTCAGTCCACAAGCTTCCAAAAGCTGCCTTCCTTCTTACGTGAAGTTTTCCTTTGCTGCCCAAAGGTCCACAAAGTGCTGAAATTTCATCATTAATACCTGAAAAACATGCTAATCACATAGGTTAGCTCACTTACAGGAAAATGGACTAAAAGTGCAGGAATTATATATTTTATCCTCCAAACTTAGCCTAAAATATAGGTAAATCATGGTGTTTAGGCGTGTAAATACGCCCAACATCAAGAAGTGCGGGTGCCGTGGCACCCCAAACTCACTACATAGATCCGCCCCTGATTGCCAATTGAAAAGGCCTACCTTCTCATACATATATGCCTCATTTCATCATGAGAACGTTTCACTATTTTTTTGGATTCTTTTTTTTTCACTTGATTCAAAAAATGATGCTTGAGCATAAAAGCACCAAATACTATTTCAAGTTGTATTTCAAAAAGTGAGATCACTCCTATTTTTCTCACAAAAATTCAAAAACAACTTCAATAGATCTTTATGACCATACACACTCCAGCTCCAACTCCAACTCCAACTCCAAACATAGATTTTCATGGCCCAAACACCTACCTAGACCATAAAATCTACATCTTGTTTGTCCTAAAAACTATACCTACTACGACTTACAATCCAAATTATAAAAACTAATAATTTAGAAAACATTTGCATTGCACTTTTACTTTTTGCTTAGAAACTCCAATTTTATTGACTATGTAATTAAAGGCTTGATCGCATATCGAGACATGGCAAGTCTTCATTTTTTATCACCTTTAATTTATGCCCTTTAAATTCCTTATGAGAATAACTAAATATCAATTATTTTAAGAGTTCTTAAAACTTACAAATAAGTGAACATTTAATAATTATAATGAGACATGGAGAGTACCTTTTTACTTGTAGGCATAAATGTAAAACGATATCTAGCACTGCATAAGTGCAATTAGATGAGTTTGCATTTTGTTCTTCCCTCACTGTTTCCATCCCAATCTCTAACAGAATCTCTAATCTTTTATCTAATCGTTCCCCTTCACTTTTGAGTCTTCCACCACAAACTTTTATGTTGTTCTGCTTCTTAATTTGCCCTCTCGCAATACTACCATCATCCTCTAAAAACCCTCATTGACAGCCACAACAGTAAAGCCAGCCAGCAACCACATGCGTGGTTTCCTTAGCTTGTTTTTAATTGTTTACACCAATTTTTCGTTGTGCTTTCTCTATCTTTGGATTTTACTATTCATAACAACGACAACAACAACTTCCCACATAGTGGGGTCTGGGGAGGGTAAGATGTACGCAGCTCATATCACTACTTCAGGTAAAGTAGAGATCGAGGCAGTTTCCGATAGACCCAACCGATAACAGTATAACAAACACACAAGATATCTGCAAAATAAACTAACACCACGATAATACTACAACCACAAGATAATAATAAGAACTATCTAACCGAACTTACTAACTTTTCATGACAAATCCAGGAAAATGTCTGTTGAGCCATTAATTATTAGTATTGAATGATTGATACATTATATATAGACTATATATCTCATTCCTAATGCACTTTTGAACATACTCCTATTAGCATTTCTCAATCCAATAAAAAAAAATTCGTAGACTTACAATAATTACACCACAATCTAAACTATATATATATATATATAAATTACCATGTATCCTAAAGGGATTACAACATAAATAAATACCTTTTTGATGAGGAGAGAGCACGCATGCAGACATCTAATACATACATATAGGGTCGTCGATAAGAGATATAAAGTTTTATCTATCCATGGAGAGATGCAAAACCTACAGGAAAAACACTAACATCTATCAAAATTCCACTTCCAACCTTATAAGAAAACTAATTCTCCCAAAATCAAATCCGAGAACTCGCAAACAAGGCAAAATATTTTCGAAACAAAGAAATCTTAATTGTTTTCCAACTTCGCGGCACAATTTAGCGTTCCAACTATATGTTTTCCTAATACTTATTACCATTTATGAAAAATCACTTTGAAACATACGAAGCACTCTCTCTCTCTCTCTCGATCATTCTTCCCTTGATGCCTCCTAAATTCGTCTCTTTCTCCCATTATTGATCATATTCTGATGTTTAACAAATTATACCTTTTAATTTTCCACCTCGAGCAAGTTTGTACGGATCTTTTGCCTCATGTACATGCTGAGGAACACCCAAAAGGTTATCCAACTCAATCAGCTAATAGTATATACTAAACAACAATCGTTTCCTAACCCTCTAGGATAATGAAGTTAATGCTTTAAAAAAAATCAAAATTATGTACTACTTTTTTATTCACGGATAGAAAGTCAAACTGGATAGACATAATTAGATCACAAAGCTGAGACCCATTAACGAAAGCAATGATCTAGTGTTGGTGAATATTACAAAAAGCTTGAAATAAAATTACAATAATTGTTACAGCAGATTACAACTGAATAAAGAAAAATATGTATTTCTTCTTCTTTGGCTGTGGCGCGGATATATAAATATTTCTCCGATCCAGCAGTAACACACATTGACTTTTCCCCTCCAGGATACAACAGCCTACACAATATAACTTAATACTCTGGACTAGAATTGAGTTCCAAGCTTCACACAATTAACACCTCCCTTATTTCTGATTGGGGAAACAGAGAAATAAACTTTTTAAATAATATATGCTGATTAGAAATACTCGATAAAAAGGACAAACACCACCATACTGTTATAATGGACTGTTCAAATTCTTTTAAAATGACATCAGAGTTGTTATAGAATGATACCATAGAAGAAATATAGACAAAACAAATAAAGAGATAATGAGCATAAAGGTGTTCCTATACTCTTTCAAGTATGTTTTTCAAGTGTATTAAAGTGTGTCATACATCACATTTCATGCCCATTTTATTATTACATAAAGAGTGAATATAAAGTTATCTTAAACATGATATTAATAATAGAGATCATGAAGAGGTTAGGGAGGTCTTTTATTTATCCATTTTATTACTTTAACTGTCGTAGAATTTATGTTTTGAATTATTTTTTCTTAAACTGAGATTTATCGAAACAATCTCTCCACCTTTCAAGGCATAGGTAAAGTATACAATCACAATATTGGTTGTATGATAGAATGGTCGGTTTTATGGAAAGTTTTTTGAAAAGTTTTTAGAAAAAACCTACCACATGTGGTCGGTTTTCTAATAATTTTGTAAAAAAAATATTGCAAAATTGTTGGAGCTTCCAAGGTAGCGATTGGACATTCATACGTCCAAGGTTCACATCTATTGACACCTAGTTTTGGGCATGATTGGTGTGTTGGATAAGTTCTTTCCGCATTGTTATGATTATTTATATGGTTCGGCTTTATTCTAAAAGCCTTACCTTGGGTATTTCTGTCTTTTTCTCTATTCGTATCAATTTGAGTGATAGGCTTACTTGTCAAGGTACGCTGCGACAAGTGCCATCATGACCCTCATTTTTGGGACGTGATAAATTGGTATCAAAGCAGCCAGGTTTTATTGGTCTCAATGGTGTAAGAGCGGGATGTCTAATAAGAGTCTCGCGGATCGGTACGTAGACATCCGTATCTATCTTTGAGAGGCTATAAGATGTCTTTAGGAAATTTCTCTTGTTTCATTCTTTATCGTGCGAAATTCTTTCATACCCTGTATTCTGAGTTGTGTTTCACTCTTTCTACACGAATGAAGTTGCTTATACCTCTTATCAGTTGAGAGATGCAATGAGAGATTATTGGATATCATTTGTGGGTTGTAGGCTTGTTAATGCTCCTGAGTTGTCATGGGATCAGTTTGTTGATGCCTTTCTAGAGAGATTTGTGCCTTTTAGTTTGAGAGATCATATGCTGGACGAGTTTGATCATATGGAGCAGGGCTCCATGACAGTTTTTGAGTATAGGGCATGCTTCCACGCCCTGTCTAGATATAAGTTTGAGAAGATTTAAAAGTTTGTGAAAGGTTTGGTTGTCTTCCTTCAGTTGGCTACATATCATATGGTTGTGTTTGATGGTTCTTTTCAGAGTATTATGGATTATGTTAAGGTGACACAGGATATTCTTAGTGCATCTCAGGGAGGCGCAACGTTTTGATGAGTTTTGGAGTCAGCCTATTGAGGTAGACATTTTAGAAGTTCTTTTGGATACCATGGTAGGCCAGTGCAAGTGATTTTATAGAGTGTAGGTGATCTTATAGAGTTCAGCTGGTGGATCTTCTTATTCAGCTATTTAGGATGGTTGTTCAAGCTAAGTTGTACTTTCTCTTATTGAGACTGGTCGTAGAGGTTGTTATGTGTGTGATGAGATTGGCCATGTAGCTAAGGAACGTTCTTGCCATGTGTTTAGAGCTATTTCTATTTCAACTGTGAAAGGTAGGTGTTCTACCAATTGTGTAAAAGGTAGAGATGGTAGAGCCCGTGTTGGTGGTTGTAGGGCTACTCAGCCAGTTTGTAGTCGTGGGTTGTGTTATGCTATACCATCCAGACTTGGGGCAGAGGCTTCTGATGTTATGATTATAGATAACTTCCTCATTTATTTCAGACCCGCATCTGAATTATTTGATCCTGAATCGACTTCCTCCTATGTGCGTGTATTTTGTTTTGGGTTTTGATTCTATTAGTGAGCCTTCTGCCATGCCTATTTGTGTATCTATCCCGATAGGTAAATCTTTAGTGGTGGATCGGACGTGCTGATCTTGTGTTGTGACTTTTGCCGGGCATGAGACTTGGTAGACTTGCTTGTGTTAGATATGATCGATTTTTGTGTTATTTTGGGTATGGATTGGTTGGCTCCTTATCATGCTGTCTTAGATTGTTTTGCTAAGACTGTGACTTTAGCTTTAGCGGGTGTGCCAAGAATGGCTTGGGAAAGTACACTCTATTGGGGTCTTAAAAGGATTATATCTTATGTTCAGGCTCATAAATTAGTTGAAAAGAGGTGTTTATCTTAGTTGGCTTATATTTGTAACACCAGTGTTATTTCACCTCTTTTTTTGGATTCTGTTCGTGTTGTCCGTGAGTTTATGGAGGTGTTCCCTACGGATTTTCCTAGTATGTCTTTGGATCGAGATATTAATTTTATTATTGATGTTGACTCGGGCACCAAGCCCATTTCTATTCCTTCTCATAGGATGGCCCCAACAGAGTTGAAGGAACTGAAGGATCAGCTGTAGGTGTTATTGGACAAGGGATTTATTCGACCTAGTTTTCACCTTGGGGTGCGTCTGTCTTGTTTGTAAAGAAACAGAATGGGTCTATACGGATGTGTATTGATTATCGATAGTTGAATAAGGTAACAGTTAAGAATAAGTATCCTATTTCTCGCATTGATGATTTGTTTGATCAGCTTCAGGATGTTGTGGTGTTTTTGAAGATTGATTTGTGGTTCGGTTATCACCAGTTGGTAATGATGATTCTCCGAGCACCTCCAAAGATGCAGCGGGAACCTCATCCCCGGGGATCTTCATAAGCGTGTGGCCGCGCTCGAGGAAGCAGTGTTGGGTATTGCTGCCTATATCAAAGAGAAAAGAATGAAGAAAAAGGAAAATGATGAGCGACAACATGAGCGAGGTAATTTCATTCATTAATTGATGTTGTTAATAAATATTCAGCTTTAAATATCAGTAACACTTTGTAATATTATGAAATAGTGCATGTGCATGTATCGAAGAGGAATGAAGAAGGATAAAAAAAGAGCAAAATGGATGAGTTGGCCACTGTTGTGGCAGAAGAGGAAGAAGAAGATAAAAAAAAGGATGGTGAAGAAGATAAGAGCCAAGAATAAGGTGGAAAAGTAGAAGAAGCGGCAACAGATGAATAAGGAGGCGCAAAAAAAGAAAAAACTGTTGTTGAAGAAGCTGACAAAGCTGACAAAGAAGAAGTTGAGCAAGAAGGTGAACGAAAAGAAGAAGCTTGGGACGAAACAGCTGCTGAAGCTGAGGAAAAAACAGCTGCTGCAGGTGAAGTAAGAAAAGAAGATGTGGAAGAAAAGGAAACTGAAGAAGCAGCTGATGCACATGCTGAAAAAGAAGAGAAGAAGGTGAGAATGAAGAAGCAGCTGCAATTGTTGAGAAAAAAGAAATTGAAGATGTCCAAACAGATGTGGTCATGGACATTGTTGACGAAATCAACAGTAACACTTGTGTTGATGAGGAACTTAGGGAAAGAGACATTTAAATACTAAGATGTTTAATTTGTTGTTAATGATGAGTTGTTAGGATATGACAATTTTTTTTTATTTCACAAATATGAAGTTTGAAGAATCTGGTGGTAGGATATGACAATTATTCTTTTATTTTATGAAACTTGTTATGATTCTGAGCTGAATCTGTTTCTATCAAACTGATTTGTGCAATTTGAATATGCAGGGTGTGGTCATAGGTTGTACATTGTATGCTTGATATCATAGAATGCATACTTAATATTCCATATACCGTATGCATAGTCTATCATTACCCTGTTGGTCGAATTTAAGTTGACTTGTTGTTTAATCGACTATGGTTCTATAAAAAATAGTATTTAACATTATACAAAAGTAGAATTATTATTATTATTTATTCAATATCACTACATCCACGTTACACTTTTTCAAAGAACGAATACTATCATTATAGCAAATAACATCATTTTTTGGACATTCTCTCTTTCTTCGGTCAAAATCAATTTTTGGTTTAGTTGATCCCTCTCTATTTGGGTGTCATGTAGCAATAGTTTAAAGTGATCCCTCTGTTCTTCGGCTTCTTTGAACAAAGTCATGAGAAAATCTTTATTTTCTTCGCATTTTTGGAGGCTTTGTAGTAGATTAAATTTTGTCAAGCCTTGAAAATTTGATGTCTCGAGTCCCGAAATAAACGTTGATCCTACATAATAAAATTTAAATTAAAAAGGGAAAAATGAAAGAAGCTTTCTTCTAACAAAATCCTACAAAGAAAGCTTCTTCAGCAATGAACAAATAAAAAAAACTTAAAAACATATACTAAAATAAAACATTTAAACGAAATTATGGGGATGGTGGGGGGTGATGTAGTCAGGGCCTTCCATTCCGAGCCTTTCCAGAATTGCCCTCAAGAAACGAGCAATTCGACGGAGCTCTCGCTCCAGGTAGATGCGGTCTTGACCCAGCCCATAGAAAAGCCGGTCCAAATCATTCCTTAGGAGGAGAAGGTCGTAGTGCCTCTGGGGAACACGTCTGATGGGGCGCAGGGGTATCCTCTTGGAGGCATTTTTTTGATTTGGATGAAGAAGAAGAAGAGATGGTTTCTGATATTTTCGGTTTAGGGAAAACTGAATTGTTGCGTAGAAAGAGGGCCTGTACTTATAAACCTGTAGATTGCGTTCGTTCATATATCCACCCAATGGTAGGTCGATGTGTCTGACAAGAGAAAACATTTTGTATGCGTATACCAGCAGTTTTTCCTCGTGAAGAGACGTTTTGTGCAACTTTAAATAAATGAGAGGGAAACAAGGGAAATAATGATTCATTGCATCGATTGGAGAGATAAGTCGGAAAAATGACCAACATAACGTGTTAGATCATCAATACATATTATCTTATAGACCATATATTATATATACCGTAGACTATAGATAGTCTATCGTAGACAAAGCTTTAGGTCGATAACAACTGAACATTAAAATCTACAGAAATGCACATTCATCCCCCAAAACAGTAGCTTTACAACTGAAGCTAAAAAAAGCCTATTTATGATTTGATGCCGCCCATTCTACACGTGGTTCTTTTGTGTCCGGATTTCTTGCATATTGAACACCTATTCCTCCTTTTGGACTTGAATGTCTCATCGACGCCATTAGTGCGTTTGACTTTTTTCCTTCCGAGTTTAGAATCGTACGGGGGTGGAGAAATTTTGGTGTCTACCAATTCCTGTGGCACAGTCTATTCAGCCTCCGGAGGGACCACGTTAATTGCTTATGAGTATGCGAGGAGGTAACTTTCAACTTTATAAATTGGCAAAGAGTAGTCATAGATGGAGTTACCATAATATTCGCCATCGCCATACTTTGCTCGCAAAGCTGCCATCGCATGTTTGCACGGTATTTTCATCAAGTCAAATTTCTGATAAGAACAGGTCCTCTCCAAGAGATTGACCTTGGCAGTAACGTTGTTGTCGAACACCGTATACTCGTCGAGAACCCCGTTTGGGTTACCCACATACAAGGAATCGCTCGTACTCTTATTATCCCTTAGGATCCTTTCCGCATAAGGCAAAAATATGTTCTCTTTACCACCGACAAATGCATGCCGCTCCCTAAACTTTTCACCAATTTTTTTAGCAATTGAATTGAATATGTAGGACACGGGGTACTCCAGTTCATCCATCAAAATCAAGTTGAGCGACTCGGCGATGTTTGTGGTCATCAAATCGTACCTATTGCCCGAAAAGTGTGCTCTACTCCATTTTTCAAAACCAAGCACATTTAAAGGACATGAGCTGCCTCGGGGCATTTACTCTTCAATTCAACAAAATTATTGCTAAACTCATCAAAGGAATAAGCCTTTGCCGCGGCGTAAAATAGATATAGATGTTCTCCGCAGTGTTGATTTACGCGAAGATTTTCAGTGAGGTGCCTCATGTAAAGTCCATGATGTGCACGACTGTATACACGGGAGAAGGCATTGACGATGCTAATGTGCCTGTCGGAGATGACGCATAGATATGATTCATTTTCTCTGATAGACCTGAATTAAGAAAGACAATAATAAAGAAAAGAAGCACAAGTAAGATAACCATAATGATCCAAATATTGGGCATGACCACCCATATAATGAACGCTCCAATGAGAAATATGCAGATGAGGATGACAAATATTATTACTGCACAATTGTCCAGAGGCTCGGCTATCTTCTCAATCGGACACTTGATGATCTGATCTTCCAGACACAATAAAAGCTAGACTCTAATTAATTTTCTGTTGATATGTAGTATTTTGTAATGAACACTCAAACCACCAAACCCCTCTCTATTTATAGCAGGCAAATGGCACATGGCACAATTCGAATGCATGCATCTAGAGGCAAATGCATGATCATAGTGTAAAAATTCTTTGCATATTACAACTTAAATCCATATATATATAGTAAATGACTTCAACAGTAAATTATATTCCGTATACATTCACATACAATATCAATAAATAATAATAATTTGAGTCTTTGATCCTCTAGATGAATGCATTCGAATTGTGCTATGTGCCATTTGCCTGCTATAAATAGAGAGGGGCTTGGTGTTTTGAGTGTTCATTACAAAATACTACATATCAACAGAAAATTAATTAGAGTCTAGCTTTTATTGTGTCCGGAAGATCAGATCATCAAGTGTCCGATCGAGAAGATGGTCGAGCCTCTGGACAATTGTGTAGTAATAATATTTGTCATCCTCATCGTCATATTTCTCATTGGAGCGTTCATTATATGGTTGGTCATGCTCAATATTTGGATCATTATGGTTATCTTATTTTTGGTGCTTTTCTTTATTATTGCCTTTCTTAATTCAGGTCATTAGAGCTCTCTGGCCTGTTGTGTTCTTCTCTCTCTTTATTTTTTTTACTGTCAGAAATTCAAAGGGCAAAAGTTTTGTTGCCCATGGACCATGGTACCTAAATTAGTTTTGACTATAAGATAGGGATCATGGTATTTTAAGATAGTGAATATGTTTCATTGAATTCAAATTTCATTTTATTGATAAAATCTAGTATGTAGGTACGTTATATTAAGTTAGGCATTAATTTTAATTTTTGTTTATATAACAAATGTTCTAAAAGAAAACATGTTCAGCTTATCACAAATTATGTCTTATGTTCTCTTTGTTTACTTTTACTTGTCAATTTTTGCTATGACACATTTATTAAGAAAATTAGTGTTGATACGACTATTTTATCATACTACCTCTATTAATTATATTTAGAGTAACATGCTTTGAAAATAATTTGAAGAATAAATAATTAATGTTTAAGGTGAAACAGCAAAAAAAATATTGTCTTTTCTTGATATATATATGTGTGTGTGTGTGTGTGTGAATTTGAAATTTCAAATAAAAATTTAAGGTAATAAGGTGAAAGTTATCCACTGTGATGGTCAAATACAATCCTCATGAATATTTTGCGTACAACCTGGATGAGCTGTCAAATTTTGCAGAACGGTCTTGCTTTTTCCCATTGCGGCCTCCACATGATTAGATTGACCAGTTGACAGAGTAGAAGTTGAATCCTGATCTTAGAACTCGGATTCTGATTTCTTGATATCGGAGTGATGTCAAGAAACACCTAAGTACCCAATCCTCAACTTTAAGCAGGACAAAAGTCATTGTTTGCTTATAAGAAAGTCTGATCAAAACTATATATAAAATAAGAACGAGAAAAATATACTAATTTCATAAAAGGAGATACAAAATTTTGATCTATTAATTATAGTGATTTATAGTTTTTTTTTATGTAATTTTAAATATTTTTTTTAAAAAAAAAACTTAAAGAGACCTGGATCAAATGCATGATCAAAATTAAATAATTTAACTTTCAAAATTAGAACGTGCCACATAAACCGAATCAGAAGAAAATATTACTCCATCAATTTAGTTTAAAAATTACTGAACAAAAAAACAATACTTGGCCAATAATCTATATATCCATGATGATGTAGAATGAAATTAATTGATGGCTTGATGCATGCATGAATAGTTTATATACTTTTATACTACTTTTAAGGATCTGTTTGGCTATTGAAATTTGAACGATGTCACATATATAAAAATCGGGACTAGTTGGACAATTCCCTTGATCGAACACATTCACGTTGGTCAAAAATAATATATGGATAGATATATATAAAATAGGTATTTTAAAAAATCAAATAAAAAAAAAAGGAGAATAATTATTATTCAAATTTACTGAGAATGACTCTGAATTTCCTTTTGACCGCTAAATCGCTATTTATTTTGTACTAGTATGTTAGAGTACTGCATTTTGGTGGATGACTCAGAATTTCATCTCGATGAAGGTATGTTAATTGACTGTTAGTGAATGTCAAGATTGAGTTGGCGGAAATCAGGTGCTACACTAAACTAGGCATTATCAGGAGAATAATTGGCAAAAAAGAAATTTTGCAAAACTATTTTGCCAAATACTCACTTAATTTTTTTTTGATTTATTTTTTAGGTTTAGGGTGTAAAAAGTGAAAAAAGTGGGGTCCACACGTGGTCCAAGGGACCAATTCATCATTTATACAACTTTACAAATTTAATATAATACACCTAACCCCCTCTACTTATTTCAATATTTTTAAAAAAAACCTCTCTCTCCTCTTCAATTCCCAACTCCCACTTTCAAACAACTTCTCCCAAAAATGCCATTTTCGTACGTTCTTCATCTGCAGCTGCTAAGGGGGCATTGTTGCTTTGCAAGGTTAGTTAAAATCGAGTTCCGATCATTTCTAGATCCATTTAAACAGTTTTTCTTTTTGCTAATATATTGGAAGTGATGTAGGATTTTTTTTTTCGAATTCGGTGTTTTGATATAATCGTGTTTTTTTAGCAATGAAGTGTTGAATGGTGGTATAATTGTTGTTTGAAGAGTTATTTTGGCATTTTGATTTGAACAACGTCTTGTTTCTTTCCGTAGACCCTCAGTCTATTCGTAGACCCGTGGTCTATGAAATGAGAATGCCCAAGATATATTTCAATTTTTGGACGTATGAAATTCTTTTAAAACATGATTGCTGAAATAGTAAAAATTGAAATATTAATAGCTAATTAGTTTTGTTAGGTGCACTAGTTTGATTTTTAGTTATTGTTGTGTTTTGATATTTTCATGTTCGATTTATATTCAATTATTGTATGTTTGTGTAGTGAATTGTTTAATGGTGGGGTGTTTGTTAATTTTCTTTTTTTTGGGTGGGGGGTGGGGTTTCATTTGATCATTGAGTTATTTCTGTTGATAGACTTGTGGTCTATGAACTGAAAATAGGAGATTTGTTCTTTAGGTGTAGACTGTGTTGAAAATATATAGAAAAGTTATTATTCTTAAACAGAAAGACGATACCGCTGGTAGTAGTAGAAAAAGAAGAACTGCGACAGTTGAAAAAGTGTCAAAAAGAAAGAACAATTGAAGAGTCGATGTTTGAATCAGATTCGGAGTTAAAGGAGATAAGCAATTACGTCGATTCTAATGAAGATGTTGCCAAGAGGAGTGTCAATTGTGATAGTAAAGAGTGCGAAATAAGTGGGAGTAATAGTGATGATGGGGATAATGATTCGTTGTCCGTGCCATATCTTTCAAGGTGTATTTCCGTGGAGCAGTATGACCTTCGAATGATAATTGAGGAGGTCGGATCTTTCCCGACAAAAATATCGATCCGATCAAGAATAGCTGCTTATTGAGAATTTAAGCAAATTCTTGTCGACCAAGAATTAAAGAAAAGTTTCAAGCGGTCCTGTTTTGGACACCTGAGGAACCTACCGAAACATCTCAAGTTCAATGGGCAGTTGGTCCATTATTTGCTGTTGCAATGCGGTAGGAACGATTAGATGCGTCATGAGATGTGGTTCTGCGTTAACAACAAGCCTGTCTGTTTTGGCTTGAAAAAGTTTTATTTTATCACGGGGCTGAACTGCTCATCATACCCCAGTGAATAAAAAATAAAGAAGGTGTTAGAAAAGGGGGACAATTTTGTTTTAAGGTAAATAAAAACATCACGGCGGCCAACTTATTACACCTGATTAGAGGGAATAAGCTGAACGAGGACCAGAAGTTGAAGTGTTGTCTACTGTGGTTCTTGCACACCATGTTGCTTGCGAAAGATTCGACGAAGGTTGTCGACACAAAATTGATTCGAATGGTCGACTCTTTGAGTTTCTTCGAGAAGTATCCGTGGGGGAAAGAGACATTTCAACTGACCATGGACTATCTAAAGAAGAAAAGTGACCTGAAGAAGCAGAAGGAAGTATTTGATGAGAAGCAGAAGGCATCGTATGCTCTATTCGGATTTCCCTGGGCATTCATGGTATCTATCATAAACCCTTTAGTGAGTTTATCGTAGATTGTCATTTTATTTATAATATGTCATAGACTCATAGTTATTTTTTTCACTGCTGTACTGCTTACAGATTTGGATCTATGAGGCCTTTCCTCATCTTGGATAATTTGTTAAAAAATTAATGGATGAGCCCTTACCCATCCCCCGCATCCTCATATGACACACTTCAAAAAGCGACAAGATAATCGAAGGCGACCCATTCAAGTATAAAGGAAAAGTTACCGAGGTATGAACTTATTTTCTATAATGCAATAAGAGTATCGTTTTATCGAATGTTATGTAATTGTTAATTGATAGTTGGTAGAACGTGCACCCGTACATCATCCCTACTGTTCGTGAGACAAAGATGGATTACATGATTACGTTTGATCCATATATGGACGAGATGAAGAATAACGTCCTCGATGGCATGAAGAAAGAGTTAGAAGGGGTGACTGTCCTCACTTCAAATGAGGACAGTGATGATATGGGGATTTGGGTGGTAACCTCGTTGGAGTACGCGTTGGTGATGATGATTCTCCGAGCACCTCCAAAGATGCAGTGGGAACCTCATCCCCGGGGATCTTCATAAGCGTGTGGCTGCGCTCGAGAAAGCGGTGTTGGGTATTGCTGCCTATATCAAAGAGAAAAGAATGAAGAAAAAGGAAAATGATGAGCGACAACATGAGCGAGGTAATTTCATTCATTAATTGATGTTGATAATGAATATTCAGCTTTAAATATCAGCAACACTTTGTAATATTATGAAATAGTGCATGTGCATGTATCGGAGAGGAATAAAGAATGAGAAAAAAAGAGCAAAATGGATGAGTTGGCCACTGTTGTGGCAGCAGAGGAAGAAGAAGAAGAAGAAAAGAAGAATGGTGAAGAAGATAAGAGCCAAGAATAAGGTGGAAAAGTAGCAGAAGCGACAGAAGATGAACAAGGAGGCGCGGAAAAAGAAAAAACTGTTGTTGAAGAAGCTGACAAAGCTGATAAAGAAGAAGTTGAGCAAGAAGGTGAACGAAAAGAAGAAGCTTGGGACGAGACAGCTGCTGAAGCTGAGGAAAAAACAGCTGCTGCAGGTGAAGTAAGAAAAGAAGATGTGGAAGAAAAGGAAACTGAAGAAGCAGCAGCTGATGCACATGCTGAAAAAGAAGAGAAGAAGGTGAGAATGAAGAAGCAGCTGCAATTGTTGAGAAAAAAGAAATTGAAGATGTCCAAACAGATGTGGTCATGGACATTGTTGACGAAATCAACAGTAACACTTGTGTTGATGAGGAACTTAGGGAAAGAGACATTTAAATACTAATATGTTTAATTTGTTGTTAAATGATGAGTTGTTAGGATATGATAATTTTTTTTTTATTTCACAAATATGAAGTTTGAAGAATCTGGTGGTAGGATATGACAATTATTCTTTTATTTTATGAAACTTGTTATGATTCTGAGCTGAATCTGTTTCTATCAAACTGATTTGTGCAATTTGAATATGCAGGGTGTGGTCATAGGTTGTACATTGTATGCTTGATATCATAGAATGCATACTTAATATTCCATATATCGTATGCATAGTCTATCATTACCCTGTTGGTCGAATTTAAGTTGACTTGTTGTTTAATCGACTATGGTTCTATAAAAAATAGTATTTAACATTATACAAAAGTAGAATTATTATTATTATTTATTCAATATCACTACATCCACGTTACACTTTTTCAAAGAACGAATACTAGCATTATAGGACATAACATCATTTTTTGGACATTCTCTCTTTCTTCAGCCAAAATCAATTTTTGGTTTAGTTGATCCCTCTCTATTTGGGTGTCATGTAGCAATAGTTTAAAGTGATCCCTCCGTTCTTCGGCTTCTTTGAACAAAGTCATGAGAAAATCTTTATTTTCTTCGCATTTTTGGAGGCTTTGTAGTAGATTAAATTTTGTCAAGCCTTGAAAATTTGATGTCTCGAGTCCCGAAATAAACGTTGATCCTACATAATAAAATTTACATCAAAAAGGGGAAAATGAAATAAGCTTTCTTCTAACAAAATCCTACAAAGAAAGCTTCTTCAGCAATGAACAAATCAAAAAAACTTAAAAACATATACTAAAATAAAACATTTAAACGAAATTATGGGGATGGTGGGGGTGATGTAGTCAGGGCCTTCTATTCCGAGCCTTTCCAGAATTGCCCTCAAGAAACGAGCAATTCGACGGAGCTTTCGCTCCAGGTAGATGCGGTCTTGACCCAGCCCATAGAAAAGCCGGTCCAAATCATTCCTTAGGAGGAGAAGGTCTCAGTGCCTCTGAGGAACACGTCTGATGGGGCGCAGGGGTATCCTTCTTGGAGGCATTTTTTTGATTTGGGTGAAGAAGAAGAAGAGACGATTTCTGATATTTTCGATTTAGGGAAAACTGAATTGTTGTGTAGAAAGAGGGCCTGTACTTATAAACCTGTAGATTGCGTCCGTTCATATATCCACCCAATGGTAGGTTGACGTGTCTGACAAGAGAAAACATTTCGTATGCGTATACCAGCAGTTTTTCCTTGTGAAGAGACATTTTGTGCAACTTTAAATAAATGGGAGGAAAACAAGGGAAATAATGATTCATTGCATCGATTGGAGAGATAAGTCGGAAAAATGACCAACATAACGTGTTAGATCATCAATACATATTATCTTATAGACCATATATTATATATACCGTAGACTATAGATAGTCTATCGTAGACAAAGCTTTAGGTCGATAACAACTGAACGTTAAAATCTACAGAAATGCACATTCATCCCCCAAAACAGTTGCTTTACAACTGAAGCTAAAAAAAAGCCTATTTATGATTTGATGCCGCCCATTCTACACGTGGTTCTTTTGTGTCCGGATTTCTTGCATATTGAACACCTATTCCTCCTTTTGGACTTGAATGTCTCACCGACGCCCTTAGTGCGTTTGACTTTTTTCCTTCTGAGTTTAGAATTGTACGGGGGTGGAGAAATTTTGGTGTCTACTAATTCTTGTGGCACAGTCTATTTAGCCTCCGGAGGGACCACGTTAATTGCTTCTGAGTATGCGAAGAGGTAACTTTCAGCTTTATAAATTGGCGAAGAGTAGTCGTAGATGGAGTTACCATAATATTCGCCATCACCGTACTTTGCTCGCAAAGCTGCCATCGCATGTTCGCACGGTATTTTCATCAAGTCAAATTTCCGATAAGAACCGGTCCTCTCCAAGAGATTGACCTTGGCAGTAATGTTTTTGCCGAACATCGTATACTCGTCGAGAACCCCATTTGGATTACCCACATACAAGGAATCGCTCGCACTCTTATTATCCCTTAGGATCCTTTCCGCATAAGTCACAAATATGTTCTCTTTACCACCGGCAAATGCATGCCGCTCCCTAAACTTTTCACCAATTTTTTTAGCAATTGAATTGAATATGTAGGACACGGGGTACTCCAGTTCATCCATCAAAATCGAGTTGAGCGACTCGGTGATGTTTGTGGTTATCACATCGTACCTATTGCCTGGAAAGTGTGCTCTACTCCATTTTTCAAAACCAAGCACATTTTCAAGGACATGAGCTACCTCGGGGCATATTTACTCTTCAATTCCACAAAATTATCCCTAAACTCATCAAAGGAATAAACCTTTTCCGCGGTGTAGAATAGATATAGATGTTCTCCGCAGTGTTGATTTACGCAAAGATTTTCAGTGAGGTGCCTCATGCAAAGTCCGTGATGTGCACGACTGTGTACACGGAAGAAGGCATTGGCGATGCTAATGTGCCTGTCGGAGATGACACATAGATATGATTCATTTTCTATGATAGACTTCAGCTTCTGGAAAAAGAAGGTCCAAGAAGCATTGTTCTCTTTATCGATGACACAAAAGTTCTCCTGGCTAAACCACTACTAAATTTGAAAACATAAAACAAAAAAAATAAAAACAGAAAAGAGAACTAAATTTGAAAACACAAAAGCATCGTTCTCTTTAACTTCTTTTTGTTCCATATTCATGATCGAAAATAAATAAAAACAGAAAATAAATTTTTTTTTTAACTAGACGGGTTCGTTTGGGATGAGGGATAAGTGATAATTAATTTTAGGATGATTTAATTTCATGTTTGATTGAAATAAAACTTTCTATCTTGAACAAGATTTTACTGCAACTTGAGGTCATTTGGTAATAATCAGTGATAGAAGCATATATATCTTTCCATATCCCGTACATGTATAGATAAAGTAATAAGCCTTCCCCTGTGAAATCTATTGCTTGATGCCTTCCCCTGTGAAATCTATTTCTTGATCTGTATGTATTTTGCTTTGATGAAATTACTATTTGTGAAAAGTTTTCATAAAGGAAACAATCTTCCAGGTTTCCTTTACTGGGAAATAATCTTCCAGTGCACCGAGCTACCCTTCTCTTTTATTTGTTGTTACAAGTTTTAGATGTATATAGTTAAATGAAGCAAACAATTGGTTGTCGGGGTGATGAAAACATTTGACTGTGTGTTATGATTGACTTAACTCTTATTTTTTTTTCTCTTGTTTACTTTTGTAGCTAATATGACATTTTTGAGACCTCCATCGATAGAGGGTTTGGATGCTTTATTGTTCTTAAGAGCTTCGACAATTTCATCTCATTTTCTTAAGGGGAAGTATAATCCCTTGGTTGTTAAGAAGCGGTGTGCTGAAAAGGCCCAGATGAAGAAAATGTAAGTTGTTAATTTTGTACGGAGTTATTCACTTTGATTCCTTATATGATTGTCAGCTTCAATCATTTGTGTTACTGGTTTCTTCAGTCTACCTTTAGTTGTTACGTGGTGATCGATTTCTATTCTATGGCATAAGAGGTTTCTGCTCCTTTTTGTTCTAAATTTTTTATGCCTTCATGCAGATTGGTAATCACTTAGCAGATGAAATTACTCTTATTTCAGTTCTTTTCAGTTCATTCTTGTAATCAGTAATCGTGCCAATATGTGTGATATTCATGTCAATAGTCTGAAATATTATCTGCATTTTATTGGAATACTATAGCTGTTCAGTTTATTCATTATAGTTTTCTTTACGGGCTTCAAGACAGAAGCCACTATGTCTCAACCAAGACTGATATTTCTGTTTAAGAATTTAAGCTAGATTAGCTTTTGGTGCCACTCAAAGTATTTTATTCTTTTAGTTTTCTAGTGGAAGATAACAATAGTATTCCATGGATATACAGGAACTATACAAGTGCAGCCACAACCATCGATCAACTTGTTTTCTAGGAAATCTAGAAAGAAGGTGTGTTTTAATTTCTTTGGGATGTTAATGTGAAATCGAGTAGTATACATACTCCATATTGAGCTTTGTGTTACTTTTTTTAAAATTTGTCTTGTAATTTTGTCTCTTTGCTTAGTAACTCGACTAACTCAGAGTACCAAAAGTTCCACAAAGCCTTGTCCCTGATTGTAGTAGTAGTGTCTTTATCATAAATTGGCCATGGGTATTTTTCTTAATTTTTATTTTTGACATTGTTTCGTTTCGATTTTACTTCAGATCCAGCCTTGTCTCACTACTGTTACATCAGTAAGTGATGGTTTGAAGGGACTCTACAATGAAAAATTGAAGCCACTGGAACGAACTTAACGCTTTAATGATTTTTCATCTCCGACTCTGGTGAGTGGATGAAGAAACATACAGATTATGTATTAATAGTAGTACTTTCAACAACCTTATAGATGTTAAACTTGTGTTTGTGAATGCTTCTTTTTGTTTGTTGTCACAGACGGAGAGCGATTTTGATGCCAAGCCTATGGTCGTGCTTTTGGGTCAATACTCGACAGGAAAAATCAATTTTATCAAACACTTGCTAAAGTGAAATTATCCAGGTTAGTACCGATGGCTGGTTGGAATTCTTTATTTAGTTCCAGGTTATCTTTTGAATTGCTAGATGAGCTTAGATGATGCATCCTTTTGCCAATGAATAAAGTATACTTGGTGCTTAGATTTATGGATGCTTTTCGTGTGTAGTTTATTAGGACAACTATCTAATCATCTCATTATATTTCTTAAGCTTTTTTGATAAGGAGCTATATAATTATCTCATTTAGGGGTATTTGTGTAGTTTATTGGTAAGTATAGATAGACATAAGTTATTGTTCGAAGAATGTTTCACATGGATATTTGTACTTGGAGTAGAGAGAAAGTACCTTTTTCAGTTGAACTGCTATCAGATGAGTGCAGGCCTTTCTGTAGTCTTCAACTTTTGAACTACTTTTATCTACCCGTGTGGTTAGTTTAAAGTTGTCTGAGCAGGGATTATTGATAAAACATAAAGATGATCTCTTCTATTTCTTGTCCTCTTATCTCTGTGGAATTAACAAAGGTATCTGTGATATCCTGATTATTTTGAATCAAATGTAACTGATAGGAAGCAATTTCATGCATATTAACATCAGTGATAGACCGAAACTAGTTTCAACATTAGCTTCAATATATGGAGATTTACAGTGCATAGAATAATTGGTATTCTATCAATCAAAAGGTTCTACTAGATAAAGGTTTTTTGGTGCCAAGATAAGATTTAGTGGAAAGACAAGCATGACACTTAATAAGGATAATATTTTTAAAATGTCACTACATCTTGCTCAAAGAATACTTGTAAATCTAAAAATGTTGGTGACACAGAGTGCGTTTTGGGGTGGTTGGAGTGTAGACAGTCCATATTATTACATCAAAAGAAATAAAGAGGTTGTTTTTGATAGATCATCCGCTATCAAAATAATATGATATCACACTAAAACACATAAGTGCAAACATTGACGAAAAGCTAAGAGTCTTCATATGATTTACGCGTTAAAATTCCTTAATCCAACATATTTTATCAGTCTTGTAAATTGTAATAAAGAGATTTTACATGCAAGTATAATTAATGTTCTTAAATTAGTTATTAACTTTTTTCTCAAAGTCGACTGACATTCATCTACTATTTATAAATTAAAATAAGACAATAAGATAATAAAGGTATCAAAACAATACAATTAAACCTAACCTTTACACAAGAAATTCTGCAAAGCCAACTGACATTCATCTACGACCTGTAAACTAAAATAAAACAATACAATAGTGATCACAAAATTTTGATTTTGATGAAAATAATTCTCGTCTGAGCGAAAACTTTGACCGTAAAGAATGACTTGATGAAAACAAAGAATATACATATATACACACACCTTGAATTCTATTATGTTGACAAGAACGGTGAAGAAGTTGAGGTTTAGAAAATCAAGCATCCATCAATCTAGACCTACAACCGAATTAAATTAGATGAGCATAAATCATATTTTTTCAATAGGCAAGAAAAATTGACCTTAATTGATCAAAGTAAAACCGTAAAGTTAAAAAATCGAAAATACTCCATAAAAACATACATAATTCAATGGATATAAATATTAACATGACATACCTACGACAACATCCAGATGCATATAAGAAAGTATCAACCTCAACTTTCGTGACAATCTTATGTCCGAAATGTAAGAGTTAGGATTACAACCACAATATAGTCCCACGACTGAGGTCTGTAGGATAGTGCAGAATTACAACAGCAATATAGTCCCACGACTGAGATCTGCAGGATAGTGCATACTCAACTTTGCGCTACCTTGTTACACAAATTAAGACTATGAAACAGAATCATACAAAGTTGTGCCTTGGCTGCAGTACATATCTCAAACAGAACCACAATAGAAACTTTTCAATAAAAACATACGGTTCTAATATATTTATAGATGCACAAAAAGAGTGGGCTAGTCAAAATTGTAAAATTCGTTGAGCACACACATAATTCACACGTCAATCACAAAACCATATTTATAGAAATATTTTTTAATAGAGTGTTATTTTAGGAGTATTTTTTTAGTTAAACAGTAGAAAAAAATATTAATTAATATTTAGGAGTTCCATATATTTTAGGAGACCGACTTACAAATTTAAGAGTACCTATATTTATAGAAATATTCTTTTTAATAGAGTCATATTTTAGGAGTATTTTTCTAGTTGAACAGTAAAAAAGAAAACATTAATTAATATTTAGGAGGTTTAGTTAATGTAATAAAAATAATTAAATAATAATTAAAAAAAAAAACAGTTTTCACTAAAGAATAATCTTTTAATGAAGGACAAAAAGTTTAAATCACTTTTCTATTTAATATATTATAGATATACATACGTTCTTCAATTCACTACTTTTTCCATATTCTTCTATATGAAATTTTTTTGATAGTTAAATGATATAAATTTTGATTAATATTTTAAGAAGTATTTTCTAATTAAATTGAATTTTTTTAATAATTTGTATTACTTTTTTTTTAATAATTTTTGACTATCTTAATTTTAATTTAAAAAATTAAATTAATCTAATATAATTTAACTTTGAAACTTGATCAAATTGACTCATGAAAAATGGAGGAAACATATAAAAGAGAATGAAAATAGTACAAACTACAAAGTAAAGTTAAGGATGAGAAGGTGATAGTTATCAATTGTGATGCTCAAATACAAGCTTTATGAATATTTTGCATACAATTACGTAGCTTGACCATGTAAAGTTTGTTGTGTTGGATATGTTATTCAAATTAAATTAATAATTATAAGTATCTTCTTCCTTTCTTCTTCTTCTCCAAACCCATCAATGGCAATTTTTTATTTCTTCTATGGCATCCAAGAACCCATCAATGACAATTAATTTTTTTTCTTCTTCATTCTTCTTCTTCTCCAATTCCTTTTCTTCTTCAATGGCCAAGAACCCATTAATGGAAATTAATTTTTTTTTCTTGTTCTTCTTCAATGTGATGATTTCTCAAATAATAAAGTTGTGATTTAGTGGTTTTCTCAAAACAAAAAATTCCAAGAACTCGTTTCTCATTGTCCATGTACTATCCGAAGAAGAAGAAGAAAAAAGAAAATAAATAAAGAAGAAGAAGAATTAAAAATTCTTGAAGAAGCCATTAATGAGTTCTTTAGTTCTTGAAGAAGAAGAAGAAGGAAAAAAAAAGATGATGATGATGATGATGTGGAATTATTTTTTTTAGTAAAAATACGATATTTGACGTGGAATTACGTGGCATGACACGTGGTAGCGCGTGTAGACCACAAGTTAAAATCAAACAGGGTATGAGCGATTAGAGGAGTATATATTCCACTTTAAATAGTTCGGAGGGGTAATAAATTCGGTAAAAATAAGTTCAGGGGGTAATAGGTCCTTTAAAAGGTTGAGTGTATAGTTGGGATTCGGGGTAAAGGTTTGGGGGGGGGGGGGGTATTTGACTATTTTCTCCCATAAAAATAATATGTTTTTTGAGAATTGAAGTTGTCTTTGATCATGAATATAACTGGATTGTTTTTAAAAATTTTGTAAGGGAATGTCAAAAATCATATTTATTGAAAAAAAAAATGTTTGTGATCAAACACCATTATTTTCACTAATTAAGATAAATAATTTTTCAGAAAAAGTTCTCCTACTAAATTTGAAAATATAAATTTAATTATATACACTTTATATAGTCATTTAATTATAAAGTTAATTTTAGAAAAACAAAATAAATTTGTCTTGATTTTTGAAGCTAAATAGACTATCAGCTAAGAGAGAAGATAGAGAGTAAGAGAGAGAAAAAGAGGTAATTGATTCCCTAACTCATGCTGAGCAAAATAATAACTGTCTTTATATTGAACCTTCTAGAATGAATACATTCTTTTCCCTTATATACATGCCACATTCCCATACTATTGACAGTTGTACATCACTAACTAATCAACTAGATTACTAACTAATCATCAATTATTCAAATCTATATTAACTAACTCTTGTGCCAGTTGTACAATACAATCAAGTTACAGCTCCTGATCCATTACTCCCCCTCAAGCTGGAAGGTATGAACACATCCAAAACACACAGCTTGGAAACCAAATATTCATGTTGTGATCTAATCAACCCTTTTGTTAAAATATCTGCTTGCTGCTTATGTGTTCTTAAGAACAATGGTTTAATCAATCTCATTTGAATCTTCTCCCTAATGAAGTGACAATCTATTTCGATGTGCTTTGTCCTCTCATGATATACCGGGTTTGCTGCTATTTGTAAGGCTTCCTTACTGTCGCAATAGAGTTCTACTGGCAACTCCAAGTTTTCTCCTAGTTCTTTGTACAATCTTGTGATCCACACTATCTCTGAGACTGCGGAAGTCATGCTCCTGTATTCTGACTCCGCTGGGCTTCTTGAAATGGTTATTTGTTTCTTGGACTTCTAAGATATCAGAGAATCACCATGTTTAACTAGAAAACCTGTCACGGATCTCCTAGTGTTTGGGCATGCTGCCCAGTCAGCATCATAATATGTTGTCAGCCTGTTTTATTTTCTGCTACTCATCAATATTCCCATTGCAGGTTGTCTTTTTATGTATCTTACCACCCTTAGTGTTGCTTCCATGTGATATTTCTTTGGTACTTGCAAAAACTAACTTAGTGTTTGCACGGCAAAACATATGTCTGGTCTTGTTAAAGTCAGGTAAAGCAAACTACCAATCAATCTCTGATATGATCCCATATCTTCCAATGCTGGATCATTTTCTACCTCTGCTATTTCATCCGATTCTCTAGTAGTTAGTCTCATGTTGTTGTCCAATGGTGTCCAAGAGGGCTTTGCTCCAGTAAGACCAGTTTCGTCTATCATTTCAAGGGTATATTTTCGTTGATTCATCAATATTCCTTTATTAGACCTGCTAAACTCTATTCCAAGAAAGTACTTTAGAGTTCCTAGGTCTTTAATCTTGAACTTGGCATGCAGCTCCTGCTTGGTCTGCTCAATTAACTTTAAGTCATTCCCTGCTATCATCATGTCATCAACATAAACCAAAATGACCACAATTTTCTCATTATGTATTCTTATAAACAATAAGTGGTCTAGTTTTCTTTGTATGAATCTTGAAGCAGCCAGTGCATCTATAAGTTTAACATTCCATTGTCTGCTGGCCTGTTTAAGACCATACAGGGATTTAACTAGCTTGCAAACCAATTCTTGAGACTCCCTCTAACTAGAAAATTCATCAGGCAAAGTCATGTAAACCTCATCAAAGAGATAGCCTTGAAGGAAAGCATTATATACATCCATTTGATGGATATGCCATCCCGAAGCTGCGACAATAGATAATACACTTCTGAAAGTAATAATTTTCACCACAGGTGAAAAAGTATCTTGATAATCAATACCCTCTCTTTGGTTATAACCCTTAGCGACCAACCTGGATTTGTATCTTTCTACTTCACCATTAGCTTTAAATTTCACCTTGTAAACCCATTTACATCCAATAGGATGCTTCCCTGGAGGCAGAGGAACTAACTTCGAAGTATGATTGTTTTCAAGTGTAAGAATTTCTTCTTCCATTGCCTTAATCCACTTAGAATTAGAACAAGCTTCCTTCTATGACTTGGGCTCAGTAAGACAAGAAAAGGCAGTCAAATAGTGTTGATAAGTAGGTGAAAGATGAGTATGACTTAACACCTGAGAGAGTGCTTCCTTCTATACACACACGTTCTTGAATTCACTACATTTTCCATTTTCTTCTATATGAAAATTTTTTATAGTTAAATGATACAAATTTTGATTAATATTTTAAGTTGTATTTTTTAATTAATTTAATTTTTTTTGATAATTGGTAATACTTTTTATATAATTTTTTAATATCTTAATTTTAATTTAAAAACTAAATTAATTTAATATAATTTAACTTTAAAATTTAATCAAATTGACTCATGGAAAATGGAGGAAACATATAAAAGAGAATGAAGATAGTACAAAGTAAAGTTAAGGGTGAGAAGGTGATAGTTATCAATTGTGATGCTCAAATACAAGCTTTATGAATATTTTGCGTATAATTACATAGCTTGATCATGTAAAGTTTGTTGGATATGTTATTTAAATTAAATTAATAATTATAACTATTTTAATAAAGAGGTGTTGTTTTTTATAAAAAGAGTTATATTTTGAATGAAGAAATGTGTTTTTTATAAAAAGATGTCTTTTAGTAAAAGGTTGTGGTCTTAGTCTCATACTCCTTTAGTTATCTTAGTTCATCGAATCTTTTCAAGGAGTTATTTTCTTTCCAAGATCAAGTTGTTGATTTCTTACTTTCCAAGGAATCTTTTCACTATTAACATAGTGTGAGAGTCAATATGCTTATCATATCCACTAAAATAATTATATACAATTTCATAGCAATCTCGCAAAGGAGAGGGAGCAAATATTATTTTTACGAAAATGCTTTGTGCGTGTTTCAAGTTTTTAACTTTGTGTTTATTGTTCAAATTATTAAGCATTCATCATCTTCATGTTCTTCTTCGTATATGTTTATGTGTTCATGGAACATAATTTTCCAATAAAGTTGAGAATGTGAAACCACAGTAAATTACGCCTAATTTAACACTCCCTTCATTTGTTTTTACTAGTCACTATTTTTCTAATTGGATTTCTAATTTTATTTATTACTTTTGATATATCAAGAAAGACAATATTTTTTTCTATTTCACCCTTAACATTAATTATTTATTCTCCAAATTTTTTTCAAAATATGTTACTCTAAATACAATTAATAGAGACAATATGATAAAATAGTAGTATCAACCATAATTTTTTTTATTGAATATGCCATAGCAAAAACTGACAAATAAAAATTAACAAAGAATATATAAGACATAATTTGTGCTCAGCTGAACATATTTTTGTTTAGAACATCTGTTAGGAATATATTTTGATTTTTTTCTATATAACAGAAAAAAACGCTCAATATTTAATATTAATTGAAGAAGTTGAACTAAGGTACGAAAGCTTAAATAACACTCTCAATTCCCAAGAATACATGCAAGTATATATATACTTATGTCCCACTTCCATGCAATGGAATGTACAGTACCAATTTTAACGTGTGCATATATATATATATATATCAACATAAATTAATACTACTCCATAATAAGATAAAGATAACGACATTAGGTCAAACATTATCCGCGTGAAGCCATTTTCATGCCTACGTTGGCAATGCGTAATTTCTTAACTCCTTTTCTTCAGTTTATTTATCACATTTGATTATTTGATATACGTCGTTGTCGTAAGAAAAAATAACATTTGATATAATAACTTGAAATAATATAATTTGGAGAATAAGACACTAAAAATTAAATTTAAAAACTAGAGACAATTAGTAAATACGAACTAATAGATCAGTATTCTATTACTTGAACAACCAAAATGTTATGTTAAACTCGTACAAATGTTACTCCCTATTTGAGGGCAAATGCCTATTTTGACATTAAATAAACAGCGCACTCCTAATAATTCGCTTTCGTTATAAAGTTGTATAATTTTTTCAACAAGTAAACTAAATAATAGCGTAATGTCGATGATGTACTAACCAGTACTCCTCCATATTTAACATAAATCTCGAATTTAAATTTTGAATATGAAGTTATTTTGTGATGAGCTGAACATGTTTTCGTTTAGAACGTTCGTTATATAAACAAAAATTAAAATATATGCCTAACGTGAAATAATGTACCTACATACTAGATTGTATCAATAAAATGAAATTTGAATTCAATAAAACAATAAAATGAAATTTGAATTCAATAAAATAATAAAATGAAAATTGAATTCAATGAAACATGTTGACTATCTTAAAATACCATGATCCCTATCTTATAACCAAAACTAATTTATGTACCATGGCCGCCACAAAATTTTGCCCTGTGAATTTCTGACACACAAAAATCAAAAAGAGAGAGAGAATCTTCCTTACCAATTATGCACATCTTTATTCCTATTAATTTTTTTAATTAAAAATAGCAAATAAATACGTAGTCATATTTATCCATAGAAATTTCTTATTATAATAATCTTTTATTATATTAACCTAATTTTCTTCAAAATGGAATTTTTATATTATGTTTTATTTTTCTATAATAATATTTTATTTATATTACATTTTACTTTTTTATAATAATATTTTATTTATAATAACAATAACGTTTATTGTAGCCGTATCAAAAGAAGAGAATAATTAATATGAGTAGCAGTACTATTTTACAACACTATCACTCACTCAATATTTAATATTAATTGAAGAAGTTAAACTAAGGTATGAAATCTTAAATAACACTCTCATTTCCCAAGAATACATGCAAGTATATATATACTTACGTCCCACTTCCATGCAACGGAATATATAGTACCAATTTCTCACGTGTATGAAGCATGCATAACTTACACAAATATATATATATATATATATATATATATATATATATATATATATATATATATATATATATATATATATATATATATATATATATATATATATATATCAAAATCAATTAATAATATAATAAGATAAAGATGACGACATTAGGCCAAACATTATCCGTGTAAACCCATCATACCCATCAATCAATTCCTTGCCCACGGTGGCAATGCGTAATTTCGTAACCCCTTTTCTTCAGCTTATTTATCACATTTGATTATTTGATATACCTCCTAAAAAAATATGATGGATATAATAATTTTATCATATTATTTTTATTAATTAATGTTTAGTAATATACTGGAATAATAAAATTTGAAGAATAAGACACTAAAATCTAAATTTAAAAAAGTAGAGACAATTAGTAAATACGAACTAATAGAGTATTCTATTACTTAACAACCAAAATGTTACGTTAAAGTAGTCTTACAAATATTACTCCCTATTTGAGGGTAAATCCCTATTTAATTTTGACATTAAATAAACAGTGCACTCCTAGTAATTCGCTTTCGTTATTAAGGTTTGTAGCAAGTAAACTAAACTCTAGCGTAATGTCGACGATATACTGGTACTCTTTCATATATTTAATATAAGTCTCGAATTTGTGTTTTAAAAATGAAGTCATTTTTAATAGAAAGTATTTTAATCTCAAAGTTAAAATTTTCGACACGAATCCAAATTAATCGAGTCCCAAATGATGTCATGAATAAAGCAAGGATACAACTTGTAGGGGGCATAACAGCATGAATTGAGCTATAGTAAAATGATCCTTTTTAGTAATTATAAAGCTGGGGAAACAACAAACAATATACTATATCAATCGCTGTTTACCATGAATTATCATTTACACTGTTAAATTATATATGAATAGAATTTTTCATTTATAAAAGAATCACACACACACACACATATATGGATCATTACACAGTCAAGTTCAATGTAAATTAAATAAAGAAAAAAAAAGACAGTAACATAACCCTAATAGTAATATATAAATATATAGTACTTGCGAGATTCTAGCTAGTTAATTACCTAGTTAAGTTATTGATACACATAGCTAGGGAAATATCTATGCCTAAGATCACCGCTATTATCTGAATGTTACGTACCACCATATGATTGCCCCAAGAAGAAGAACCACAGTTGACAGACTGAGAAATATGAGTAGACCTTAACTGCAATTGGCCATTGTTTCTAAAACAGTGTGTGTATATGTGAAGGGTGGAAGAATTATAATACGGTGATTATCTTCTGAAATCTGGACTACAAGCTAGACTCTTGGCTATAATTTTCTGTGGATTTGTATTTTGTAATAAACACCAAGCCCTGTATTTATAGGCACATGGCACATGCTTTCTCTTGTGTATGTGTACAATTCGAATGCATGCATCTAGTTATATTATGCGTGTGTGTAGTCATAAAATTCTAATCTCTAGTTAATAATGTTCCTCTTTACATATAACACAATTTTGAGTTTTAATTATAATACATACGTAGTTTTTACATATATAATCAACTCAACTTTAACGTTTTTTAGAAAAAATTGTCATACAGTATCTCATTTTCATTTGGAAGCCTAGATAAAAGTGAGACGTTTACATGAGAAAAATTCACCACATGACAATTAAGGAAATAAATAAACTGGACTACAAGTGGATTGCTTATAAGTTATAAGTCTTTTTTTTTTTTTTGTCTTTTTCCATTCTCTTTTCCCCTACTTGATTTTCAAGTAGGGAAAAAAGTTTTCATTTTTATTAATTTTTTAAATAATTTGTAATCTAGGGAAAAACCCCTTAATAATTTAGGAGAAAAGACATTTAAATGATTTTCTTTTTCCTCTGGTTTGATGTACAAATTTTTTATCTTTCTTTTTGTTTATAAAAAAGATATGAAGATAAGTACCTTTTGTATCCCATTTATAGTCCTACAGTGTCATATTGTTATTATATGAAAAAAAAAATCTAGTTTTTGCAACAAAATAACAGATACAAAATGAAATTAAAATAAAGAAAAAAATTAAATTACTAGAGTAAAGTACAACATATACAAAATGAAATAAAAATAAAATTAAAAGAGAATTATGAAACAAAATGAATATCAAAAGAGGGAAAAAAGTGGGGAAATCACATAGAAAGAGAGACACAAAATAATTCTTTTTATTTTTTAAGAAAAAAGGTAAAGGAAATTTTACAACTTTTATACGATATTTTATAAGTGTAAAGATCTCATTGAAGACAACAAAAAAAGAAACAAACTTTCCTTATTTTGTTAATATTTCACTCGTTTGACTTGAAAAATGGCTCTCTTACCCTACCAAAGCAACCTGATCCGTTTAATAGTGCCATAGCGGGACTGCCTGAGAAGTTTCATCTTAAATTTTTTTTGGAGCTCGAGCCCACCTCTCAAACCGTGGGCTAATGCACTGAAAGTTGCAAAAACCCACAATTTCTGTTATTTTGCCTATTTGACTTGAAAATGGCTCCTTCGGCCTCGCCAAATCAACCCAATCTATTTAACAGGACATTGGAGGACCGCCCAATAAGTTTCGTCCAAAAGTTTTTTTAGATCCCGAGTCACCCCTAAACCATGGGCGAATACCCACTGAAAGTCGCAAAAAACTTTCATTTCTTGTCCTTTTGCCTATTTGACTTGGAAAATAGCTCCGTCGGTCCCGCAAAACCTACCCGATTCATTAAATATACCGTTGGGGGACCGCCCGAGGAGTTTCGCCCAAAATATTTTTAGGAGCTCCAGCCCACGCCCTGAACCATCGGCTAACACCCACTACATGTAGAAAATTATTTAGTTATTTTAAAATAATTTATATTTGAAGTGTATTAAAAAAGTCATGTCTTTAAATATATTTTAGAAGTCAAGAAGATATATATACTTTGAGAAGGCTTACTCTAAAAGCCATCAAGAGGTATATTTGAGAAGGCTTACTCTGGAAGCAGATGACTTCTAGAGTAAGTCTTCTCAAGTATATCCATTAAAATTGTCTATTCTCTATACATTAAAAGAACATTTATGTTTTTTGACAATTGATTACAAATCTCTAAATATCCATCTAAGTTTTTTTAAAGTAAAAAATAATAGAAGAAGAAAAAATACAAATAAAATAAGAATTCTAAGTCCAAAAATTAAAAGGGTTCAATTTATAAAATACTTTTAAGCAGACTAATTTCCAATATAATTATAAGAATAACACAAATCTAAATAAACCTAATTTAATTATTTTAAAGAAATAAGAAAGCAATGTTGGGATGAAATCTAAAGGAAGAAAAGTCATGTTCTAATTTCTCGAATGAACCTTTGGCTATAACTCTTTTCGACTTCTATGGAAGCAAACAACAAATAATAACTTTTCAAAAAAAAATTGTGATTTTATTTTTCTCAACAATAAATATTTGTTGTATATAATTAAGAAACTATAGATAATCTGTTTAAATCATGCAATATATTTGTTGTATATATTAAACAAATCGAAATAACTCCGCAAAACGAACGTAAGAAAGTAATAAGAAAGCCGCAAAAATGGACTTTTTACCAAATCGACGCAGAACCATCGAAGGACAAGGAGAAGAAAGACCAAGAGTCAGTTTCTCAGAAAATAGGATAGGAAATAATAACATACTATCTAGAATATGTAGAAGACAATCTAACAGAGAACAAAATCAAGAGCTTAATGAAATAATAGATGTAGATAAAGACTTACAGATTTTTCAACAACATCAGTTAAAATTATTAAATCCTAAGACGTTATATAATGCAGGATATTTTTCTTCAGACAATCAACTATATAGACATTATAGAGAGGAACAAATATCAGCCTTAGGAGAGGATTTTAAAATATTAGAATTAGTAAATACTAATTCATTAAAACACATAAAGAATGCTAAAATGATTTTAATGCATATGGGATTAATTGTCATAGGAATAAAAGGATTAACAAGAAAGAACTTAGGAGCAAAAGTATTAATAACAATTTATGATGATAGATGGTCAGATATTAAAAAATCCATAATAGGATTAACAGAAGTAGACATGACTAATAATGGTGGCATTTTTTACATTAGTCCAGATTTCTTAATGAATTTAAAAGAATTTGGAAAAAATATTAAAATAGGAATCCAAACTAAAGGATACGAGGAGATGAATAATGGAAATAATTTATTAATGTGCATAGGTTTCATAGGTAAGTTAACTCTAAGTAGTAACACAAAATTTAAACTAAAAGTGGACGATGTGGTTGAGATAATGGGAAATAAAGGAATTAGCCTTATTAAACCAATAAAAATAGACCCAGAAATATATGCGGGTTTAGAATGGAATTTAAATAAATTTACAAAACCAAAAACATTTACACCAGACTCTCACTTACTATACATTACAAGTAAGGGAGAAACCTCAGTAAGATTTACAGACTATAATTATACAATAAAAAGAAATCTAGACGATGATGAAACAGAAAGTAATATAGAAACAGAAAGTGAATTTATGAATATAGAAGTCTTACAAGAAGGATATGAAGTGGATATAGCTATAGAAAAAGCAGAAAAGTTGGCAGACGAATATACGAATATAACTTTTAAATGCAAAGGGTGCCAAAAAGACGACATGAAAATAAACGAATGTATAGAACATTTTAAAAATTGTTTAAAACGAAAAGATAATTTAGGATATAGAAGTAATGAATTCTTCTACAATAAGATTGAAGAAGATACAATCTCAACACTAAGTTCTACTATTAGTTACAAAGAATTAGCTGAACTTGAACCAGCTAGCTCTTCTAGTGCTAGCCCCTTCCAACAGACGAATCAGAATGTACAACCAATAGATTATAGTACCGGCAATGTACCTAGAAGACCAGCAATAAAAGTAAACCGAATATTAGCTAGAGATTTAACTATAGGATCAGACTTTGTGATAGGATTAAAATTTTGTATACAAGATAAAGGAGGATGCTTATTAACAAGAGACGGAATAATGTTGTTTAAAGATCTAACTTACACACCAGTACAAACCAGAATTCTACCAACCATACATAGAACCCTAAATACCACTAAAAGAAAATTAAGAGATTTACTTCCAGAGCCTTGCTGTGACGACTGTAAAAATAACACATGCAGCAATCTGACAAGAGAAAACATGGAAGAAATTAGAAACTATATGTTACTAAATGCAGAGGGACAAGAATGCCTCGAAAATATAGAAAAAGAATATACACTAATAAGCATAGTAGACTACAGCTAGGAATAAACAAATAAGCTTAATGTTACTTATTTATCTTCATAATGAGACCAACAAGACAACCTCCCGCTGACAAAGGAAAGGGAGTATCCTCTTCTTCAGACGCCTATCAACAGACAATGCTAGGTAATTTACATTTTAGACCCTTAGAAGCCTTAGAAACATTGGAACGAATTCAATTCGGACCATTTAACTTAGTAGCATTTCCAGAAAGTAATATGTCATTTAGAGTAAGACCAGATTACGTTTTAGATAGAACTCAGAAATGTTTAGTAGACAATTTATGGATTTCATACAATAAACAAAGTCGCAATCATTTTATGGCTTCTATGAACGCCTTATGTCAATACATGTCAGAGAAAAATAAACCTCGTTTTAAATATTACGTGGTAATACATGGTAAAACCAACGGTATTTTTCAAACATGGTTAGAAGTTTTAGACTCCATACAAGGCATTAAAACTCCTCTGTTTAAAGGTTTTAACGATTTTACTGAAGCCACAAACCATGCCAGAGGATACCTAGGACCAAATTACTATATTTCTCCTTCTCTCAGACAAAATCCAGACCAGATTCCACAATATAATATACAGAAAGATACCGGGAAAATAATTTTTTGTGACCATTGTGCTTCCATGACGGAGAACTTCAAATCATTGAATACTCAAAAGGAGTCCCTTATCATGGAAAACAATAGATTAATTAAACAAATCCAGATGCTAGAGACCAGACTCAGACAGCAGCACTCTACAAATAAGGTGGATGCTCAGACACAGACAATGCCAGAACAGAGTTCTCCATCTCCTCAAAAAATGGATGAGAAGGGTGTGCATTTCCCTCTAAATGCTAAGAAATCCACTGTACCGGATGTGGGTACAGCTAGTCCGGCTCAAACGGTAGCCGGTAAAGACAAACCAAATCCGTTAATGGCTGTCACTTTGCCAAAAAGTGAAGATGAAGGATGTTCTTCATCAAAAACTAAAAAATCAGAAAATAAGCTTAGAAAGACTTTAATAACCAAGAGAAAAAACCAGACAATAGAAACCATAATTAAACAAACATTAGATAAATTTTTCAGTAGCCAGACTCAAGACAAATATGTAAATGAACAAGCACAGCCCAGTAATTCAGAAAGAATTGTTCCAGAACAGCCCTCTAATTCGAATGAAGAGCAAGACAATAGTTCAGACGAAAATAATGAAGACAATAATTTCCAAGATGCACAGGATCCGTATGAGGATGATGACTCAGGGATGAGTTTTGATTCAATCGCCCTGCACAACTTGGATACTTAAAGACAAGTACAGTACTAATAGGAATATGTCAAGTGGGGATGCCCACTTTACGTCTTGTAAATATATATGTCAGGTGGGGATGCCCACTTTGTGTTCTGTAAGTGCTTCCTTTATCACTACTTTCTGAAAAGAAAGAAAAACTGATGAAGCACGTGTCTAGATAAGTTTGAAAGAAGTCTAAAAATGCATGTGACGATGGGGCCCAATGAGCACCCGACCTGCATTATTAAAACTTTCTTTCTTATCCTTATCAACTAGTGTCGGCCCACTCTCTGATGGCCACGTAGTATGTTTTTAACCACTCCTTTCTGAAATATTTGCCTATATAAGGCAAGCATTTTTCAGAAACCAAGTAGAGTAGAAATCACCCAACTCGAACCCAACTCAAATGTATAAATTCCTTGTCCCAAAAACTTAGTTCAAGCTGGCTTTCCGTGTATAAACGATATAAAAGTTAACTTGTTTTAATAAACGCAAGGTTTTCATCAGCTCTTTAGGGGGTTCCCGAAAGGGAAACCTTTCCTCTAGTTACTTCATGTAAGTTCTTACTTATGTATTTTCCCCACAAAAATAGTATTGTTACAATTTTTACATTATCTATGTTTTTAAATATATCTGCATATCATATCTTTCATCATGTAAATTAAAATTTCCTTTTTTAAAATTTTTTACCCATAGTATATGGTTAGCCTCTTAATTTCTTAATAGCAACGATGGATTAACCTGTAAATTCCTAGGAATTCTGGCCTTGATAGTCCGCCAAGTCTGCAGAATGGACATAGGACGAATGTTAGTTGCCAGGTAACAATATTCCGGGTTGTGGTTAAAGAAGTATGATGTTAAGAACATAGATTAGGAGGAAGAGATGAACAGGGTAAGTTATTAAAAAAAAAAAAAAAAAAAAAAAAAAAAAACCTGGGGAAAATATACAAGAGCTTAATTAAAAAATGAAGAAACTAAGAGAGAGGGAGTACTGAGTAGGATTTACAAACTTGATAAGACAACATAAATTTTCTACTTTGATCATTTACAACTATTGAAACAGTTCATCTTTCGAAACATTTCTTTCGAAACATTTCCACTTTGGTATCATATATATATATATATATATATATATAGGAAAGAAAGAAGTGACCTTTCGATTTTTTGTAAGAGAAAAATACAATTCAAGTTCTCAAGTTCAAGCAAGTTATGATAAATTGGAATGAATTTCAACCATCAATTACTAGGATAACTTTCTCCACGAGAACAACATGCTCTTGGTATTCATCAAACTATTGTTAACAATAACAATAGTATAAAAATATTTTATAAATAAATTTAAAAATAATGGATAACATGTTATATCAAGATGATAAGGAGGGAAATATAAATAAATAAATATCATAAGAGAAGAAAGAACAAACCTTATGATATTTGATTAAGCAAAATCCAATTCGAGTACACATCATGTTTCAACTTATGATAAATTTGATGAATTTCAACCACCAATACGTAGGGAAACTTTTTCCAGAGAGAATTACACGCTTTTGGTATTCATCAAACACTGTCAACAATTTCAAATTATGATTTTATTTTTTTGGTGATAAATATCTCACATAGATAAATTTAGAGACTGAATAATCTGTTACATCAAGACGATAAAGGTAAAAATATATAAGAAATAACATCTAATAGCAAGCAAACGGATAAAATTTTAACGCTATTGATAGCAAAATGCAATACCTGTTATCATCCATAAAAGTGACAAAAATCTTCGATTAGGAATACTTAATTATTCATCACATGAAATGAGGATTAAATAGGAGAATGAAGCATGAAAATACAACAGAAACAGTAGCATTTAGCATCCAATAAAAAGCCACATTACCAATTTTTTTGTTGTGTCAATCGTTAAATTGAGGTTTTACGTAATCTTATTATTTTTATGACATAAATGATTCACTAATGACTGGATTAATAATGACTTTTGTTATTCCAAATTGAAAAATAAGGGATAATTAATAGAAAGTGTTTATTTAATTTTAAGTAATTTTATAAGCTAAAAATTTTTAAAAAGTCAAAAAATTGATAAAAGTAAATGTCAATCCTCACTTTTGAGGTATGCCACCTATATTACAAAAAAATATTTTCCTCACAAAAGTAAAATTTCTTTTCCACCGTCTAAATAAAACTTATTATTCCTAACTAACAGAGCACAACCCAAAAATCCCAAATAGAATATTCAGAAACCAAAAAAAAAATTTATAATATCGTATTTCTATTTTTTTAATTATTATTTTATTAAATTAAGTACTACTAAAATATATTGGAAGAAACTTTAAAAAATTAAATATATGAATATGAAAATAAATAATTATATGAATCTTAATACATATCGGAACTAAGAGCCCTAAAATATATAGAGAGAACCACTACTTCACTGTTTGTTATTTATTCTACGTTTTTCTTTCTTTTTCTTCTCCTCAGTCCTTCTTCATGGGTTTTGTTTAGTTTTGATTATTTTGAAAAAAAATATCTGTAATTTGATTAACGAATATAATTTTTTTTTTCTAGATTTGTTGATTTGTGCATAATGATTCTAAGTCATAAATTATATTACTTCATGTCCCAGAAGGCAAAGAAAGGTTAGCAGTTTCTTCTATTATAATTTGCATACGTTGATAATATGGTATATCTCTATTATCATACTCACTCCATCTCAAATTTCCTGATTAAATTTTTGATTTTACTTGTCTTTTTTTATTAATAAAGAAGAGACAATTTTTTTTTCATGTTTTATACTTTGCATTAATTATTTTTTCTTCAAATTAAAATATAAACATCATTTTAATAGGGTACTATAATAAACTAGCCAAGTTATTAATTATTTTTCTTAATCAATATGCTATCTCAATTTGGAACGGATAATTTGAGATGAAAGGAGTATTTTTTTTTTGTTGCAATGTACATGTGATTTATGGATATTCGGTTGAGTTTTGAGGAAAAAAATAGATTTAATGGTATAGTATGAACCGAGAAAATAGCCCTCGCTAAAAACACTTGGAGCATGTGCTTTTATTTTTCCTTTTGGTGGGGTTATTGGTTGCAACTTGATTATAAGGTGTAGTATTAATCTTTTGCTAATCAATAAATTAATTTCACTAATTGGTATATATATATAACTATATGGAAGGTTGGATTACTCCTATAAAAGTTGGGTTGATTAAGAGTTAAGAGGATGTCTGATTTGTGGATATTGATAAATTTGTTGTAATACACTAATTTTTCTATATACTTTTTTTTGGCTTATTAATCAAAATTTTCTTATCAATATGAATTTAATACTACCTCTTACACTGGATTGTGGTGTACCGTATTTAAGAAACATCAAAGAAGTTTAAGATTGAGTTTAAGCTTTCCTTATTTCAACATATGAGATGCTGGACATTCGGTGTTTCTCCAAAACAAATAAAATAAGAAACAATTTTTGAGTCAAATATTTATATTTCTTTCTCATGCGGTTGAAAATATTGACATTTATTTCATAGAAAAACTGTTCATTCAACAGTTTATTTAGCATTTTAGCTGAACCTAATACGGACATTTTGTTTATTGTAACCTTCTTCTTTTCACATTTTTTTCTCAAATTATTATTTCTCTATTTAAAAATTAAAAAATCCTAAAATATATGATAAAAGAAAAATATATGAAGATTTAATATTACTAGGTTTTGTTTTTCCTTGTATATATGTAAAAGGAGTCTAATATATATGGTAAGGAAAAAAAAGATTCTTTAAAAGGTAAGAGCCAGTCCACTACTCACTACACTTGCAAAAAGTTGTTGATCCTTTGTTTTACCAAATATATAAAATTCTTCCTAGCTACCTTTTCATGGTTGATGTTATTAGCTAAACATATAATTTGCATTATTAATAGGGATATGTTTGTTTGTTTCCAGGGACACAAGTTGTAGTTGTTCATACAAGTAGCAATTGGACATATAGTGACAACTTGCATTGTCTTACACATGTATCATCAGGGGTACTTCGGAATGCCACTTTAGGTGCAAATATAATACAATTAGTCAATATTTAACAGTATAATAGTTCCTTATATGGAAATAGATTGCGAAATACATATTGACATTCATATACTAACTGTGATACTAATTTATAGCTTGTTTGATCAAGTTTCTAAAATTAATTTATTTTAAAATATGTTTTTAACACTTTCGGTGAGAAGTCTTTTGCATTTATCCGAAAAATATAATAAACAATTTTGAGTAGTTCAAAAAAAGACTCAAATACTCCTATACCAAAATGATGAGAAAATTAGAAAGGGCCTGAAATATTTCTGTAATAATGTTTTCTACGGTGTGCTCAATTATAAAAGAGAAAACTCCTAAAAAGAAGTACAATTTTTTTCTTATTACAATAATTTATATGTTAATTAGGTCATCATAATAGATTTTCGAGGATCGAAAATAATCTCTCTATCCTACAATGAGGTTGTGATAAGATATACATTCTATCCTCCATAGACTATACGTATGAGATTGAAGGCACAACTATTAAATCATAATTTTTGCAAGTGTTTTTATTTTTCTTAAGTAATATATTTGTTGTTTATTGATGATTGATGAACATGAATTTGTTTGTTGTCTATATTCTTTTGGTTAAATTTTCTTCCATCTTACTACTAATTAGCTATGTCTATATACTTTACTTATCATCACGTTCAATGTATGTATACTAATTAGTATATATTTTTTTTAGAATAAATATCACGTGCAGTGCACTTGTTCTAAACTTGTATATATAAAAAGATCATTGAAGGTTGCTGATGTTGCATGCCCCAATAATCAGCAATCCTATTCATCTTTTTCCTGATTTTTTTTTGAGTTATTTTTGTTTAATTTTAATTTATTACCATCTATTTTTCTAATTAATAAAATCATAATTATCATTTTTCATTACCAATCACCATTAATCCAGAAAAATCGTCGGTTTTAAATTGTGATGGAGAAATTAATTTCTGTTATGCTATGTACATGATTTCTTTCTCCATTCATAAGAAGCAACTATCCTGGGAGTTTTTGCTCGTCCTTTTGCAAGGTACAAATGCTACAACCAGGTAGCTATTTTTTCAAGAGTTTCGAACCTAAATGATTTTTTATTGATTTTGATTTACCTGATAAAATGGTTTCTTTTGATTGACATGATAAAATGAGTTCTGATGATAATTTTATTTAATTAATTTTGATTGATCTGATAAAATGGATTCTGTTAAAACGGCTGTGATGATAATTTTCAAAATTGATTCTGTTTGATTGATCGAATAAAATGGATTTGATGGTATTTCGCTTCTTTATGGACTATCTACTTTATTATATTGACAAAATGATATCTTTGACAGTTAAAACTTTATTATCTACAAACTTTTGACACTGCAAAGTTATTATCGACATGTTTTTCAATATCGCAGCTCCTTGGTTACAAAGTTTTCTTGGTGTACATTGAGTTAAACTGATTGGATGTCAAAAGGTATGTTTGATATCCCGTTAGTGCTATTACATATCTGAATTTCCGAAGAAGATCATGTATGGTTCCTTGTGCAGTTATTTCTGTAGAATTTCTTACATTCTCTTCTTCAATGTATAAACCCGACATGTTTTGTTGTTATGGGGAACCTGTTGTACTCTAAATGCATGATCTTTAGGAGGAAGGAACTCTGAATATATTTTCATAATTGTATGTACGGTGCGTGAACCCCATCGGGGGTAATCCGAAGCAATATCCCAAAGAAGCATGGGATGACCTCCAGAAATTTCTCTCATCTTCTACTGGACGAGCTGCCATAAACGCTACACAGTGCAGGTAATGGGTTCTCATTTAGTTTGGGCCTTATTGGATTGTGGTTAATATTTGGGGAACTTTCTAAAGTTCTAAGAAGAACGATATTTATACTGATCCAGTACGGCGACATTGGGTTTTTATTTTCTAGAAGCATTATTTATTATTTAACTGGAGTTTATGAAGTCATTTTGCTTTCTTTCTTGTGGAATATCATCTGGAATAGCTGAATAGGGATCTATATATGTTGAAACTTTAATAACTTTATTGATCATGAGTAGGTTGCGAGCAGGGCTGATTGTAATACCTCTTCTTATTAGGACCAACTGCATATTGTTGATAGATGAAGGAAGCATCACGCCATTGAGAATTGATTTTTTTTAATCCGAAAGCATTATTTAAATTGAGTTGTTCAAGGCCTTTTAACTATGTTCAGGGCTTTGTTGGAGTCGTTTTTTTCTGATACTACTAGCTATCTTCCATTGAGCCTTCCCAACTTTTTTTTATATAAATTCGTTAGAAGAAGAGAGTCAGTTTCTCCCCCAAACAGGTCTCAGATCATTATTCAAGCAACCTCAAGCCAAATAGCATAGCAGCAGCTTCATCATAGTTGCTGGAACCTGGTCTTAATGGTATATATTTTCCCTGTACAATCTCTTACCATTCCGCCTCCCCCACAATTTCCATTAATACAACTTCCATCACTGTTGAGTTGTAATCTAATTCACTTGATGATGGTGGTTTTTGTTTGATCACATGCCTGGCAGATTGTGCTCCAAGTGTCTCCGATACTAGCACTTACAAATATCTTCTTCAATACCCGCAAAAGATTGAATAATACATCAGAAGAGGATCGGTATAATGAAGGTCTTTTTCTCATCCTTATTTGTTAGTACATCTAGCGCGCCAGATTTCCCAAGAAATAAATGCAGGGATAATTTTGATTACAAGCGAGCAGAGATTTATTGGTCCAATAACTACCTTGCATATGATTTACAGAGTATTATATAGTTGTTACTTTGCATGTCCTCACAGTAACATTGGATAAGTTAACCGTACTAGTCAAATGGCATTGCTACAAGTAGTTGGATGGAAAATTCATGGCATTTGATGCTGATCACTTGATTATCGAATGTGTGTTGTGACTGAAATGTTTGTGAATGTACATACTTATGCAGAATTTCCCCGCAGCATTTGGCAATAGATTTTTGAAGAGGGAGCAACCACGTACTTGTGGCTGGCTACTCTTCGAGTTGGTAGTGCTAGCTGGCAGATTGTTGTTCGTTGTTTTTATAGATTCCAACTCCGGAAAGGGCTACGCAAATTTATAGCCGATAATGCTTTGTGTGAACCCCACTGATTGCACATCCTCCTTGCAGAACAGCAGCAAATCATCTGCAAAACTAACAAAGAGATAATACTGGATCCCATTCAAGTACTCGTGGCTATAACAAAGAGATAGGGCGACACAGGGTTGCCCCGTCTCAATCACTTCTTTGCATGAAAAAGGTTCGGTTGGGGGACCCCATTAATCTGAACTGAGTAAGTCACAGAGGTTATACAAGCCATGATCCATTTGATGAACAAGTGATCTTGAATTAAAAATATGTCAAATGTATTAAAACATCTGTCAATTTTGAGCTATTAAGCATGCCATGTAGAATGTTGAAATTACAGAGTTGCAAAAAAGGAAAAGATCATTTTTTAGAAATGGACTTCAAAAAAAAAAAAAAGTATGAACCTAAAACTATTATATCTGCGTACAACTAAAAACATCATCGATGTGATTCATTTATTTCCTTCTATTTCCATATCGTTTCACAAATAAAAAAATATTTTGGTACGAGATAAAATAAAAATATGTTACGTAAGTTCAGATAGAGGGAGTAGCTATTAGCAGCAAGAGAACACCAAATAGTCCCTAAGAAAATATGTTGTGAGCTATTAACGGTAAGGAGAAAATATCAAAACTAGATGTGGCTTAATTCACTGCAATCAGAACTATATTCTATTATCTTAGCTAACAGGCATAATAGATGTGGCTTTTCACAATCTGCCTTGCACTTTCATCAACATGGAGAAAAGCAAAATAAGTGCACAAATACATAACAGATCAGTTAGGAACTGGGATAAACATGATGGTTGATAAACTTTTGCAATTATTGTATTTGACAGAATAATCGATAGCAATTCAATGGTTAATTACTTTTTAAGGGAAATTTTAAAGCTATGCATTTCATTCACCCCTTACTGATGTAAGTGATGAGATTAAGTGCATTTCCTTAAAAAAGGTACTAAAATAATGTTACAATTATAGCATTATACATAGAACATGTGCATATTCCAATCATCCTAAACAAAAGAGTACTACATTTGTTTGATCATTCAATTTCACATCCAAAGAGAGTCATTACAACATGTCCAAGCCCAAAAGTAATGAAATTATTTTGATCCTAACATTTCTTTTACTTGTCTCTAACATATGTTGGTTAATTAGTCCAAAGAGAGTGAAGGAATGCAACACCACTACTAGTAATGGCAAGAAAAATGTACAAATTTTCCTATTAGCAGGGCAGAGCAACATGTCAGGACGAGGAGGAATTAAAAAAAAAAAAAAAAGTTATAGGAAATAATGTTACAGAAGTGTGGGATGGTTTCGTGCCTGAAGAATGCAAGCCAAATTGAAAAATTATACGCTTTAACGCAGCTCAAAAATGGGAAGAAGATGCACATGAGCCTCTAAATTATGGTATTGATTGTTTAGCAATTTGCGAACTTGGTCCTGGAATGGCATTTGCTAATGAAATTCTTACAAAAGACCCAAATTGTGGGGTGATTGGTTTAGTACCTTGTTCTAGAGGAGGGACTGGTATGTATAGATGGATTTGTGGATCTTATGCTTATGATGATTTAATTATGAGAGCGAAATTTGCTATAAAAGATGGAGAAAAAATTAGGGGTTTACTATGGTATCATGGTGAGAGTGATACAATAACAAATAATGGATCAAGTTCATACAAGACCAAATTCGTGGCACATGTTCTGCCAAATTGTTTTAGCTGGCCATATATCTCACCTATTATAATTGAAACCACTGCCGCTTTATAGTGGTACAATACGGGGCATAGGCACTGTAGAAATCTAATTCAACTAGTCTAGCAGCCAACTTCATCTGGAGTCTTCCTCGAACTACTACTTGTTTAATGATCACTCTGGCAACCACATTAGTACTCTATTATTCCGCTTCTGGCAGAGGAGCAGGTTAATATAATGTACGTGTGCAACTGCATTTAAATCCTCCTTCAGATTTCTTCATGTTAAAATATAGTACTTAGATACCCCCAGTCCCCTGCCACTATCTTATAGGTACTGACTACTACAATGGTTAATTATAAAAAGATGACTAACTTTACTATATAGACCTCGTCTATTGCACACTCACCTCGACATACTTCTCTGTTTTCGCAACCTTCATAGTGAGTTCTTAATCAAACAACACTCAGCGCACCGGACAGCTAAGCAGTCTAATCACTATTCCGTTGAACTTACCCCTCAAGTTTGAATGCTATGACCTCTAAGAAGAGCTCCATTTCATCCAACCCATATTAATACGATGTATAACATCCTTATCAATATCTCTGGTACTTTTTATTAAATATTCTGGATACGTGCACTTAAAAGCCAATGAACTTAAATAACATAAAATCTATATACCTAAGTATCCTAATTAAAAGTCATGGCTATATAACACTCATAGTAGGATATAGATATATAGGGGTAGAGGAGTGATATCACCCCATTTATAACGTCTTTTTCCTAGTGTAGTATATTATGTTTCTGATTAACCCCATCCATCTGAGTGCAACAGTACAAAGCTATGTTAAAGAAACATGCTTAGACACGCACACATAAATAAATCTATCTCATTTTCCCTTCCACCAAACCAATCCATTTGCATTTACTCTCTTTTTTCTGTCCACCAAACAAACAACAGAAAGAAATTCTACAGCTTCCCAAAATCTCTCGTTTTCTAAATGTATCTCTCATTTATCTATTTTGGTACATACCCCTTTCAGGTGAGGTTCCTAATCGATGTTAAACTTGAGTCATGCAACAAAACTTGGTGAAGTATCAACAGACTTTTGTACATTGTAACAGTGATTGACACCCATCTCAATTTGATGTTTGGTATGTACAACTGCAGGGAATTAGAAATGATGAGGCAGCTGAAGTTGCTATGACTAGAACTTTGTTACAGCAACTGTTTCCCCTAGCTTATTCTTTGACAAATTGACTTGAACCAAAGATGAAATAGACCAAAACATAGGATGAACCAGAACCTGATTACATAGCTTTTCACTCGACTTCTAAGAACAATAAGATCACACAATTCCATGTTTAAGTCAACTATATAAATATACTAATTTTACATTCAGAGGAAAGAAACTTAATCAACACAAAAATAATAATATTTACTAAAGTTTATCACAACTAGAAGGCAAACGAGGGGGGAGGGGACAAGAGAACCTAAAACACAAGCGGTGAGCTGCGAAACTCTCTCTCCTTGGCATGAAACTAACAGTCAGGAGAAGGTTAATCTTACAAGGAAACAACACACAAGAAGCCTTCGATTTGGCCGGCCAACAAATACATAGGGAATTCTAAGTTATTACCATATTTTCATGCTCAACACAGATAGACAATCACTGACTAGCACAGACAGTCTCAGTGTACTTTTACAATCCAAAAACACAACCAAAGCGGCACATATTTTTCAACGCAGATAGTTCCTACTCATGAGGAAAGTTGCAGATTGTAGAATAGAAGGTTACTACAACTTAAGTGAAGTTATAACGCTCTAAACTGAAAGACCGTTTATACAAGTAAAGGTACCTCTGAAAAGGCACAGGCTCAAACTATGTGCTAATTATATATTTCGACAGACTCAAAATTGGAGAAAGTATATCAGGAACTAATTATGTATTTTTACAAAGGAGAAAATGTATCTTTGTTGGATGTATTATGTATCTCGACAAACCTAAAATTGAAAAAAAAAATATATTGGAAGCTAATTATGTATCTTTACAAAGAAAAAAATGCATCTTCGTTGAATGTATCAATTATGTATCTCTGTAGATACAAAATTGGAATTTACAATAATTATGCAAAATGTCGAAAAATTTTGGGAACTATGTTGTTTATGCATATAATTATGTAACAAAAGTTGAAAGATGACCTTAGATGTATATCTACATTTTGTGCTTCAATAAACAAAACAAAGAAACCAACATGAGTTGTGGTGCAGTGGATGAGACTGCTCTATTCTTAGTCGAAGGTTTGACCTGAGCATGGAGAAAACTCTGTTGCGAGCGCTACCCCCGAATGGAGCCCTACCTGGAGCGAATCCGGATTAGATGTATTTCAATATGGGTACTGAACACCGGATGAGAGACAAAAAAAAACAAAACAAAGAAAAGAAACTAAAGCAAACGATAAAGGTACTCATCCATCAAAATCATAACTTTTATCAATTTTCCCACCTTATTCAAAGAATTAAATCAAATCAAATCACACGTCTTTAAGATGATAGCATTATTATGAAGACAATATCTAACTATGTTATTAATTAATAATATGGTTAATTTATTATAATAAACTATTAAATAATATTTATATTTTAATTTAAAGTAAAAGTAATTAATTTAAAAGTAAAATATAGATTTTTTTTTCTTTCTAAAATCAAATTAGAAAATTTGAAACTAGTAATTTGAGACGAACGAAGTAGAATTTATGGAGAAATAAAGTTTTTCTTTAAAAGTTTTGTAACTTGTGAATTGTGAAGACGACCCAACGAAGTTTTCCCTTTTTTGCAATTTCCTTCCTAAATTACGGCATCAGTAATTAATGGCCTAAATGTTTGCTTTAAAAGCAATTACTATGTTTCCCTTTATAGACAAAATTTATCATGTGATCGGGCGCAATATATACTCCTTCGTTCCATTTTATCCGTTTCAAATTTTCTAATTTGATGTCCTATTTTATTTATCTTTTTTCACTTATTAAGACAAGACAATTTTTTTTTTATATATTTTACCCTTTGCGTTAATTACTTTTCTTTAAATTAAAATATAAACATTATTTAATAGGAGTACTATGATAAATTAATCATATTATTTATTATTTTTCTTAATAGTTGTGCCATCCCAATTTGGAATGGGTAAAATAGGACGGAGGGAGTATATACTAGTTTAACCATATGTTACTCGCACATGTAATATTTAATTATTTAAAATTAGATAATTTTATTTTTTGTAGAATTTTTTAATAAAGTGTAAAAGTTTAAATTAATTTTCAAAAATCTTTCACACTTTATTATAATAATGTAAACATACACATATATACATATATATTACACATCAATTTGCATCATATTTATGTTACAATTATTTTTTTTATATTTAAAAATATTTTCTTATGTTTAAAGTCAAATTTTTATTTTTTAGAAAAAAACATAGGAAAAAAAAAAGTCAAATTTTTATACAATCATTGATTTACATACTTAAAACTTTTAAAAGTCTGATACTTTTGAATTTTTCTTATTTTAAAAATTCTATATTTATTTTTAAATTTTCAAATTTTCTTAAAATTAAATTTAGTTAATTTAAAATTTTTAAATTAATGTAAAAAAATTAGTTGTCATTAATTTTGATAACTTCTAATAAGTAAGGATTTTACCATAAATATATTTAATTAATTTTTAACTTTTAAATTAGAAAAAAATAGTGTGAAATTCTGATGACTTCTAAGGGAAATGTTTTACCAAAAATATATTTAATTAGTTTTCATCTCTTAAATATTAAAAAAAAATAGTGAAAAGACTATTTTGTGTAAAGTAAACACTTTTAATGAAGGTAAAAAGTTCAAACAACATTTCTAAGATACTTCACACTTTTAATATTATATATATAATAAGAATAACAATTTATTTTTAAAAAACTTATTAATGTTACACGAAATGCAATATTTTTTTAAGAAGTGAAAATTAATATTATTAAACAGATACAATGATTGAATGTGTAATTATGACATGTTTACCTTGGATGTAAGGTTTTATATCCCTTTCTTTATAAAGTTTTTTTGTCGATTAACAATATACTTTGAGATTTGGAGCCTCCACAATTATCAGTTCCTACTTAATATATTTAAGTAGTCACAATTATAATTATCTATATAAACATGGATATGTTTATATAAATATAGAGCAGATTTTGAAATTTACAGGCCCCAACAAAAATCTAAAATTGATATAATGATAATTCATCATCACATTAACAATTAAGGAGCAAATTAAATATAATGAACAAATTTTCGCTACTAATATCAAAAGTTAAAATTATATTGGTCTTCAGGCACGAAAACATGTTCTAAATAATAAAGTTATATATGAGTATAATAATATAACACAACTAGTTATAATAAAAATAATAACAAAGAAAATTATGATAAATTAGAAGCAGAACGAATATCGATGGCGAAGAAAAAATAATAAAGTAGAAGATGAACCAATAAAGTTACTGAAGGAAAAATAAATATTTAAATTTTCATGTTATGCAATGAAATTTTGAAGGAAAAACAAATATCTTGATTCTCGAAGAAAATAAGAGTAAAATTCACCAAATAAAAAAAAATGCTCGAGATTAGAAGCATACCTTAAAGATTTTGTAATGTTGGTATTTTTCTATCTCTCCATATAAGAGAGTTCTAAATAAGGAAAAATTAATATATAATATTAATTGGTTTGAAAATTCTAAATTTCATTATTCAAATAAGGAAAAATTAATAAATTATTTTAGTTAATTTCAAATCCATTAGAGAAATAAGTAAAGTAGGCTAAATTTTTTTTACCAAATTTAAAAGTCACGTGACATATATAGTTGATTTTGACTTATTTATATAGTAACAAATCTTTTAGCTATTTTATTATTTTTTTGCCTTTTTGAACTATACACGATTTTAACTTCACGTTTAATATCTTTTTTTTTGCCAAAAATAAGTGTACTATTAATTTTCTTAATAATTGTTACCATATCTTTTAGTGTTCCTTAATTTGTTATCATATAATTTAAGACTCTTTACTTTAAATTATAATAAATATAATTAAAATAATAATTTTTTATAAGTGAAAAGATAATTTTATCTATTACAGAGTGTTTTAATAAAGGGCAAAAAGTTCAAATTACTTGTTTAAGGACTTTCACACTTTTAATATATTATATAAACAGATTATATATATAGAGAGAGAGATCCTATATTGTTGGTAATCGTTGGACTACATTTGACTGCAGTTTTCACATTGCTTATCTACATCTTATGCTATTACATAGTATTGCATTTTGTCGTCTTTGTAGTGTTGAGGCAGCATCTGAAAAATAGTACCAGAAGATGAATTTATTCTTTTTGGTTACCCATCCGGTGTTTGGTACCCGTATTGGAGCCCGACTAATCCGAATTCGCGCTTTGCAAGACCCCATTCTGGTGGCAGCGCTCCCAACAGAATTTTCACCATACCTAGGAATCGAACCCTCGACCTCTGGATCCACTGCACCACTATAAAAATTTCAACTCTATGAACAATCTTACAGCTAAGAATATGAATTGCAAAAAGTGTATGTATTAGAATATAGAGAGATTAAACTATTTGCATTCTGATATATAACTGCAAACCTAACAAACAGACAACTGCAAATTAACAAACAGGAGCGTACATATCTGTCAAAGTGACAACACACTCCTGAAAATTTCAATTTTTTTTCTTTTAGCTAATACCATCACATATCTCTCTGTAGCTTATCAATAATAGACTGGAGAAACATCTCGTAAGAATAAGTAACTCATTCAACAAATTAATTATAAATTTACGTTGTTAGTCAATGTATCTTACAAAAATCAAGAGAAAGAAACGAGAACTGAAAAGTGTGGTAAAGATTTAAGGAGATGAACAAAGAAAAGAGCAGTCTCACATTTGGAATGCATCTTATCTGAAATTTAGAATATAGCAAAGTGATAACAAAAGCGACTTTATAAAATAATACCTATTAAAGTGACTTTATAAGATAATAATTATTAGTTGAGTGATTACTTGAGAAATTTATACACTTACATTTCTTTCTTTATTTAAAACAGAAATATCTGGCAACTTAGATGCATGCATAGTATATTTCCATTTGGCCAGAAAGTGCATCTAGTAACTAACAAACTGAGAAAATTGAATTCTCTTAAACAAGAAATCACAACTAACTTTGAATAACTACTACACAACCATTGCAACAAAAGTACAAAAAAATGGGGGGGGGGGAGGGGGGGGGGGGGAATCAGGACTTAAGCTAACTACTAACAGAGGCGAATCCAGGATTTGAGCTTGACGGGGTGCACCTCTATATTTAAATATAAAAAATAATAGTGTCAAAATTCGAGATACAGTCCTTTGAAAGTTTATTAATTATAGTATTTTATAAGAAAAATTTTAATATTATTGAATATCATTAATTAAATTTAATATGACATAAGTGTGTTATCCATCGTACTTTAATTCAATGCATTTTTATATTTTGAACAATAATAGAAATCTTTTGAAAAATATGAAATTCGAGAAATTTGTTTGCGAGATGGCTGCTACGGGAAACATTTGACTTAAGCCTATCCCAAATTTTAAATTGCTAATATTTTAAATAAAAAATAAATTAATGATCGAAAGATAAAAGTAAACTAAACATCATACACTATAAGATAGAGAATATCTACCTTTTGAAGTTGAAAGAAAGCTTGTACATATTTTAAAATAAAATAAAAATAAGTAACTAACATCCACAATACATAACTAAAAGAAAAAAAATGAAAATAAATGACTACTAAATATATATATATGCACGTTGGAAGGAAAATTTTTACAGGGACTGCTAGATCATCTGGACAGTCCCATGCAAGTGCTTATTAAAGTTGCACAATATATACTTAACATAATTCCCTGATATATATATACAGATATACGCACTATATATACAAAGTCTTTCTCGAGGCTAGCGGGTGCACGTGCACCCCTACTAGCAATGTAGGTCCGCCTCTGATTACTAAGTGGAAAATATGAAATGAAGTTCCTCCTTACTAAACAAGAGAGAGATCTGAAGTAAAGGGTTTGTTTTATAAGATTTAGTAACGAACAGAGAGAAACAACCTTCACATATAAATGCACTGTTTCTTGAAAAAGATAGATTTTTTATTTTGCTGGAGTTACAATTTAATGATCAAATCATCAACAAAAGCAAAAGGATAAGTACTGCAGCTTAATTAGCTACACAAACCCATTGACTATTCCCAAGGTTAGCTTGTCAATTCACAAAAGTTGAGAGAATGTGACTTCGGTCACAGGTTCGATCCTTACACCAAATGAACTATATTTAGTAATTAAATGGAGAAGGTAAAAGGGCGTTTGCGACTGATTCAAAGGATTGGCTCTACATGTATTTCTTAATCATCAAAAACAAATCTCATTGAACCTGCAAAGACATGAGAGAATTGTTTACCAGATACGTATTGCCATGACCCATGATATAACTATTTTTGAGGTATATTAATTTTTTACACATTGCAGAAGCAGCAGTAAGGACATTCACATGATTCTTGGTTGGATTGTAGGGTGATCATTGCCATTGATAACCTGAATGTTGGTAAACAACAAAGCCATGAGTTTAAACTAAATAGTAACCGACAACAACTATTCATTGGCAAAATTGATGAATACATAAAAAATTGATAAGAAGTCGATGAAGAGAACGGGGGGAATTAAAGTCGGAGATGAAGGAAATATCTGGGAATCGTGGATGTCAGAAGAAAGCGGAGAAAACTGAGGTTAGGTCCTCCGTATGGGGAAAAAAGCGGTAGAAGGTGATAATACGTGTTTTCTTCCCCCTAAGATATATGCTTGGATACATAATTACTTTTACACATGAAGTATAATGTTGAAATACAGATGTGCTAGACAACCATGAAAAGACACATACCCTCGTGACTTGACAATTTTCAGAAAGTATTCAGCAAACTTTGACGACATCAACATCTGTGGCATTCGAGTAAGCAAAAGAGTGGTGTCCACCATATTCCAAAATGGTAGTACATAGTTCAGTTAACAAAACCAAACTATAACTGTTCATCACAAATCGGGGCTTGAGTGAAAGATCATAAATGTTTTTAGCAATCAAGTAATATGCACTTTTTTCAAGAGAGCAGAAGTTGGACCATGAAAGAACATAGCTCAAGTTTTCAGAGCTGTTAACAGACAATCGGCAGAAGATTCAGAGGAAAAGAAGAATAGAACAGTGATGAAGGGCCGGCTTGGCTCAGCGGTAAGCTTGCTTACCGTGGTGTGCCAGGTCCAGGGTTCGAATCAGCCCTTCAACTAAGCTGGGGCGAGGCTGCCTAGATTATCCCTTCCCCGACACCCACGGAGTGGGTATGAACCGGGTCGACCCTTAGGATGGAAGACACGTACAGATGAGTTCTTAAGGAAGTGACCAAGTTAGCCTATTTAGAGTGATCAAGGTATACTTCCTTGGATTATGTTAACCCACTTAGAGAACTTTCAAACAACCAACATGGTTAAGACAATGAAAAAAATAGATAAAATGAATATATATTTAAAAAAAAAATGGGACACAGGAGTAGAGAATATAAATTCATTTATTTATATTAGTAGTAATATATATGAATAGAAAGATAGTCCCGTCCATCTATAGTAGGTAAACTTGAAGGTATCTCAACACACTCTATGTTCTAAATTAATTAGGTGTTTAGTCCTGTTTCATTGTGAAATTTGAAGAAAATAGTTTTTATTTTCAAATTGAAAAATGATACGTATGTGAAAATTGAAGTTGTGATTTGATCAAGAATACTTAACCAAGCTTCACCAAATACCCATGTATTTTCTTTCCTCCAAGAATATCTCCTAAACCAGAACAAGCATTCAATACCAGAACAATCAGTCAGTATATTCAACAAACTATATTCATCAGGCCTAACTGCACTATCAATCATATCATAAAACATACACATTGCCTCACTAGAAAAATCATTATGCATATAACAAGATTAAAAAAAAAAAAACATTCCAAGAAACAAAATTTCCTTACGGAATTTCCTCAAACAACATCCCAGAATCCATCTTCTCCCATTGCGTACATAACTGCCAGAGTATTCACAACGAAAACATCACAATCAAATCGCATAACCACAACAACCCCATGAATCTGCTTAACCCAAAAAATGCCAGTCTTCTTTGTTTTTTTCAGCTTGCTGCATGGCAAATATCTCACTTCTTCCCCCCTGCAACATATCGGTCCACAGTCCGACACGATTAATGTTAGATAAACAAAGTCATCCACAAAAATCTTTTTAGCATAGAAGGAAAATTGAAGCAAGTTTACATTAAACAGCAAATTCAAAGAGGTAGCACGTGTAATGCTGCTTGAAACCATAAATGCAGAATCACTGTATATTGAATATAGACCAACAAATGTGCACCTCATGAGAAATTTTCACAAGTTTGCAGTTTAGTTAGGAAATTTTTTTATAATACATTCATTGCTCCAAAATACAAACATGGAGCCAGGCTAACCAAATCTTCATAGACAGTTGTGGCGTATTAATCTGGAGCAAGATTGTCTTTGGGTACACAAAAAACAATACTTGTAAAACACACCAGTAACCGAATTAGGATTGATATGGACGAAGTTCAACATGTACCTCAGTATAACCATTAAGATCTACAAGAATTTGTATTCGATCCTCATTAATCCTCCCTGTTGTGGCATCTAATGTCAAGGATGACACGTCAATAAAATGTTCCACTTCAGACTGGATGCGAAACCCAAACTCTGTACCATCATTTGGACTTAGAGCATAGCAGAACACCTATGAAAATACTTGCAGATTTAGCAGGCTCCGGGTGGTACTAAAGATCAAAAAAAAAAGGAACAAACTATACAAAACTCAAAAGTCTCTCTGTCATGCATCCCAAAAACTGAACCCATCAGATGAGAAAGTCAGTGGTCTCTAAAATCACTGCTCACATATCTAGAGACATTAAGACCAACTATCAGCAGGCAAATTTCATGAAGAGCCTATGCGAGATATCAATCAAAATCCATAAATATTACTCCATCCCAATTTAAAAGACGTATTTGATTGAGCACAAAGTTTAAGAATGAAATGAAGACTTTTGAAGCTTGTGGACTAGAAAAAAAAAAAAGTTATAGATACTTTTGTGGCTATAAATAATCTCACTAAGGGTAAAATGAGAAGTTAAATGTCAAATTGAAACTAAATATATAGAAACATGTCAATCTTATTGGGACTAACTAAAAGGGAAAGAGTGTCATTAAGTTGCGACAGAGCCAGGAGGGGAATGATGCAACTTGTGAGGAGTCAAGCTCCAGATCTCCAAGCATTGCAAAGGTTTCTCACGACGATGGAAGCATTTGAAGGAAAAAAAAAAGATGGAGTTGTCTGACTCTAAAATGTGGAGTAGAGTACGGTCTATACAAACCACATACAGACCAAACCTTGGACTGTAGATGCAACTTACGGCCCACAACCGAATGTCAAAAGCTGGAAGTATCAGTTTCTGTCTTTGGAAGGCACAACATATAAGAGCCATACACGGGCTGTACAATAGACTTACGGACTGTACATCAAAAGGGGGAGATGCCAATCAGAAGACGGAGCAACAAATGGACCGCAGATTACATCTACACACTGCATGTCCACCGCATGCCTGCCTGGCTGCACAATTGGGCTATTTTTGCAAGTTCTGATATGCCACTTTTAGATATCTATGTAATAGCCAGCCTAGACTATAAAAGGTGGGATTAATTCATTTAGAGGGAGTTGATTTTCTTAGGAAGAATGACAAATTGAGTTTACTCTTGAGAGAGTTCGGGGTTAAGACCTTTGTTGTTAAACAATGTAGAAGGGATTGCTTGCTTGAGAAATCATTCCTCTTGAGGGTTTCCTAGAGAGAGTGCTTGCTTGAGGATTTCATCCTCTTGAGGCTTATCTAGGTATGTACTGGATTCCCTAATTGTAGATTTTGGCTACTTAACAGCCTTAGCTGTCAAATAATTCCATTTTGTGTCTCTATCTACCCTTTATTGTTGTTCTTCCATTTAAGATCCTGTTTCTGTCTTTGAGTGTTGCATCATAATAGTAAAGAGAAACTCACCCAAACCTCAGTCTGTTGTTCCTAACCCCCCCCCCCCCCCCCCCCCTTTTTTTATTTTTTATTGGCAGCGGTGGTGGATGGGTGAAAGGAGAAAGTGAGTAGTGAGCCGCTGTTAAAGAGCAGTACTGGGCATACTTGCGACTGTACAAGCAAAAGAAACAGTCAGTATCAGCCTCACATCATTATACTCTTGTGATCAGTCCAATACAAAGTCCTCACCTGATATCTGGTGTAAGTATTGGAGCAAGAGGGTATGCAATTGCCTGGAAAGGCTGAATGCTCGGGATAATGGACATCTAAAGAGGTACGTGACAAGACACAAGAAGAAGGGAAAATACAATAATCTCAAATGTAATGGTCAGCAAGTAGCTGTAATACCTCAATCTGTCTCCTTAGTATTCCTTCAACTAGGATAAAAATCTCCTCTCGATTATCCCAACCACAAACACACTGTATACCATGAGACTGGAAGGGGAAAATTAATCAACTATGCAGAAGATGAAACAAATCATACATCCGCGTGTACAAGATGCACATGAAAATTTATAAAGTTCCTTCCATAATTAATTGCTTAACATTTTGCCAATGGACTGGTAAATAACTCTAGGAGAATAAGAAATACTCAAAAAAGAATCTTAAGATCAGAACTAAGACACCATAGAATGGCATGAATTCCAAATGAACTGTGGAAGTACCTACGCCAGGGTGAATGCACCTGTAACGAGTGGGGAAGTTTACAGGTTGCTCTGGGGAAGTCAGGACGTAGCATCAAAGCATGTCTATATTTTTTTATAGCTTCTTCAAAGTCATAACTACACATATATCAAAGCACCGCGAATATGCATAATGGACAGGGAGCACGTGTAAAAGGGATGAAGCCAATGATGCATAAGCCTCCGTCATGGTTGGACTAATGGCAATATGTAACGCCCTGTAAATGGGTCCCAAGACGTCACACGGTGCTTAGGGCCATAAGTGGCCCCAAGCTAACCCTTCTAATGGCTCTGAAAGAAAAATACGGAAGGTAACTCTTCTATAAATCTGCTCAATACAAAATGAATTTACAAGGTTTCAACTCTGCTTTTACAATAAAACTGAAACTGAATACATCAACTTCTACTGACTGTTTATGAAGCCTCTACTAGTATTGACTACAGGTAGTCGGGTCATGACTCCCAACTATCCCACTCAATACGACTGATTTAAAGAAAATATATATAAAAAATACTTCTCAAACTGTAAAACTGACTCGAGCCCTTGAATCAAAAGGCCTCATCACCTACTGACTGGAAGCTGCAACTGACTGATCATGGCATGTGTCCTACAACTCGTACCTACATTATGAGACAATGTAGCACATAGACATATATGTGGGTCAGCACTTTCTGGGGGTGTATGCAATATTTAAACAATATCATCATTCTTTATAGAAATCATGCATGCTGACAATAATGACTCACAAAGCTTGAATAAAATTTGAAATATAAACATTATAAATCATGAATAATAGTACATGTATCGTAAATCTCGTGAGTCATTATACTAAACTCAAAAATCTGAATTTCTCCTTTTATTCTCAAAACTCATACGCTAGAGAAATCGTTAAACAATACTTTCAAAACTCATACTTTCCAAATTAATTAGAGTGGGTGTTAGGATCGAGAATCCCGGATAGTGCTCCTTCAATCTCATCAGCAGCAACACTTGCTTCAGCGGTGTCAGAATTCCCGTGCTCATTTTTCTTTACTTTTCCCTTGTTTTGCAACTTAGGACAATTAAACTTGATGTGGCCTTTTTTATGACAGTAATAACACACTAAATTACTAAATCTAGACTTTTCATTAGATCTACTTCTGACAAATAAACCGAATGCCTGATTTCCACTACCTTCTCCAGTAATATCTCTATCTATCTGATGTTTAGATTTCAGTATAGATTTGATTTTTCTATAAGAGATAGTTTCTTTCCCATAAAGTATAGTATCTCTAAAATTCTTAAAGGAATGGGGTAGGGAACATATTAGCAAAACAACTTGATCTTCTTCCTCAACCTTGACATCTATATTACTTAAATCCATAAGAATGGAATCAAAGGCATCAAGATGTGACAGTATGGAAGTATTTTCATCCATACGAATTGTATAAAGCTTTTGCTTCAAGTAGAGTCTATTCTCTACCGTCCTTTTCATATACAAGCTTTTCAACTTTTCCCACATGCCTTTGGCAGTAGTTTCCGAAGCTACTTCACGTAATACATCATCAGAGAGATTTAGTATAATACTAGATCTCGCTTTTTTATCAAGGTTATCAAACTCCTTGTCTGTCATTTTTGCTGAAATTTTCTCCTTTCCTTGCAGTGCCATATTTAAACCATCCTGAACTAGGATAACTTCCATTTTCAACTGCCACATACCAAAGTTTGCACTTCGGTCAAATTTCTCAACATAAATCTTTGTAATCGTCATGGTGATTACTAAGACAAAATCAGGATTAAACTCGCTTTGATACCAATTTGTTAGGATCGAGAATCCCGGATAGTGCGGAATTAAACAAAGTAATCGTTTGAAGACGATAATAATGATAAGTTGAGAAAATAAAGGAGGAACAAATTTAACGTGGTTCGATCAACTTGACCTACGTCCACAACCAAAAGAGAAGCAACTTCACTAAAAACCAACGGGACAAAAAGAGTACAAAGATACAAAAGAGAGTACAAAATTAGAGTATAATAGCCCAAATACCCAAAAGAATAACCTCACAAAGATCACTCCAAAGAAGAGGTTCACTCAAAGTATTTCTCAACACAACTCTCTTACAAATACTCTTTACAAAGAAGAAAACAAACACAACTAAATCTTCTTCAAATGTTGGTGTTCTTCTCTAAATGGTATATTCCAAAGAGGGTGGAAATGCCTCTATTTATAGGCATAAAACAAACCTACGTTGATGTCATCAATGACATCAACACACTACTTTGCCAACCAAATTTGACAAGAAAACAAATAGCATGCAATGTTGGACTAGCCAACCAAATTTGACAAGAAACAAATTGCATGCAATGTTGGACTAACCAACCAAATTTGACAAAGCCAACAAATGATCTTGCAAGTGCTGGGTAGCAACTTTGTTTGACCAAGTGTGAATCCAAGGAACAAACTAAAGGCCACATTACAGTGGGGACTATGGGAGTTTCTTTTAACCGACATAAACCATGTGAGCCGCATGGAGTCCAATGTCTCACCCACGTTGGGGAGAGCTGTTCTACCCTTGCCATCGGAATAGAACCTCAATTCTCTTAGTGATCACTGTCTCGGCGTTAGGCCCATAAATCTCAATCCTACGGTGACACGTAGTTCTGGGGAAGTAGGATGCACTAAATCCACACCTCCCGCTCGGTGCTAAATACTACTCCGGTACTTAAGCTCAGAACTCATTTAGGAAATCCACCTCAAAATAACTCAAGGGTCTATAATAAAGACTAAATCATATTTCTCTTCAATTTAAATCATACAAGATTCTAGATTCCTAATTTGACTCAAAATTCATAATATATAATTCACTTCAAATCTCGGTAAATAATATATTAGAGGAAGACTCCAAATCAAAACATCATAAAGTTCAATTCCAACCTTGACATTAGTATAATAATTCAATCTTCAAATATATTCTCAAATTCCATACTTGTCCAATATCAAATCCAAAACAATTATTCATATTCAATAGCATTTTTGGAAATTTATTCAACAATATTAACTCATCAAAATCCATACAAATCACAATATAAATTTTTAGACCAAAACATAATATGTAGGAACATCATGAATTTCATAAATCATAATTTCATAATCTTCAAAAATAAAATTTTGACATAACTTCAATTATACTCATAAATACTTAAATAAAAATCAAGTTTTGGGCACAAGAATGGAAGGATTGTTCTTGTTCAACACCCACATACCTCAAATCTATGAATTTAGATGAACTATTGATTCCGGAACTCTATTCGTGAAATTGTTAGGTGCTCCTTGAAGATCTCGATCTGGAGATTCTGATTCTTGAATTATTTTTGGAATTTAACGGTTGAATCTTGGTGAATCTAAGTTTTTGGGTTGGAAGTAGTTTGTTGGTTTTCTGGAGAGAAAACTGATGAATGGTACCATACTGGCCATCTGGAGCATAATTCTCGTGTTTAAGACGGAAGAAGATTGAAAATTGGCCCAAGGCTATACCCAGGGCATCACCCTTCTTTTACCCCGGGGCGGTGTCCTGCTTAGACCCCCGGTCTAGCCTGGGTGGCGCCCTGCTTAGACCGGTGGTCTAAGCGAGGCGGCGCGGGCTTATAGCCTTTTGCTACTGCCTCAGTCACGAAAACGGCCATAGCTTTTAGCTCGGGTAACGGATTTTAGCGAAATTCGTATCGTTGGAAAGCTAATTCAATTATCTATATGTTGGTTGGTTATAAGCTCAAAAATTCATACTATAACGAGAGATATGCTCGTTTGAAGTTGACTATGCCAATATCCTTCTCAAGAATTAAATCTGTAAGGAATGTTTTGATTCATCTAATAGCTAGGACATTTTTGAGGCCTTAATACTCATTAAACTAGATCTTGCAACTACCAAGTCACCAAAAATTTATTTCTCAATAGCTTGAAGCGGGGTTCTACTATCAGTTGTAATTCTCGGGGTATTACACAGTAGCTCGCGTGAAGTCTTGTATCGCTTCATTAACTTTATCCATCATCATGTATGTATTACCCTGATTGATCAGTCCATCATGTGTAAATTTTGAGTACCTCTTTACAGCATGATATGGCTTGTGCATAATTTCCCTATAAGTTACATCAATTAAAAGAAGAACCAGATACAGAAATGGCACTAGTGACCGTAAATAAAATAGTCTCTTCTGGCTATCTTAAAAATTGTACTAGAAAACTTTTTGCTGATTTGCAAATTAAGCATTCTCGGGAAGTAGCAACTAAATATTACCTGCTGCATCCATATTATGGCGAGATATGCAAAAGGAGCTGAGAGCACAGCTAAACTCGATTTATAACAGTGTGCATAGACACTCATCATGTTCCTGGACAAAAGGAATAGTAGATCTAGAAAATTACTAGGATGAAATATATAGTTAAGAAGAGAATCATCGCGATTAAGCAAAATCTTACTATTCCATATTAATTTTTCCAGGATTGGATAGTATTTGCTGATGGTCAGGTTGAAGGGAAATGCATTGCTGCATGCATTCAGCAGAAAGATTGAGAAATTATCAGAAAGGCATCACTGCATGGATTCATCAGAAAGTACTCTCTCTGTCTCATTTGTGTGACACTTTTTGCTTCTCAAGATTCAAACTATGTGACTCTTGACCGACATTTTAATATGTATCTTGTCATAAGATTGACATGTGAAATTGCAACTTATAGCACTTGTCATATAAGTTTCGAATTTCTAAAATTTAGCTTTAAATATTGAGTTGAACTAGTCCAATTTAGCGTCAAATATTAATCAAACTGACTCTTGAAAAAAGAGAATTGTCAAATAAATTGGGACAGAAGGATTAACGACAAAAAAATCAAAGCATATGACAAGCCTACCCGTATCGACAAATACGGTTTCAGGCTAAGAGTTACTTGAACTCAAGCCTTCTTCGGGTAACCACCTAACCTTCTTTAAGCCCATTTTTAACTCTTTTAAAATCATGAATTTCTGAAAACATATTCTGAAAATATACTCTAAAATTCTTACTCTGTTATGACATACATTTATATGGTATCGTCATACCATTGACTTGCAAGTCGCATTCTCTGAGCCATTTATAGCAATTTATATCTCAATTCTCAAATTATAGAATTCAGAACCACCATATCAACAGTTCTTTCAAGAAAATTCATTCTTTAAAACTCATGTTAAACCATGCAAGCAATTCTCTTTATCACGATTCAATAAACAAAGGTGGTCATATCAAAATCTCAATCTCATGCAATTCTTTTTCTTTAACATAAACATAGTTATATCAAGAACCACCCTCCCAACAATTCTAAATCATGTTCAATAACTATGACATTTCGAAAGTATCTTTCAAACCATAAAACATGCATTTCAAACTCTTTTCTAATAAAACCATAGGCTTTAATTCAACACAAGAGAGGGTACATAGTTTACGCTCTCAAACGATCTTAAATATCAAATTTCATACATATACATATACATATACATGTAAATAAATTTAGTGGGATAGGACCACAAGGTCAAAGCAATAATAATATTGAAGCATTTGAAATACGTAATTTAAAGCATAGATTCCAAAACCCCTTTGAAATTCATGCATAAAACTCTAAAAATCATTCTCTAATGTTTTCAAGTCCATGTAGTTTTTAGGATGAACTCCACGTACCTCTATTTCGGAAAATAATGGATGATTCTTGAAGCTTACGGTTTGGGGATTCCAAATCTCCAATTAGTTTCGAAAACCCACGGTTAAATCTCGAGTTACTTGGGTTTTTAGTTTGAAACCCTTATGAATGTTCTTGGAGTAATTTGATGAAGATGGGTGTATTTTGGTGCATTTGGGATTAAATCCCGTGATTAAGATGATTGGGGAACGGGAAATACCCATTTTGCCCCTAAAAGACGAAACTGGAAGTGCAGATTTTGGCCCAAGGCTATACCTTGGGCGGCACCCTGCTTGGACCCCCGGTCTAACCTGGGAGGTGCCTTGCTTAGACCCCCGGTCTAGACTGGGCGGCGCCCTGCTTAGACCGGTGGTCTAAGCGAGGCTGCGCGGGCTTATAGCCTTTTGCTACTGGTTTGAAGGTCCAAACACCCCCTTACGCTATTCGAAAAATTCCGAAACTTGTCCGAGATGTACTATGAGATTTCCCGATCGTAACGCAATTTGAAAATCGAAAATCGGATGTCGGGAAGGTCGAAAATAAAATCTCCGAAGATTGAGAGTTAAAAATGAGACTAAGTCTCTTCGACACTTAGAAAAATTTCTTGTCTTTTCAATTCTTTGAGCATACTACTAGAAACTAACGCACGATTTTTTCACGGGGTGTTACACCTTCCTTGTCTGTTATAACTTACAACATCTCTTATAGAGAAATGTCTATGATTATTCTGGACTATGTTCAGTAAATGCTACTGCTGACGAATAAAATGGATTTTCTTTAATTTCACAGTTGGAGTCTAGTTTAAAAATTTCCAGAAAAATGAATGAAAAATTCTTACCAGTAACCAGATCATTTGACAAGAAAATTTTGTTCCTATCTCCTGTTCTAAGCAAAATATATCTATTCACAAGTCTTCTTTCTGTAAACCGAAGTTCTCTGTCAATGCCATCACCAGGCTCTCAGACTCCTCTTCTTGAAATTTTTCAATGTTGTCTCTTGCCCATTAGTCTGATTAGTCCCGTAGTTTAGAAGATAAAATTACCAATTGTGAGCACATGTATCTAGCTATGGCAACAAGTGCATCTCATAACCTGTTAACTTTTAAGTTTGCAGGATATAAAAGCATTGTTCCCTACTGATAAGAATCCATTTCCCTTCTACGCTGGTTTTGGAAACAGACACACAAATGAGATCAGCTACCTCAAGGTTGGAATACCTAAATGGAAAATCTTTTCCATCAATCCAAAGGTACATAGTTAACTCTTACTATCAACAGAAAAGGACCTTCTGCAGAGAGATTGACCTATGATACTCGCACCAATATGACACTTTTTCATTCATTCACTTCAGCAGACTAGTTTTCTCATAAGTTACGTTGCTTAATTCCATCGAATTATTTTTACTTGAATAGTTTCATTTTGTGTATATATGCTCTATCCAAGTGAATATAAATTCACCTTGAAACTTAGGAACTAGGACCGAAATAAGTCATTATTTGAATCAATTCACCAAAGTAATTTGTTTTTTGAAAATTTTACAAAACTAGTATAAACGTTGTTCCCAATAACGTTTTATGTTTTAAAAAGGTTAACGGCTTAAACGGAATTGGCGTTAGATGTTAGAAGTATAAAACGTTACTCACAGTAACGTTTTGACATAAAACGTTACTCTCGATAACGTTTTAGACATAAGACGTTACCGCCAGTAACGTTTCTCTGTAGCTCTGCCACCCAAGAATCCTGTACAAATCTGACATAAAATACATTATCACCAATAACGTTTTAGCTGTAAAACGTTACCCCGAATAACGATTCTATCAAATCAACCCAGCAACTTTTGATCGAAAATTTGCCTTGAAATCGTAATCACTAGTCACATTTTTAGTTAAAAACGTTACTGTGAGTAATTAAATAAAGTATAAAAATAACTCATCCATATCACTGGGCTACTTCATTGTTTTGCATATATCAAACCGTACCACTTCGTCATTAATTCGAAACAAAAGCTCATTATCTTTCATGTCAGTAAGCACACTTCCAGTTGCAAGGAAGGGACGTCCCAAAATGATGGGAACTTCAGAATCCTCCTTACAATCCAGAATAACGAAGTCTGCAGGAAAGATGAATGAAGAAACCTTCACCAACACATCATTCAAGATACCCACAGGTCGTTTTACCGACCTATCTGCCATCACGAGCCTCATATTGGTTGGTGTCGGATCGCCTAGCCCCAACTTCTTGTAGATGGATAGTGACATCAAATTGATGCTAGCTCCCAAATCGCACAATGCTTTAGCAAAATCCAATGACCCAATTTTGCAAGGAATAGTGAAAGCTCTAGGATCTGCCTTCTTTTGAACTAACGACCTTGTAGCGATTGCACTACAATAATGAACATTATCTGCCAAGTCATAACTTGCTGCCCGCTTCTTTGTCAAGAGATCCTTCATAAATTTCGCATACCCAGGCATTTGTTCAAGTGCCTCCACCAATGGAACATTAATGGTCAGCTGCTTTAACATATTCATGAATTTGCTGAACTTTGTGTCATCCGCCACCTTCTTCAATCTTTGGGGAAAAGGTGGTGGTGGGTATGGAAGTGTTCTCTCCACGGTTTTCTTCTCCTCTTGCTTCCGTTTTCCCAAATTTTCAGGCTGCACAGTGCTGGATGTGGCGTCCTTGACGTCAGGAGTAGTGGCTGGGGCATCTTCTCCTTTTGCATTGTCATCCATTTCTGCAACTTCGTCAATCACTTTCTTGCCTTTTGCTAAAGTTTCCAGCACCTTACCACTTCTGGTAGTGATGGCCATGCATGACCTATCATTCCTTGGGTTTTGCACAGTATCACTAGGTAAAGTGCCGGCCTTTCTTTGGTTGAGTGCTGCTGAAAGTTGACTGAATTGCTGCTCTAGTTGTCTAATTGAAGTGGAATGTGAATCTACTAATTGTTTCATGGCGGACAAATCATTAATTACCTCCGTTACTCCCGCGCTCGTTGCTTCCACTCCCTTCAATAATTTAGCCATCATGTCCTCCATACTTCCAGAATTAGATGTGGTGGTGTCACATCTTCCAGGGGGAACGTACAAACCACTCTTTTCATTCGTGTTCTTCCAACTACCTTGGTCTTTGCTTCCAGATTTATCATAATAGTTCCGACCTTGGTTTCCTTGGGTATTCCCTCGGAAACCCCCCTGATTGTTCAAGTAGTTGGCCTCCTCTTCTGAATCAGCTTCGTCTCTTCCTTTTGACGCAATAGCTTTCACTTTTTCAGTCTTCCCTAATAGATGCTTTGTAAGAAGATCCATTTGGGTTTTCATGTGCGCCATATCTTGATCACGTTCTTCTTCTCTTCTTCGTTGGTCTGCAGTCATGCCAATAGATAAAGTGGGGCTTGCTATCTCAGAATCCCTGGTATGCCAAGCTCTACTTTGTTTCGTCATACGATCTAGCATATTGCTTGCTTGACCAAAGGTGAGGTCCATGAAAGAACCTCCAGCTGCATTATCCACCACTGGTTTAGTTATTGAATTCAAGGCTCTATACAAGATCTCCATAAGGTGAACATTAGTCATGTGATGGTTTGGGCATCTCGCTAGCTTTGTCTTGAACCTCTCCCATGTTTCATGAAGAGCTTCAGAGGGAAGCTGACGAAAGTTGCTGATTTCATCTCTCAATTGTGCCCTTTTGGATGGCGGAAAGAATCTTTCTAGGAAAGCGTCTCTCAATTGCCTCCAATTTGTGATTGAATCAGGAGTCAGCCCATTCAACCATAGTGTTGCCTCCCCAGACAGAGACAATGGAAATAGACGTAATCGAATAACATTCTGACCAACACCAGGATTGTCAAAAGACTTGCATGTAGAAATAAAGTTGATGAGATGCATATTCGGATCATCGCCTGCTAGTCCACCAAATAATCCCTTGAGTTGCAATAACTGAATCATGGTGCTAGTGATATTAAACTTTGCTCCGGGTGCCAATGGCGGAAGAATAATAGCTCCAGTGGCACCAGGTCCGTCCAGATCGTCCTCATCGTCATCAAACGGTATTTGCACAGCTCGACGTTCAGGCCTAAATCGTGCTTGACGATCTCTCCTTTGTATGGGTGCCGCCATTTCAGTAGTATGTCGTGGGTTTAGTAGCTCTTCATCGCCCAGAACCTCATCGTCAGGATTTGTTGCTCGCCTATGGTTATCAATATTCTGTTGATGCACTTGAGCAGCCATCCTTTCAATTTCACGTTGTGCCTCCATTGATGCACTGAATAAACCTAAAAAAACAAAAACAACAACTAAAAGTAAAAGTACGAGAATCTTTGACCAAAGGGTCTAGTAATTATCACGAACTTGATTGACACTCGTATTCCCCGGCAACGGCGCCAATTTTTGATAACGCTCAATCTACAGCTCTTGTGAGTGTAAAGCGGTCGTTAGCAAATATAGAACCCAACCTGGGTTGGGTGTCGATCCCACAGGGAATAGCTTGGCCAACAAGTAAGCAAAATTACTAAACTTTTGGTGCAAGTCTCGTAAGAGGGGGGATTCTTGTCTTGCAAGTAATTAAATAAAGTATCAAAATAAAAGCTGAAAATAAAAAGAAAGAATGTTACGTGAGTTGTAAACAATGAGAATTGAAGCGTTGGGGTTATGTCCACCTTTTGAGGTATACGTCTGATACAAGATCAAACCAACAACACCAAGATCTTCAAAGGAGACTCGGATTTCAGTTTAACAACTCAAGAACAACCAGTTTTTAGTTTCTGTTTTTCAGCAACAATAACACAAGAGAAACCAGTTTTTGTTTCGGTTTTTCAGTCCAACAATACAAGAACAACAAGATAGAAAATAATGCTAGTGAATCGAAAAGAGCCCCACACGGCTTCACTAGACTTGAAGATAACAAAAATCAGTAACAACAACAAGATAATGAAAGATAGATAACTTGACATAAAACATTCAAGAAAACTAAGAACCCTACTTCAAGAGAAGGACCCGAAATCTGCTGAATGTAAACACCAAGTTCTTACGAGGACCAAGAGGTACTTAACAACCGCAAAACCCTTGTTTCTAGCCAAAGATACAACACAAGTATTCCTCTACTTGTGAGCTGATGGAGGCGGCTCCAAAGAGTGGAAAAGAGAAGAGATGTTTTGTGTTTTAGGTTACAACTTTCAGCTTTCAAAAACTAGGGAATAGCTCTCTAACATGGTCTATTTATACTACAAACAAAAGGAGTAAAATGACCCATCCGCCCTTGCTTTCTTGTGCCATCCTTGGAGAGTAGTTTGTTACACTTTAGGACCTCTCTTCACACATAAAAACGTTTAGGTCCTTGGTCGGTTCAATCACCAACTCACACACGGCCAATTGCATGAACAAAGCTTGGAGTTTTTGTAATTCCCGAGCTTGGCTCCGTGTGAAAGGCCGTGTACCCGTGGAGGCTGCCCTAACCGTGTCAAAAATCGTGAGTCCTCACTCTTAAATGCTCCAAGCAATCTTCCATACGCGAGATTGCTTTAAGTTACGCTCAAAACGGGTCCTCCATGCATGTTCTTGTATTATCGAGGTGACCAATTCTCGAGCCTCTATGTGTTGGCCTCCAATGATGTCATCGAAAGATAAGATGGCCATTTGTCCCGTATCATCCTCCCCTTCTTGAAAAGGATTCGACCTCGAATCCAAACCTTGCAAAATCGAAGAGAGGACAACCAAATACAAACTCCTCATGGCATGAGGGTTAGGGTTAGCATAACAAATCATCTCAACATGCCAAGGTTGCACATATTTGCAATATAACCAAGAATCCTTTGCAAGGAATATTAAAAGCTCAACAAAAGGTGTACAAAGGATTTGGTTATTGGATACATTAAGAGTGACACTTTGCTTGTCATGTAGACCAAGCAACAAGTTTGGTGCACCAACATCACCATTTCTAAATTTGGCACCGGGTTCAAATGGGAAAAGTAGCCATAGACACGGGTCTCGACAACACTTCCCTTTCCCGTGGTCTACATCCAAACTAAATGACATACTCTCTACAATAACATACATATGATCCAAAGCAAATAGAGAGTAGAGAAAAGTGTCACTCAAATCGACTTCTACTAAGGTGCTCTCATGTGTGTACTCACTACTAGTTTCCCAATAATCACCATGAGTACTCTCAACAATGAAATCACACAAGGTAGAAGAAGAAGTAGCTTTCGCAACTACACATTCCTTACCCTTAAGAGGGCTCTCATCTTCCAAGAAGAGATTTCCCTCTTTCGGAGGAATATTGTCACACCATAGTGGGTTAGCATATAAGCTATAGCTTCCAAGGCAAGCTATACCATCATTTTCACCACTAGGTTCACTAGGAGTGTTTAAATCATCTTCAAACAAGACATTGTACCGAAAAAGAGTGTGATCTACCTCACGGACAGATTTGGAACAAGCAAGTTCCTCACTCTCTAAATGATCAATATCAAGTTTCAAGGATGTTTCAAACACAATAGTACCCCAAGAAGAGCTCTCGGGTTCATTCTCACCTTGATCAACATTTTCAACATCATCACATACTTGAGGTTCATTAATTACATCATACACATCCTCAAGTGGTGGGTAATTTTCACACATAAGTTGATCAACACAAATTTCAGAAGATAATGTACTTTCATTCAACATAATGGTTTCAACACTAGGTGGACATAAATCGATCTTACAAGAAGAGTCTATTCGGTCATCAATAGGATCAACTAGTGTATCCACACTCACAACATGTACATCATCATCAAATGGCAAAGAAATAATACACTCACATATAGGCAAGCTACAACTCACACTCAATGGGCTACTAGCCACACAATTATCATTCACATGTACAAAAGTGTAAGAGTTTGCCATTTTACCTTGAAGTCCTTGAGTAGATTCTTCTTTGTCATGGTGTGAAGGTCCTCCAAAAGTTTGAGCAGCAACTTTCTTTTGACATTGTTCTTCTTCGCTTTCCATGTTGCTACCTACACAAATGTCCTTAGGAATAGAAGGACAAACAATGTTAGCATGGTTTGGTGGTAATCCTCTTACTTTGCTCCACACAACCTCTCCTTTTTCCACTCTCGGATTACCACCTTTCATTTCCTTACTCCTCTCAATCTTTTGTCTCTCATAATAATTCGGATTGGAGTAGGTAGGAACTTCTTTTTGCGGCCCGGGCAGAATGTACGTCTCGAGGCAATTTCCCCATCGGTCTCTTACAATATTAGGCCAATTTTGCATATTTGGAACTTTATGTTGTGCAAACCAATCGGCGCCTAAACTCACATGACCATAGGTTATGGGAAAAATATCACACCACACCTCCTCATGGTAATTAAATTGGGAGAAGACAACCTTTACCCTCTCGGTAACCTTAAACCTGTCCAAGAAGTATGGAACAAGTAAAGGCTCACAAAATAACCCCAAGTAATCAACCATGGACGGAACAATGTAGTTTCTATAGTACTTATCATCTAACACAACGAGGCAGCCCGGTATCCCACAAATGGTCACCTTTCCGGAGTGTACACTCCTTCTCGGATCAACATTGTAAAGCACATGAGTACCCCTCGATTTTGGAGATGTATATCCTCTTCTTCCCATTGGACAACCTACACTATAGCTAGCATAACCATTCACACTATATCGACCTTGATAAGAAGTACTACAAGGTGGAGAATATGAATCTTCACACTCCTCACGTGTACTCTCATCATAAGATCCATCACGAGGTCCTACGTCATCTCCAAAGTCACCATAAGCACTAGGCACTTCATTCACCTCATTTTCTCCCTCAAAACAGTAATTTTCAAATCTGCCTATGTTTTGACCATGGCCATTTTCATAGCCTCCGCAATCTTCCTCAACTTCGTAGCCATAAGAACCCTCACTACAATCATAGCCTCCCGTATTGTAGTCACAATAATCCCCGGCTATCAAAGTCATGTTCCTCTTATATCACCCTTTAAACCTACAAAAGAACAAACAATATTAGTAGTAAAGCTCCTTCCATTGTCAAGGTATTATCCGCTTTAGTTCACCACAAGTTCGTGTTCCACAAGTGTTGTATAATTGGCTAGTAACCGTGAGAGGTTAAGGTATGAGTAAGCTCTTGTCCGGAATGGATTCTCGTTTGAAGACTCAAAGAATTCTTGCCGGACTAGAGTCAAAAATCAGCAATTCGTTCAAACGAATAAAAGCACTCAAATAATCGTTGACACGAACAAACGGTTCAAGGAACTAGTTGACAACCTAGTAGGAAAGTACTAGTTTGTTAATTAGTTCTAGGACCAAGTAAGGGAGACCAAGAATCAATAATTAGCAACCAAGACTATCCTAAGTTGAGCTTATAGCGACGTGGTAGCATGCAATGGTCCCACACGTTCTTCTACTCTCGGTTTTTCTCTTTCTTTCTCCTTTTTGTTTTGTTCGGTTTTGTGTTAAGATTCACACAACTTGTTATAGTTTGAAAAGTGTTTTGGTGGGAAAACTAAAATCTTGTAGTCTTTGACCACTTTTCAATCTCAAGAAAGTGGGGTTTGGTAGACAAATCCCACAAAACAAGGCTCCTTGAATTAGGGAAAGTGATTGACAAGACTACAAAGTGATGGGTGCAAGTCTTTCACAACACTTTATAGCTTGTCTTCCACTTGATCACACAACAAGATGAACCATATGAACAAGTTCAAAAGATGAACACTTCACAACTTCTTCAACTTCTTTAGCACATAAACACAACCACCGATTTTTTTTTTTTGGGTTATCAACAACTTACAACTTTCGGCCACTTCAAGTCACTTACACAATGTTCAAGTTTTCAAGCTCAACTTTCGGATCTAGACATCTTAGTGTTGGTGAGAAAGAAACCAACACTAGAAACTCACTAAACAAGCAAAATAACACCTAGATCTAAACATATAACATCATTCTCGGTTTTCAACTTCTTGTGGACAGATTTCAGAATTTTTTTTTTTGTTGTTGTTTAAGCCGAGAACTTGCCCAAGATGGGTTATGTCGGAACACAACCGGTCTTGCTTTGATACCAAATGATACAAGATCAAACCAACAACACCAAGATCTTCAAAGGAGACTCGGATTTCAGTTTAACAACTCAAGAACAACCAATTTTTAGTTTCTGTTTTTCATCAACAACAACACAAGAGCAACCAGTTTTTGTTTCGGTTTTTCAGTCCAACAATACAAGAACAACAAGATAGAAAATAATGCTAGTGAATCGAAAAGAGCCCCACACGGCTTCACTAGACTTGAAGATAACAAAAATCAGTAACAACAACAAGATAATGAAAGATAGATAACTTGACATAAAACATTCAAGAAAACTAAGAACCCTACTTCAAGAGAAGGACCCGAAATCTGCTGAATGTAAACACCAAGTTCTTACGAGGACCAAGAGGTACTTAACAACCTCAAAACCCTTGTTTCCAGCCAAAGATACAACACAAGTATTCCTCTACTTGTGAGCTGATGGAGGCGGCTCCAAAGAGTGGAAAAGAGAAGAGATGTTTTGTGTTTTAGGTTACAACTTTCAGCTTTCAAAAACTAGGGAATAGCTCTCTAACATGGTCTATTTATACAACAAACAAAAGGAGTAAAATGACCCATCCGCCCTTGCTTTCTTGTGCCATCCTTGGAGAGTAGTTTGTTACACTTTAGGACCTCTCTTCACACATAAAAACGTTTAGGTCCTTGGTCGGTTCAATCACCAACTCACACACGGCCAATTGCATGAACAAAGCTTGGAGTTTTTGTAATTCCCGAGCTTGGCTCCGTGTGAAAGGCCGTGTACCCGTGGAGGCTGCCCTAACCGTATCAAAAACCGTGAGTCCTCACTCTTAAATGCTCCAAGCAATCTTCCATACGCGAGATTGCTTTAAGTTACGCTCAAAACGGGTCCTCCATGCATGTTCTTGTATTATCGAGGTGACCAATTCTTGAGCCTCTATGTGTTGGCCTCCAATGATGTCATCGAAAGATAAGATGGCCATTTGTCCCGTATCAACGTCTCTATTGGCTATGAGTGTGTAGAATCCTGACATGTAATTGCTTATAGAGAATTGTAGTCGATGGTAAATCCAAGCGTCTCTCGACCTGAACAAGGACTATTTCACTTTAACTCTCTCGAGCTTAAAGCGTGTCTAACGGTACGAATTCTCCAAGAGGTTAGTCCAGTTACGGCACTAGTTTTTTAATAGGAAAGGGTGTCCTACTACCTTGACATTATCTCTTTTCCAGACAAATAACCTTTCTCTCGAACAAGTTAAATGTTAGACTGGCGTATTCTTGCGTTTGCAACCGCAAGGAATGTAGATTAAGATGAAGAGACTAATGATATAAGCAATATACGTGTCACGAACTCACAAACTCACAGTAATAGATAGTAACTCATTTGGCTTCCATAACCCCAACAGAGAGGTTTAGTTACCCATGAATGCGAAGGAGATCACGATTGGCATTGTTATTATATCACAAGATTGGTTAATGGCATGTAGCTTAGGTGATAGGCGTGTGGCGTGATTCCTTAGCAAGTAACGATTCTCTTGTTGTGGAATTTAAGAATAGAATTAATGGAAAGATTAGAAGAGTAGATTAGAAGTGTTGTAGTGGAAGAAGAGAGGGATGAAAGAAGATTAATTATTGAATGTATCTCTCCACTAAGGGAGGAGTTAATTCTCTCCACTAAGGGAGGAGTTAATTAAAAATCTCTAGCATGATAGGGTATTTATAATACTCATATCCTACTCCTACTAAGCTACTGAAATAAATAACCAAATCCTACTAGACTAATGAAATACTTAACCCAAATGTACTAGGTTAATGTAACATTATCATAATCCAAATAAACTAATGAAATACATAACCCAATTGTACTAGGTTAATGTATCATTGTCAAAATCCAGCTTTGTGTCTGTAAGTCCCCAAAGTCTTCAGAAATGCTGTTTTAGCCCGGGACAGATTTTTCATGCAGCAGTTTTGGTCCTTAGGTGTGTAAACTCCCTTTCCTTCCTTCGTGAGCTTTCTTTTGCATCAAGTAAGCCATAAAATGCTGAATTTTGCATCATTTATACATGAAACTTTACTAATCATGTTCGTTAGCTCATTTATAGGAAAAAGGACTAAAGTGCATGAAATATATAATTTGTTCTCAAAACTAGGCTAAAATATGGGCAAAATATATTGATATAGGCACGTAAATTCGCCTATCATCAACCAACAAATCATGATAATCTATTTCAAATGAATGGTCAGCATGGTTATTATGGATTTGCCATGCTCAGTCATCCTCATTTTGCATATACTGCAACCCCTAGTATCCATCAATCACTTGATGCAAGCCCTAACGAACATGAGTATCAATCATATGATGAAGGATTAAGTAGTCAAGGACACATTGAAAGTGGCCAAAGACAATATGAGATCAGCTGGGTGATCTTTACTTTTTTCTGAAACTATAAGAAATCTTATGCATCACTGCTTCACTAATTCATTATTTTTTTTTTCCGTAGAGAAGATGAGAATAACTTTGATTTGTGTAATGATGCACATGCTCAAATTTGTGATGAAAGTTCGGAGGAAGATGAACCTTCAGAAGATGATGGAGAAAGTGAAACCTTAGAAAGTGAATCTGATGAAGATACTAATGATAGTGAAGATTTACCTCAAAATGATATTGGTGTAAATCTTCATAATCAATTTGGTCAAAGTGTGTCTGAAATGCAAAATCATGATATACCCTACTTTACAACATTAGAGAATGAATAAGATATTTTTATCTCTACCCGTGAATCTGAGATGAATTGTTGTTCTGTTTGGTCTGACGATGGCAAAAAAGATTTAAAAAAAGGAATGTGTTTTAGCAGCAAAGATAGATTGAAACGGGCTGTGACAATTTGGAGTTTGCACAAAAATAAAGAATTCATAGTTGTAACATCAAGCAAGAAACTATGGATTGTCAGATGCAGGTTTCACGAATCATTAGGTTGTCGATGGTTTCTTCGAGGCCGAAAGGTTGGAGGTAGCCTTTGGAAGATAGGAAAGTATTTTGATAATCATAGATGTGAGACTGAAGGGCTTACTATAGGTCACACTAACCTAGTTACCAATTTAATTGCATCTTTGTTTCTAAATCAAATACGTAAAAATTCCAAATTGTTGGTAGTAGATGTCATTTCTAAGGTTCAAGAAATATTTGGTCATCAAGTAACATATAGGAAAGCGTGGCTTGGACGTCAATGAGCATTTAAATTGGTGTATGGTGATTTTCAGAAATCATTTAGTGAGCTTCCTAAGTTTTTTGCAGCTTTTCAACACTTTAACCATGGAACAATTGTAGAATGGAAACACAAAGAGTCAATGAGTTCGTTAGAGGTAAAAACGTTTAAATTTGTATTTTGGGCTTTCAAGCCATGCATTGATGGATTCCGAACTTGTCGTCCAGTTATTTTAGTAGATGGAACCCATTTGTATGGTAAATATGAGATAAAATTATTAATTGCTGTTGGAATTGATGGAAATGATAACATTCTTCCTCTAGCATTTGCTATTGTTGACAGGAAATCGAAAGAGGCATGGAAATGGTTTTTTAGAAAACTAAGCGCACATGTAATAAAGGATAGAGAAGATGTATGTATTATCTCTGATAGGGCAAAAGGAATCTTAGCTAGTTTATCGGAGTTGTGGTAATTCCAGGAGCCTCGGGACTTTCATCGATTTTGCGTAAGACATCTTAAGAGTAACTTTCAATCTTATTTTCCAAATAGGAATCTCAGTGATCTGATGTGGAATGCTGCATCGGCTCATCAAGTAAGGAAGTTCGAAGCTTTGATGTAGGAAATCAGGGAAGAAAATGAAGAAGCATATGAATATCTCATGCAATTTCCATTGGACAAATGGACGATTAGCCATGATAATGGAAAAAGATGGGGAGTGTTGACAACAAATCTTTCAGAGTCTTTCAACGATCTTCTAAAGAAAGCTCGAGGATTGCCTGTCACTGCCATGGTGAGACTTTCATTGGAGCAAATAGTTGAACGGTATACCCGTAGATCTCAAACAACGCACCAACTTGTAGAGCAAAAGGAATTATGGACAAGCAGGTTCAAAGTAAAGTGGGAGAAGAACTACGAAAGTTCAAAAAGACACTTTGTTTTTGATTGGAATATATACACTGGGACATATGAGGTTAGATCTATTCAAGTTGATGGTACTGGTGGTAATCCTCATCGTGTTTCACTAAATGATAAAAAATGTGATTGTGGAAAATGGGCTAATTTGCACTTTCCGTGTTCACATGTCATGAAGGTTACTGAAACAATGGGAGGGCTAGCTAGAAATTTTGTTAGCGAGCATTTCACAACAGAGAATTATAGTGCTACATATTTCGGGTCATTCTCACCGGTTGGGCACGAGTCATATTGGCCATCTCCAAGTTTTATAATGAGAAGTAATGAATTCTATCGTCGTCCTAATCGACAAAGGACAACTAGAGTACCTAATGAGATAGATCGTGGTCCTACAATATATGGGCGAGCTTGCGGGTTGTGTAGACAGACTGGACATGATAGGCGTCGATGTCCAAATCGTAATCAAACTTAAGTGGGTACTCTTAAAATTTCTAACCGTTTTAAGTCTAATGAATTCTGTTTTGTGGATTATTTCTAAGTCTAATAATTGTTTCATGAATTAATTGAGTAGAAATCTTGTACCAACATTCCGATAGAGTTTGCAACTCTTTTCTATCTTTCAGATGTCATCTGTAAGTATTATGTTTCATCTTATGTAATACCCCGAAAAATTTTCTTCGTAAAGATTTCGTAAGAAACGTATCGAGTTCTACGCTTTAGAGCGATCCATAAATTTTCTGTTTAGTATTTCTAAGATGTTGACCTACCATTACGTAGAGTATCGAATAATCTTTCCAACGATATGTAGATCATCAAATACGGACACTCGAGCGATGAGTTACGACCATTCCGATTGAACTACGACCATTCCGATCGAACTGTGAACAGTAAAATATGCAGGAAATTAAAATTACTGCAGCCGGGCGAATTTCAGGATCAACTTCAAATGATCATAACTCCTTATACATAATGATCTGGGTGATTTGCTATATATCAACGGAAATCTCTGCGAGTCCTCTTTCTAATGAAATTGGTTTCATCTAATTTGACTATCGGAGAAAAAAGTTATGGTCAATCTAGTTCAGCCTATCAAACGCGAATTTTTGGGTCAACTTCAAACGACCATAACTCCTTGTACATAATGATCTGGGTGAGCTACTATATATCAACAGAATCCTCTAAGAGTCCTCTTTTTAATGAAATTGGTTTCATCCAATTTGGCTATCGGAGTAAAACGTTATGGTCGATCTACTACAGCCTATCAAAACTATCCACCAATGATTGAATGAATAAACTTTGATTTATATGATTATCTCAATGTTTTCATGATATGATTTAATAATTATCATTTGCGAATTACACACTTTTACCACGAGGTGGTATTTTGAATGATTTTGGGACGTATGTTGAGATGGTATTTTGGAATAATATTTTGAGATATGTGTCAAGCTTTATGCTTCCCAATGACGATTTGAATTATTGAATATATATTTGAATATCCACTGGGACATATGAAGTTAGATCTATTCAAGTTGATCTAACCAGTTGGGCACGAGGCATATTGGCCATCTCCAAGTTTTATAAGGAGAAGTAATGAATTCTATGGTCGTCCTAATCGACAAACGACAACTAGAGTACCTAATGAGATGGATCGTGGTCCTGCAGTATACGGGCGAGTGTTTCATGAATTAATTGAGTGTAACTGTAACACCCCGTATTCAAGTACGTGTATTGGCGTATTCAAATACGTGTCAACAACAACAACAAACCCAGTGTATTCCCACCTAGTGGGGTCTGGGGGGGGTAAGATGTACGCAGTCCATACCTCTACCTCTGAAGAAGTAGAAAGGCTGTTTCCGATAGACCCCCGGCTCAAGACAGTCGCCACACAAATATAAATATAAATATAAATATAAATATAAATATAAATATAAATATAAATATAAATATAAATATAAATATAAATATAAATATAAATATAAATATAAATATAAATATAAATATAAATATAAATATAAATATAAAGTAACGCATAGGTAGTAGGAAACATCGGGAAGCACTCAGATACATCATAAAACATGGAACACCGAAATCATAACAAGAAGAAGAATAGGAATAGGAATAAAAATAAGAGTAGGAAGAATAACAGGAATAATCCCCCACCAAAAAAATTTCCTACCCTTGTGCCCCTAAACTGGCCCTAGTCTTCTGCCCTAATCCTCGCCCTTCAGACCTTCCTATCTAGGGTCATGTCCTCGGTGAGCTGTATCGGTCTTATTTATATGGAATTATTTTTTTTTATTTTATTTATACCGGAATTTGCCCGTCGATGATTCCATGCGAAGGTTATTGAATAAGCATTCCAACGATATAAAGATTTCCAAAAATGGATAGGTTTCGGATATAATCGAGCACGTTCGAAACTATAAAATGGTGGCCGGGATATTTGGGGACTGTTTTGATAGGCTGAAGTAGATTGACCATAACGTTTTACTTCAATATCCAAATTGAATGAAACCAATTTCATTAGAAAGAAGACTCTCAGAGCTTTTCGTTTATATATAATAGTTCACCCAGATCATTATGTACAAGGAGTTATGATCGTTTGAAGTTGACCCAAAAATTTGCTTTTGATAGGCTGAACTAGATTGAGCATAACTTTTTGCTCCGATAGACAAATTGGATGAAACCAAGTTCATTGGAAAGAGGACTCGCAGAGCTTTCCGTTGATATATAGTAGATTACACAGATCATTATGTACAAGTAGTTATAATCGTTTAAAGTTGGAGAAAAAATATGCCTTGCCTCAGTACTTTTTCTTGCACGTTTTACTGTTCACAGTTCGATCGGAATGGTCATAGTTTGATCGGAATGGTCGTAACTCATCGCTCGAGTGTCCGTTTTGGGTGATCCACATATAGTTGGAAAGCTTATTCAATGATCTAAGAAATGGTGGGTCGAAATCCAAGAAATGACACACAAAAAATTATAAATCATTCTCGAAGATAGGATCCCAACACGTTTACGCACAAAATTTCAACGAAAAAATTTTCTGGGATATTACATTGAGTAGAAATCTTGTACCAACATTCCATGGGCTAATCTTCACAGCAGCTGGATTTCAATTAACACCATATCAATTTTAAATTCAAAAAAGGAAACTATTTTTTTTTAAAAAAAAAGAGAGCAAATTGTAACGAAGTTTATGTTTCTATAATTATTACTAGTAATAAAAAGAACATGAAAGCTAGTGGTTATGATGTCAAGTAATTTTCAAGGAATAAGGCAGTGTATAAAAGTAAGGAAACACTTAACTAATGTTCCACAAGATCCATGCAGCTATCTATAAAATGAAGATCTCGTTTTTACCAAATATAAATGAGAAACTTTTAACCCCCAAATATGAAATGGATTGAATTGAATATTGGGTTGGGTCATGACCTGCCCAAATTTATTTTGGGTTGAAACGGGATGGGTTGAGACGGGTAAAATATCAGGTTGGGTCCAGGATAACAAGGCAAAAGAGCTTAATTAATGTTTTTGATCTCCTTGACAGCCACACAACTCATTGGATGTTAATGCTAAGCAATTGTATATATACAATGAGGTCATACTCATCCTATCACACAGTTCCCATGTTAATAAATCGAACTTAATATGCATACAATAATTCTTTTGTGGCTACAACTTAGCATAAGTCTTGAGTCATAACTCAAGTCTCAAATGTTTATGATGCTGCTTCTCAGCGTTAATAAGATGTACAACATTCCAAAAACTTTCAACTCGAAAAACATACAACTAGTAGTAGGAATCGTAGTATCAAATACATCATAACAGTTAATCCACACGGTTCCAGCTCTCAGTCCTCGAGTCAAGCCAACACCTTCAATAATGTAGCAGCATTAAAACTATGGGTTGGATCATCTACGAAGAATGTCTCCTACAGACTGTCCTAAACTGAAATGCAGAGAAACATAATTCGATTATATCACCTTATGAATGACTAACGAGTTAATATAACTTCCTGTGAATTTTCCATAGTAGAACCTTGTGTCTACAGCAGCAACAGTTTTACAACAGTGTAATAACAACCAGGCAGTAATACAATAACGAGGAAGAAGAGTATGATACACTGCCATCAGTTGTTTGGTTGTTGACAACGCAAAGGCCTAAAGAACAGTGTCAAAACTACAAAAGAACCAAAAATGCCTATTCCCATTTGTAGAAAAGACTTCAACTGCCAATCTCAAAATGAAAAAGAGAGAAACAAAACCTTCCAACAACTCCAAAATCTCCCCTTTTTCAGAACTTTACCAATATTTTTTACTCAAAAAGTTATTCTACCTTCCAACAATCAGCAAAACAGACACTTTTAGCACAACCCCACAAAGCCAAAAGTTCAATAAGAGTACAACAAAATAGCAAAGTACCGTGCACAAACCAGTACCACTGGGAGCCATTGCCTGTGATCTTTTCTGGAAACTCTCTTCACACAGTTGAGTCTCATTCTAACATCACCTATCCAGGTTTCACTATATACAACTTTCTACCAGCAATACATATATAATAAAGATGTTCCTATTGCAACCAGCCACAAATATATGGCACTATGGCAGATTCTCAGAGTCAACAAGAGAAGCGAAACAACGTCACAGGAAGAAAAAATTAAGCATATTCCTGCACACATTCACCCGCAAATGTCTGCTGCTAGTTTTTTACTTAAAACAAGATACTAACAGAAAAAAAAAAAAGAAAAAGGAAAGAGTCAGATGCAATGACAGCTCAAAGACAATCTAAACCTTAAAAAGGACAATGAAAAATGAACTAACAACTCGCATACACCACAGCTCAAGATTAGTTTATGCAGCTAAACCAAATCGCGTACACCACCAAAGAATAGAAACCAAAAACCTTAAAAAGGACAACAAATGCTATAAAAAAAAGATACTAACAACTTTCCAAAAACTAAGCACAATGAAAAGTAAACTTAAAACAAGAAAGTAAAATAACTTATAGAGAGAACAGGTATTCATGTATTACCAAGTTATGACTAGACCACGTTCTAGGGAATGGAAGAAGGAAGAGTCCAACATAACTCCATTACTCTTTGCCTTTTTTGTTTTGCTTTTTTTCTGTTTGGCTTTTTTCTTTTCGGCGTGCTGGTAAGCGTAGTGACTCCCTGTCAAGCAAAGGTCGATTTTCAACTGTTCAGCTAAAAAAATGCAGTTAAGTTGAAAAAAAAAACATAATCACGAAAAAATACCAGTCCCACAAAGCTTAGCAATAATTGTACGCTTCTCTTTCTTTGATAGTTCATCATGCTGAATAGTCATATCACAACCTTTACTTTCATCCTCCGGATCATTACCGTTTACTTCATTGTTGGCATCATCTAACTCATTATCTTCCATCTCAGTGTTCAAGTTCTCCAAATTATTAGTGGCATCGGGGATATCAATAGACATTGGCACAGGCGATGAGGTAAAGTTTGGGGCATTCTCAAAATGTTGAGGCTGATAACTACCAAATATATTATCAAGTGATGAAAGACTTGGATACCTTGATATTTGTGGAGTCTGTGGAGTTATGTATGGCACAATCTTTGTATGTTGATATATCATACCTGATGCCTGAGTGAATTCCTGAGTACAACCCATTGAAGTGGAACCAAAATCATGATTAGTTGTTGCTTGATCGTCTTCTGAACTTATTTGTGCATTTTGCGTTGCTTCATCCATTTCATTTATTTCAACAGGCACTTGGTCTCTCGCAATAGCACGTTCTCTTGTTTCAGCAACACCGCCTTTTCCTCGCCTACGAATAGGGGGACGTAACCGATCAGGTTGCACCTCATCTCTTCTATAATCGGCTGATATATGAATCCTGTCGACCTCGTGGACATATCTCAACCAATCAGAACTTTGATCCCGCACCATCTTTCTAAACATGTATAAGTCCTCATACGATGGTGTATCTCCAGGTGATTTAGTTTTATCAACCATCAAATGAATATGACGCGCTTGTGAATTAAAGTAAAAATCATTTAACTGTATAAGCATTAAAAAGATTCAAGAAAAGCTAAGTTCCTACTTTGGAGGTTCTGATTATTATTAACATATATTAGATAAATAAAAATCAGACAAGCAAAGTTCTACTTACCATTGTTTCATATGCAGTTGAATTAGGCACATAACCTTGTTGGCATTGAGGACGGGGATTAGGATTACCAATGAGAAGACGAGTAATACGTCTGAACCAAATAAGGTAGGGGTCATCATACCGAAGTGGCCCATGATTGACTGGTGCATTACAGATATATTGTTCTCGCTCGTTCCAAAAAGGTAACCATTGTGCATGTTCTAACTCCCAGTTTGTATTTGGCCTTCCCCGACGATCATGACGAAAGTGGGTGGAATCAAATAGAAATGGAGTTGGAATCACCTGCTGCAATCCAAATTGCCTCATTACTCTATCAGGCAAGTGAACCTCTACCACATCCCAACAGAAGATTGGAACTCTAACACGCCATATGTCTTATCCAGCGCGACAATAGTCAGGAAGACTCTCAATTAAATCATCAGTATATGGTTCCCAGATAAACTATATGAAAAAGGAAAAAGCAAATGAGTCTATATTTACAATTTACGTAAAATCAAAGATAAAAAATTATACACAATCTACCTGATCTTCTGTCATAGAGTCAAGTGCATCCCTATAAACTTTCAGCACATGCTTAGTAGTGTTAGTCCAACTAAAGTGTGCAAACCATCTAGTAGCATGTGGACCCCTATGCAAATCAGTAGGAAAAATATCTCCTGTACCTCTTTTACCAATCACCAATAGTTCTCATCGTCTCAATACCAAGTACCGGAGCACCATTCACGGGTAATCCATACAACACCTCGATATCTTGCAAGGTGATAGTTGCTTCACCTATTGTAAAGTGGAAAGTATGTGTTTCAGGACGCCAACGCTCAACTAATGAAGTGATCAAACTACGATCGATAGCAGGCCTATTACATCTATAAACACCATACAATCCAGATAATTTAATCACTTCTAAAACTCGTGGATGGATAGGATATTTTTCTACGAGCTTCCAAAAACTTCCATCACTCTTTCTCGTATTAAGAATCATATCAGCACTTCCATCCCATATATCCCGTGACCTATGAGTAAGTTGTTGAGTTAATACAGACGGTTCAAGTGGCCCAGGATCCAGCTTGTATGAACTACTACCTGCCATATAAAAGTACCTATACATAAGTGAATATGTTCATTATAATGAACATATTAATCAGCCATAAAAAGGAAAAAATTGTTCTCTTAAGTATGAGCAAAGTCTACAAATATCCTTTCTCCTTCAAAAAATATCCCAAAATTGAAAAGAATTTAAATCCATTTGTTCCGAAATCATAATTTAGAGCATAGTTGAGTAAAATTTGAGAAATACAAAAGTTTAAAATAGAGAGTCAAGTTGAGTCTAGAAAAATAGAGAGTAGATTCGTACCAAAAACACCCTTTCTATGACGTTGAGCCTAGGCTTCCGCAATCCGAAACACAGCTGAACCAACAATCACTTAGATGATGGAGTAGCCAGAGGAGTCGAAAGAGACGAGATGGAGTAGCTAGAGGCGTCGAAAGACACACAACAAATTTTTCTTCTTCTTCGAATTAGGGCAGTGGCAGAGAGAATTTTCTTTTCTTTTCAAAATTAGGGCAATGGTTGCCCCTAAAATAATTAGGAATTTGATTTTTATTTGGTTGGAAAACGTTACTCATAGTAACGAATTACTTATAACACGTTATTATAAGTAACGTTTTATGGTCCGTTAAAAGTCAAACACCGCCAGTTTTTACTCTTGCATTTTTTAATAAAATAATAAAGTAACACGTTATACTAGTTTTGTAAAACTTTGAAAAAACATATTATTTTGGTGAATTGGTTCAAAAAATGGCTTATTTTGGTCAAAAATTCTTGAAACTTACATGATGCCCGACACCGTTTTTCAAAATACAGAAGAGTTTATTGGATGAAAATAATCTTCATTTTTACCTAACCAGCTAAGCTGCTCCTGACCACTTTTATCCAACGATCAGGAAAGAGTTGTTACCGTCCCGTAGGTTCTATGCGTCGTTAGACTTAACCTTCTAGGCTTTGTTGCTACTTCTGCTACGCTACGCACTGAGTTGAATATCAATAGTCTGATTGCATGCAGATTCAGAAAATAGGGAGATAAGCAGTTCCGAAGGGTGAAAATGATGAAAAGCCTGTGCGCTGTTTGGTGTTTTAAGTTATGAAAAATTAACTTTCCACTTTCTGGCCAAGTCCTTTCTCCTTCGCTGTAATTTTTTTTGGTAAAGACGTTTAAGTTTGTTTCGTTTTTACTAGGTGCTGTGATGCATTTAATCCCAAATGGATGTTTGGTTACCGCAAATAGTTAGATGATCATTGTCCTTAATGGCAACTTACACTTTGTTATAAAAGTTTAATATATGCATAGAGTCCGAGAGTTTAAAATGACTACAGATAAGAATGAATCACTCTCAAGTATTTGAACATTATTCTTTAAAAGAGATTATATTGGATAAACTCTCAAGTATTGACAATGATGGCATTTTAAAGATTGCAGATTTTGGGTTGGCAAACTTTTCCGATAACCAAACAAGCCGTGTTGTGACTCTTTGGTATTGACCACCGGGGCTGTTACTTGGAGCAAGTCATTATGGAACTGCAGTAGACTTGTGGAGTACTGGCTGCATACTCGGAGAATTATATGTTGCCAAGCCCGTTATGCCTGGTAGGACAGAGGTACATACTTCTTACAGTGTTCATTACCGCAGCATGTTTTATACCAAATCACACGATAGACAAGCTTTGAGAAAATTAAAAAAAGGCTCTCTACAGCCAATCAACCTATCTATCAACTGTGGTTCAAACCTAAATGTCACGTTATGCAGATTAACATATCCTGTTTTTCTCCTTAGTTATGATATTATTTGTTATCGGCAATTTAACATGCACGAGTTAAATTTTCGTCCTTGTAGGTGGAGCAACTACATAAGATTTTTAAGCTTTGTAGTTCTTCAACTGAGGATTATTGGAAGAAACCAAAACTATCTTATTCGGCAGTATTTAAACCTATACAGCCTTACAAACGGCGTATTGGGGAAAGATTTAAGGAGCTTCCTCTATCCACCGTGCAGTTACTGGAGACATTACTTTCTATAGATCCTGCACTAAGAGGAACGGCAGTTGGGGCTCTTGAGAGTGAGGTACTTTCTAACTCCTCCAACTCCATCCCTACATTATTTTTGGGTAAAGCTATTCAGCAGCTACATAATATGTCTTTCTATGCACACATTGATTAGTATTTAATGGGAAGTAGTTCTCTGAAATTGGGATTCTTCAATTCTCTGTGTTAGACTGACGTGATAACCAACTACATCAGGCAACCTTTTCCGTATGCATGTTTTTGCATTGTAGTATATGTGGATCTGTGCTTCTGTTTCAATCGTGTTAATTTTGTCCTCACCGGCTGTGTTCCGAAGCAATGAACTCCAAAGGGAACCAATATGGTTGTGATGATAATGTTTGCGGGATAAAAGGAAGTTAGTGGGAACTCACAACAACAACAACCCAGTGTAATTTAATAGGAGGGTGGGGGAGGGTGTTGTTTACGCAGCCTTATCTCTACCTTGTGAAGGTCAAAAAGGTGGTGAGCTCCCTCTTGTTTTGGGGATTTCTCAGGTGTTTGACATTCTCATATATGCCGGTGATTTAGCGATCAAGCAACAGAATTTCACCAGCAATGAGGCAAAAGAGAGAGCTTGGGATTTTCTTTGAAGGGTGGTTGCCCCTCTCTGTTCCGCCATTGATTGTACTCCTTTATCAAACCAACAACCCTTGTTTATGGAAAAGCAAAAACTAGAAATGCCAAAATAGATTTAACATATATACGCTGAGACTCTTTTGTCTTTTTTCTCTGCGTGTGTATGTTTTTACTGTGTTGATGAAATGTTCATGAAGAGGCGGTGATGATACATTTTGGTAAAAGTACCACCATCATTGAGGCTTTGGATTCTCCATAGGAATGGCAATGGCGCGGTGCGGGTGCGGTGTGGTGCGGGTTTTAAGCTATTCAGTGCGGTGCGGGTTAAAGTAATTTTTTTTAAAATGGTGCGGTGCGGTGCGGGTTGCGGGTATATGCGGGTTTAAAATAACAAAAAAGCTAAAAATTAATATTGTTCTCGTGAATATACCTAAAATTATGTGTTCTTTACTTAAATTTTATGATACTTAATACTACATGTATAACACTACAAATAAATAATTTTATAGTAGCTTTTTTAACATCTCTATTCATTTGAATAAAAATATGATATTTGATCATTAGTTGTATACGTTATACTTTTGGACAATTTTTTAGTGAAAAGTGCTATAATAGAAATTAGTTATTATTTTCTAATTGTAGATTTGAAAATATTATGATTTTCAATAGAGTTATAAATTTTTTTTTAAAAAAAGGGAAAAAATAAAAACATGGGATAGTGCGGTGCGGTTATCCACGGGTATGAATGTGGGACGGGTTTATGCAGGTTTAAATGTCGTGCGGTGTGGTGCGATTTTAAAATTTGCGGGTTTAGTAAAAACCCGCACCGCACCCGCACCATTGCCATCCCTAATTCTGCATAAAACATTTGGAGTAGACATGCTTGTGTGTATATCGTCTTAGTTGTTAATAAATTAGCTTCATCTATTTTTTAAATTAAATTCTGCCCAAATTGCCAAATTTCTTATATCCTTTTTGACCATTGCAGGTGTTCGTTGAATGAGTAGGATTCATCAATTTGACCACTAGATTTTCAATCATGTTCGCTGTGGTAACATGTACAGTAACTCCGCACTCAACTTGAAGATCAGTTCTCCTCCATTGACTCCAGTCAAACTAAATCGTGGGTTGCTCAAAATTAAATAACAGTTGGACCTGGCACTTTTCAGACGGGGAAATTGTTGGTGTTTGAACTCAAAGGGCCTAGGTAGTCGCGTAAAGCCAACAAAACATCTATATTTTGGTAATTATCCGTGAATATTGCCATTGTCATTGCAACATCAATCAATTACAATCAAAGAGCCTCCGGAGTGTAAGCACCTATCTACACATCTAGACCTCAAACAAGACATCTACATTAATAATATTAGTTAATAGAGAATGTCAATTTTCTTTTTTCCATGAAGTATGTGTAAACAATGACATGACTGATGTGTGTATATATATATATATATATGGTGTTTATATGTATATATGAAGCAAATAATGGTAATTTTAGAGACCAATTTTCCCTTCGCTATTGAGCGTATTTCTTGTATTTCTCGTTGCTAAGGAATAATTTAGGACCAAGTATTTCTTATTCCTAAAAGATAATTTAGGACCAGGTAGTTAGTCTATTTGAGACGAAATATATCGTCGCTAAAAGATAATTATGACCAAGTAGTTAGTCTATTTGGGACGAGATATTTCGTCGCTAAAAGAAAATTACGACCAGGTAGTTAATCTATTTGGGATGAGATATATCGTCGTAAAAGGATAATTATGACCACGTGGTTAGTCGATTGGGACAAGATATATCCTCGCAAAAGGATAACTAGGACCGGATTTTTGGCCGTTGCAAAAGTTTTTTAAAGACCGGCTTTGTTGCGTCATCGCTATTGAGCTTTAGCGGCGAAGCCTGTTAGGACGGGACACAACCGGTCTTTTCCCGTCCAACACGACCAATCGGGACGAGATTTGGACGTTTTGAGACCAGATTTCCCTTCCTTATAGGCTATTTTTCTTGTAGTGATTACAATGAGATTGTTTTTATGTTTAAATCTATTTTCATGAAAATCATCAGACATTATTAATGCTCCTGCTTCTTTGAAGTTTTTCTTTTCATTAATATAATAAACCTTTATTCAACAATGTTAACGGAATAATCTTAAAAAATTCTAAGATGAACGTTAATTTGATTTTTGATATAAATTATTGAACTTGATAAGATGAGGGTAAAAATGAATTTTGGGGGAACTCTCTCTTTTCAAAATTCTGAAGAATTGGGGACAATCACTACAAGAAAAAGGCTTATTTAAGACCAACTTTCAGGGACGAGTCAATAATTTGATAAAAAATTGCCCCTACAAAAATACCTTTGTTGGAGGAGCAAATCGCTCCCTTCAATCCACTTAGTTAAATCCTAAAAAATGGACTTCTTTTAAGATATACATGTATATGTAACTTATGTTAAAATAGTAAAAATAGAAAATTTAGTAATTTTTAAAAATTGAAGGAATTTTTAGTATTTTTAATAACTTTAGTTGTGCTTTTATAAAAATTTTCCATAATTTTTTTCATTGGTCATTGGCCCAAGTCAGGATCAAAAAAAAATATTATCCTAGAGAATATATTAATTTATTAAGCATTAACTTAAAGATATTTTATCGTATATCCGATGTTTACGTCATATCGCATTATCTTACCGTGTGGTTAAATAAAAAAATTACAGTTAGAATGTGTATTAAATCTGTGATTTAGCAATAATGATAGTAATGTGTGTCATCGTGTATTTATTGGATCAGTGTAAATATTGTGTGCACATCATTTTTTAGGCAAATAAACCTAATAGTTTTATATCAGGATATTAATAAATAATAATTCAAATAAATTAATAACATTAGAAAAACTATATCCAGAATTGATTTTATGATAGGTTATATAAACATGTGAAAGAAGCAAAAATTAAAAAATTTAAACCAAATAGATAGAAGAATATCGAGAGGAAAATATGTGGCAAGACCTAATTCGTAAGTGCCTTTGATTGGAAATAAAAAATTGGGCTCTAAAATTACTTAAATTCACCAAAATGCACAAAGACAAATTATGTAAAACATAATATGAGGGGTAAAACTAAAATCCACAAGAGTTGTAGTATGATAGACTAAGTGTGCAAAAATCGAATCGACCAATAAAGCGAACTGATAAAAATGTTATAGAGTTATTGGTATTGAGTTATTGGGTTAATGATTTTCTATTGGTTTTATAAAAAAATTTATTGAGTAAACGGTTCGATTTTGGTTTTAGCTTATTGAGTTATCGATTAAACCGATAACCCAATAAGGATACACTAAGTTATTGTTTTACTCCTATTTGTATTATATATATAAATATTTATATTAATAATATATATATATATATATATATATATACACACACACTACTATTCACAATTCAGAGATTCAGAAAGTATTAACCTATTTAGGACAACAACGGCACAATACAAAGTTCAGGTATTGTCGTATTGGAAAGCTTGAAGCATTTAGTAGCTTCCAACAATTAGGATTCAGTTTTTTTTCGAACTAACATTCAATTCAAGTTTGAAAATTCTTGTAAACTAAAACGCATTGCATATGATTTTGGCGGCAACTAAGATTTCATTTTTTTATTTTAGTTGTTACTATTTTTATTTTATGAGTATTTTCTTATTGGTTAAATCGAAAATCGAACCGTTACACACCAAAACCCGATAAACCGAAAATCGATAAGAAATATCTTATTGGTTGGTTATTGGTTTTGCATATTTAAAAATCGAAAACTGATAAACCGAACCAATAACACATAAAACCGAACCGAACCAACCGATGCACACCCCTAACTACAAAGGCCAAAGTGTCAGAGAAAATTAATTTACAAGGATACAACAAATGCCCATATTAAACCTTGTTATCCTCTTTAATGAGATACTGGGCAGGTACATAAATACTCAACAAGGAAGCTCCATCTCCATCTTTTTACGATGAATAGGTAATTCAAGAGCACGATACCTCACGTATCTATAGAAACTTGAACCAAGGCAGAAGATCAACGCACCAATTAACAATCCTCCATTCAACATGCGAACAAGTACCACCATTGCTAACCCTAGAAATACATCTATAAATCCAATATCATATGCGGCGTGCATGAAGTGGGCAAATGTATAAAAATATGTGGTGCAGGCTAGCAGTAGGAAAAAGTAGGCTTCTTCATCGAACTCCGAATGGTGAGGCAAGGCTGCTGCAACTATCATAGGAATGACCTCGATCATAAATTTTCCCTTGGCACCAATTAACCGGAAAGGCGAATCCCGATGCCAATAAATAAGAGAGTACACTCCTATACCATACAAAATATTCTGATAGAAAGCAAAAATTAAGGCAGCGGCAGGACCATGTGGACCAGAAAGGAAAAACCAAGCAGTCGTAGTGACAATGGGAATGAAACTAAAAACAAACCACCACCAATCATTACCCACTATCATATCAAGATCTGCAAGAAACACGAGAAGAACATATTTAGCATCTCGAAGTTAAAAGGGAAGCCCGGTACATTAAAGCTACCACTATGCACGGTGTATGGGGAAGGACCCCATCACAAGGATGTATCGTACGCAGCCTTTTCTTGCATTTCTGCAGACCTCGTGACCTCCTGGTCACATAACAACAACTTTACCAGTTACCCCAAGGCTCCCCTTCATCTCATAGGAAATCCACCACTGAGAGTAAAACTGACAATCTTAGTTTCCCTTTGGGAGAATAGGACCCAATTGATACAGTCTTTGAATTCGTACTTGTTTATCAAAGAACAAGTCCTCCTCCCGTTCAGCCGTGCGTCACAAAATTGATCAACATCAAAGTGCAAGTAAGGGATTGTAGTCCATATATATTTCCATCTTTTAGACAATACACTCAATTTAACCACATCAAAAAAATAGAGAGATGAAAGGATTTTGTGGAGTACATCATCTGGCAGTGAGCTTATTCTGTCAATTCCTTCAATGTTGGATTTTCTTGATGATGTTTCTATCAATTCCATTAGTATATCTTCAGATTTGAACTATTCAAAAAACAGCAAAAAATAGGAACAAATTAACTTGCCTTGGAGATTAAAGTGGTAGAAAGGATTTGCTTTGGAGATTATGAGCCCTAGCGACGAAACACAATTTTTGGGATAATACTAAAATTACCTTATTTCAATTACTCTCTCCTGGTCACGCTCACAATGCGGCAGCTCCCAACCATCCACTAAGCTGAAGTTTGAGAAATTTTGGCTGATAAGCCCTAAGTTCTCACCCATGTCTTTTATCATTTAATTTTTTTTTTTAAAAAAAAATTAATTAAAAAGTAGACCATAGTAATATTCTTGGTATGCATATACACCCAGCTAGTATTAAGACAACAACAACATACCCAATTTAGTCCCACGTAGTGAGGTCGGGGAGCACTACCTCAAGTGAAGTAGAGAGGCTGTTTCCGATAGACTCCCGGCTTAGAAACGATAAACACCCAGCTAGTATTAAGACCACAAAATTAATAACCTGATATTTTGTTATTCGGATCAATTCCACAGAGTTGAAGCTTGTAAGTTAGGAATGGGATCCTAGCCATCTTCAAAATAAAAACCGCTGCCTTCAAGCACCGCTTGCCCCACTGATAGGCAAGCATCACATTGCTGCTAAGGGGAGAGGCACGTACAGGGAGAACATCGCCCATCTGGCTGAAGAAAGATACAAGTTTCGTGAGAAAGTTTCTCAAGCTTCAAAATCTCAACTTTAGATAGTTATTAACTGGGACTCATATAGAATTTACACATTAGTTCAACATCCAATAGCAAAATGTGCTGGCAGTTTCAATCCTTTTCCCCAATTACAGTATTTGTTTTGTTTGTCTACTCATTTTTTTTTTATTATTGAAGTAAAAAGAAATTTCATTGTTCAATCAAGAAGATGCAGAATCGTACAAAAAGTTAAGAGAAAGACAATAGCACATTAGCTCGAAAACAAAAAAGGCTACACTAGTACCAAGGAGCTAAGTAAGTTCAAAAGGTTCTCAGGAGAATTTATGGGCGAAAGGTTATGCCAACTATATAGATACAAAAGACACCTAGCCTAAAGGGATTTGGAGTTGATAAACCTTCAAAACATCTGTTGTTCCTTTCTGACAATACGCACCAACAAATACAAGCAGGAATCATCTTCCAGATTGGCTTGATGGCCTTACCAACTCTCCAATCGCACCAGCACTCAAAGGCCTCTTTGGTGCTATGTGGCATTACCCAATTAATATCAAATATAGATAGAAACATACTCCATAAACTATCAGCAACTTTACAATGTAAAAATAGATGATTGTTGGGCTCAACGTTCTGATGGCACATGTAACATCTGTTGGTAATCTGAAATTTCCTTTTATTAAGGTTATCTTGAGTGAGGCAAGCTTCATAAAGAGCTGTCCAGCTGAAGCATATGATCTTTGGTGGGAGCTTTGTCTTCCATATCGACTTCCATGGCCAGTTATCAAGCACTCCATTAGGAGCAAATGAGTTTACATAGCTTGCTTTCACCGAGTATTTACCATCCTTGTCACTATCCCACCTTGTCTGCTTCCTGGACATTTATCACCTGACCTTCTAGCCTAGAGAACAAGTTGACCACTTCTTCGATTTCCCCATCCTGCAGGTGCAGGTTCCTTCTGAAAAAGTACATTCCAGGTGTTGTCTTCCCTATTTTGAGAGATCGAAGAATTTGGTGCTCGTGTAATTTGAAACAACCTAGGAAATTCCTCCATCAGAATGATATTGTCCAGCAACCTATCCTTCCAAAACCTGATATGTACACCATTACCTGCTACCAACTGAGTGTTTTGAAAAAACTCATCTTTAAGCTTGCATATACTCTTCCATAGGCCTACACCATGAGGGGAGTTGGACAGCTTGGAGCACCAATGATTTTCAACTCCATGTTTTTCCTTGATTACTTCTTTTTCCATAGAGCTTGATCCACCTGAGTATACCTCCATATTCATTTCATGAGTAAGCATTTGTTGTGAAGTGCTAAATCTTTTATGCCCAATCCTCCAATTTGTTTTAGCATTACCACTTTAATCTATTTTACCGGGTGAAACTTGTGATCCTTGTTGTTACCCTCTCACAAGAAATTCCTCCTGATCCTATCAAGCTGCTTAAATATTCTTCTAGGTATGGGAAATAGAGTCATGCAGTCAGTTGGAACACTGTCTAGCACGCTGTTAATCAGTGTCAATCTCCCGCCCATTGATAGATATTGCATCTGCCAAGATGCCAACTTTTTCTCGAACTTTTCAATCACCCCATCCCAAATGGATGTAGATCCAAATGTGGCACCCAGTGGTACTCCAAGATAAGTGGTTGGGAGGGAACCAATGTCACAACCAAGTATTCCCACGCGACTCCTTTATTGTTTTGACCCAAAACTCCTTTATTGTTTGCAGGGACTGCTGGGCAAACACCTAGACTGATATTTGAATTAAAGTTGGTCACCCGCCTCCCTTCGTGACTAGTGGCTTGTACATTTGTCAAAGTTGCGACGCTCGAGGAACCTGCTCCGGCAGTTGACTTCTCGGGAAGTTTTTCCTAAATGGTCGAGGTTTGGTGTGATGATCCGTCAAGATTGAAACTTCATAATTCCATTCACCCACCACCAGATCGAGTGTCACCGGAGTGTTTATTGCATGGTTATTCACGCATATGCGAGCCTAATATAGATGAGTTTTGTTCTTCGTGTCTTCATCAACATCAATGAAGACACCACATCTGTCTCCGATTGTGCGGAAGGTATCTAGAGTCCAAGAATGGAGAGGGATGCCAAAAGCCTCGATGAAGACACCACATCTGTCTCCGATTGTGCGGAAGGTATCTAGAGTCCAAGAATGGAGAGGGATGCCAAAAGCCTTTATCCAACGCTGCTCTTCTCTTTGACTTATCATCTCCGAGCCCGACACCGATGGCAACCATCTCAGTGACAGCTTCCTACCATTCCAGAACCATTTTCCTGCTTTTACTCTGTTTGCTTCTTGTGTCGATGGGAAGTCAAACAGAAATTGGTGGTGACTAATCGGGGTCACTTTAAGTCACGCAGTAACTTTCTATCTATTTGTAAACCACTTCTGTATTACCTCCAACTTGGGACTGAAATTGAAAGTATCATTGAAACACCCAATGAGGCATTTGGATAGGAGCTCCGGGACATCATGTTCTGCCGGAGAAGAGTATACAGAGTTTTTACCATCAACTTTAGCTGCTGCATTTCCTGGAATTGCAGGCCATTGGGTAATTTTAACAGCTTCAATATATGGTTTTAATTGTGATTGCGCAAGCTGGAATCCCGGAGTTGTGACCTTTCCCCAGGAAGCGGAGAATCTTCCCTGCAATATTGCCCCAACCACTATAATAACTTACTTCCGGAATGATGACTGCTGATTTTTTGTTCCCAACAGAGATTCCACTCTAACAAAGCGGCCATGAATGTTGAAATTCCAAAAGATTCTGAAAGTGTAGACCTGGATTTTCCTTCCCCATCTTCTGCAATTGTTATTTTCCTTCCCCATCTTCTGCAAGTGAATCTTCTACCTGTTTCAATTAATAAGAACCATCTTGAGTAATCCTCACTTTTTTTGAGAAGGGTCTTGAGTAATCCTCACTAATATCAACTAACTCAAGAGATTTATTGCCAGAAATAAAGAAAACCTTATCCCCCATTGCTCAAAAAGTTAAAAAGTACACTGGAAAAGAGGTTGCCATGAAAAGCTAAAAGATAAAAAAGAAACCTTTTTAGAGAGAAGGGCAAAAGAAAAATCGTGCGAAATATGAAAGAGCGGCACAGGTGTACCAACAACAGAGAGATATGAGTTGGTGAACAAAATTTTAGAACAATTCTTGCTGAAAGATAGGAGAGGATAACAAAAGGCCCGTTGAAGTCTGGAGAATACAACAAATAGCGTCTTTTGTGTTGTTGTAGACGTACACAGACGGATACAGTTTATTTCCTCTAGGTTTAATACGACGACTGTCTATTTACTCTCAAGATTCATTTCACCTAACACTTTATTTTGAGTTGCTGATCTTCCATTGCAAAGCAGATTCATGTCGTCATTTTCAAAAACCTTGGACACATTCTATTCTTATTTACTGAAATAACTTCAATCCCATGATCACAAAGGGAAAAGGGAACCAACATTACCATAGAACTAGGGAGAGTGAAGTGCAATAAAAAGCTTCAACAAAAGACTAAAAATTTGATATTCTGCAAGAAGATTTAAAATTCATACAAATTGGAAAACTGAAATTTGGAAAAGAATATATGGAAACAAAGGACTAGCAACATCACAATTAATATATAACTAGATAAATCATTCACAAGGGATTTATGATCAATCTCAGGAGGAGCAAGGGGAAAAAGGCACCAACTTTACCCGAGGCTATAACTTCATCAACAAGAAAGAGTTCAACAACAATTATGGTCGCTACAAATCCACCACATAGGTAGGTAGGTTAATTAATTCTACTAAAAATCATAGACTATTTTTTTTTTTTTAAAAAAAACCTTACGGGTGACTCTGATTTTTGACCTCGAAAAGTGTTTGAAAAGTAGATTTTTTTCCTTTTTAAGTATTATAAAAGTATAATTTTACCTTTTTACACCTTAAATATATTTTTAAATTTTTCATAATTATTTATTTCTTAAATTCTATTTTTTATTATTTCACTTTTTTTTTTCATGGTTTAAGTCATTTGTCTTCCTTCGCCTTTATTTTTTCTCTTTTATTTATTTATTTATCTCAATATTTATTTTTCTTTTTTTTCTTAAACATTATCTATTTCTTTATTTTTTAAATTTATTTTTCTTTAACCTTTAATTTTGTTTGTTTTATTATTTCTCTTTTTTTCCTGATTTTTATCAAATACCCCCTCTATAACTCTAATATTTTTAAACTTTCCATACTCATTTGTCTCTCATTTTCTATTTTTTATTATTTTTACTTTTTTATTTTTTTCTTTAATTTTATTTTCATTTTTAGTTTATTTTGTCTCAACCTTTATTTTTTCCTTTTTTTTTTTTCTCAAGCATTATCTATTTCTTCCCTTTTTAGTATAGTACAATTTTATCCTCTACACCTCAAATATTTTTTAACTTTTCATATTCACATTTGTCTCTCAAATTCTAATTTTATTTTTATTATTTTCACTTATTTAAATTTTTTCTTTGATTTTAAGAAGAAGCACATTAATTTAATATATATAATAAGAGAGAGTTAACCTGTTGAAGCAGGCACGAGGTCAACATATCTAATTTAATTTCCACTCTCTTGTTTATTTTTTTCCAGTAGATTGCACCCCATCGAAGTTAATACCAATGATTGAGAGAAACAAAACTAGGAGATATGAATCAAAGAGACTGCACGGGTAATTTTTCATACTGACTTGAAAATTTTACTATCACATTTCGCATTACAATAGTTAGTTTGACAAATTTTTAGAGCTAAATTTTTTTTATATTAATTTACTTTTCAATTTAAAATTTAGAAGTTAGAAAATTATACAAAAAAATATGTAATATAATTATTTTCATATTAATATGATAAAAAATACATTTTAAAATGTGGATCAAAAATCAATTCAATTTTTAATGGTATTTTAAATAATTATTTCATTTCTTAATTTTAGTAATTGATTCACCTATATTTTACAAATGTAATTATCAGCTAGAGGAGTTTTTTCATTTAGTAAAAAAAATTTCTTTTAAGAATTTGAGTAAAATTTAGAAAAAAAAAGTGTTTTCCTGTAACCCCATTATTCCCTCGACTATTTTCTCCTAAACTTTCTCTCTGACCTACAGGTGAAGCTCCCAAGGTCACCCTATATTCTCTTTAAACTCCGGTAATTTCACATTAGTGTAATTATTCGTTTTTGGTATTTTTTTATTAATTGTAGACACCCTATATACACAGGAGGGTGTTTGAATTAATTGTACATATGGCAGGAAGTATGTGTTTGAATTAATTGTAAATATAATAGGAGTTCACAAGCTGGGAGAGTATGGAACATTATCTATTTTCTGATCATTTAGAAAATTAACACTAAATTCCTCATTTTGTATAATACACCCTCAAAAAAGTAAAACAATCTCTCTACCTCCGAGATATGATAAAGTCTGCTCACACTTTACTAGATATGTTGTTGTATATAATACACCCTGCTGTGCTGAATCCCATATTTTCCATCAGATTGGAAATCTATAAGATCATCTTAGTATTTATCCCTTTTTCTTATGATGGTAGTATCCGGGACGGTTTGCTCGCAAATCGGCTATTTCATTGGGTAGATGCCAACTCGCAGTAACATAGGTATCAGTAATTCTACCTACCAAGGCTTACGTTGATGAGAAATCACGTCCGTACAGCTGGAATTTGAACTGATCTCAATTCCATGTGGCTTAATAAGGCTAGAGAACAAGGACTTGTTATTTTGCCTTATTAAGCCACTCCAATGTTTTGGTATCTTGCTTTATTTGCTTTGTGTTCTTGCTATTGTGCTATCATATTGTTCTTTCTTGCAACCCTGCTTCAACTTCAAGATCTGTGTAGGGATAAGATTTGTAGTTTAGTGTAAGAAGGCCTAGAGAATTCAAAGCAAAGCAACATCCATATGATAACAGAACTGACAGGTATCAGCCTGAAGGATTCTATGTTTGTTGTTTCCTTATTTCATATAGACTCAGGCATTTGGAACTAGGAACTATAATAATATTTAAACTTCCTAACTGCCTTATTAAAATACAGCACCATGAAACAACGGTACTGATAGTTTCAACTAAAATACTGCCTCATTTGCAGGAAGCATTTGTTGGTAGATCAGCCATTGGTGAAGAGGTATGGAAAAAGATTTATATGAAAATTAGAGATGGAAAAGAAGTCTGGCTCGAGACACCGGCAGAGGACACCTATGTAAATTCAAGAGAAAATGTAGTAGATGTTTTATGAGATTACAATATGTTGTCATTCAAATGTGGGGTAAGTGTAGCAGCCAAACAGACTCCACCTTGAGGTGTATTCCACAATAAGATGTTTAAGGAAAGAGAGCAATTTAAGACTTTTAGATGGTTCACTCCTTGTTATAATTTCTTTCTTGGAATTTTTACTAGATGTGGCTTACACAACCAACTAGGAGATTTGCAATTTACAGTTGCACTATTGCAATTGCAACTTATGAGGCATATGAACCACCTTGATACAAGTCAAACGGGCGTAACGCTTTTAGGCCAACATGAGGAGGTCCAAGCCTTGATTGCCCTAAGGAATCAAGAATGTTCTTGGAGGACCTTCTTCGAGCTATTTCGGAAAGAACCCACAAGGGCTCTCTTTATTCCTGCCCCATGGCTTTCCTCGTCTCCAAGCTATCTTTCAAACACAACAACATTGATTTATTAGGAGCTCGAAGAAGGGCCTCCAAGAACATTCTTGGATCCTTAGGGCGATCAAGGCTTGGACTTCCTCATGTTGTCCTCGAGTTGTGTGATCAAAAGCGTTGACGCACATTTGACTTGTATCTCACCTGGAAGAAATAAGCTTTTTCCTCATTGGTTAACTTTGATATATCATGCATGATAACTGATCCCACTTAAACTCTTCATGGCATGTTGACATAAAGACTTATCCAACCAGATATTGCCCACTTGTAATATGCCCAGTAGAATTGAAAGAGTAATGAAGAGAGGAAAAAGACTAGGTGTTTTTGAATATTGTACTTGATAAACTTGTTTCTTTGAATCTCTTATTGTTGACCTAATGGAATTGGATGTAAATGTTCATTGATAGACATATTAAGATCACATTTTTGAATTACTTCCCCTCGTATAGAGCGGGAAAAGTATAATTAAAGGGAGTTAGATCAATTATTGTATGTTGGATAAGATCTTTCATGACTTGTATGAAGCTTGTGATATATAAAATATCATCAGATATGAAAGGGGGTTGCAGGTCTATTTGGTAAGAAACTATTTTAATTTAGTGAATTTTCAAGATGTTGTTCCTTGTAAAAAAAAAGACATTTTGGATGTCGTGTTCGAAGCATATATGTGAGGTTCCACTAGAGCTCTGAAATTGAATTTCAACTCAAAAGCATGTATAGGATATTAAGATTATATTTTTCCTTTTACTTTTAGATTCTATCTTGACTAAGAAATCTTGCAAACACAGTAATGGCTATCAAGTCCCCAATCATGAACTACTGAAACAAAAAACAAGAAAGACACCATATCCAAAAATACATGAAATTTGGATAACTCCATTTTAACATATACAATATAACTTTAGTTTAAGACCATAGGATGAAACAAAAAAATTTGTTACGTCAAAATGAGACAAAAAAAAAAAAAAATTAAAACGAAGAGAGTAGTTGAAAAATTGATCTAGTAATTACTAATCTGATATAACAGAATGACTGTTTAAAAGAAGCGTTTCAAAATATTGTTTAACTTATTCATAAAATTATTTTGAAGATTGTATATGTCATTTCAATTTGTCTAGAAGATTGAAGGTGAGTCGTGGAGTAACGACAAAGTTGTCTCAGTGTGATCAATAGGTTATGGCACGGATTCAAGATGTGAAAACAACCACGAATGCTTGTATTAGGTTCAACTGTGTTCATTACACTGTACACACCTCTTGGGGTGTGGCCCTTCTCCGGACCCTGCCAATATGAGATGCATGCTTTGCACATTAAATTGCCTTTTGTATATGTGTGATTTCAATTTGGTCGACAATAGTGCTTCTTATTATACCAAATCTCTTGTTGATTTCATGGTGCTTGTGGTCATAGGAAATTGTAAATTTAGTATTATTATGATCGATGTGATTGAAAATGGTAACTGTCTCGCACATATAACAAAAGGATTCATAGAGTGTGTTTGGTATGATGGAAAATATTTTTCAATTTTCTTATGTTTTCTAACGTTTTGAAAAATGTTTTCCAATGAACTTATTTTTTTCAAATTTATGGAAAATGACTTCCCTTCAAAAAAAAAGTAAGGAACACATTTTCCGACCAAAACCTATCAAGCAGTCGAGTTGCATGATCTCAGAAGTTTGATCATCAACACAAACCAATTGCATGCATGTTTGAGGCATCATTGGCGTACTCTTTAATTCTTGCCTTACATTTATGTAACACCCGGTACGTTTTTATGTCCCATTAGGGCGTAAAAATGAGCCTATATGACCTTTAGAATGAGTAGAAATCGTTTGGGACAAAACATTGACCTTCCTTCAAATGGTTTGCAAGAAAATCTGAATGAGGGCCGCCTCAAAGCTGTACTTTGGCAATTGCTTATGATAAGGGCATAAAATAAGCTAGAACAAATGTGAATCAAAGACTCATAATTTATTAATGATACTGTAAAATTACATGAAATTTGCCCTCTGTAAACACCTTCACATCAGCAAGGCAGCTGCTCCAACTCCTTTGTACTTTTACCATGCTCAGGTAATTCAGGAGCAGAATACATAAACATAACACAACACAGAAGCTCAAAACCAACGCTCTAATAAACAATTTCCCGTTCACAATATCGAAAGGAATCTGCATTACTAATCCGAGGAATACGTCCTTTCCTCTAATATCATAGGCTACGTGCATGAAGTGCGCACAGCCATAGACATATATGGTGAAGCCAAGCAGTAGATAAAGATAACCATAATTGAACTCCAAAAGGTGATGCAAGGCATACGCCACTATCATAGGAATGACCTCGATCAAAAATATTGCCTCAGCACCAATTAAACGGAACGGCATGTCGCAGTACCAATACATAACAAAAAACATCACAACAACATGGGTTAAAGCCCCGCCGAATAAGAGAATCGGGCCGAGAACTTGCAAACACGCGGATCATCCATTAAGTTTACAAATGCAAAGGCCATGCATAATATGGGACTGTCAATAAGGAGAAGCCACCACACATCATTAGGTTCATTAGGTTCAAGGTGAGGCCCTGAAAGAAACACAAGGAAAAAAGGAATTCGGCATATCAAAGGAAAATACAAAACACACATAATTGGAGAGGGCACACTTTGCACAAAAAATCACCAGTTCAAACACTAAAAAGGAAGCAACGTCTCGTCTCCAAACAATATCAACAATGAAATTTTGGCATTTGATCTCACAACAAAGCTAGAAAAACACCATAAAAAGCTAATCATTTTTTTCAAGAATATTTAAACAAGAAGTTTAAGTGAATATTTTCGCATGTCATAACTGTAATGTAGTGTCCAGAATGAATGTAACTATTATGAGTGACTTGGGAAAAGATTTGTAACATCTGACATAAATTTCTCAACTTGACGCACTTGTATATATTACCTCGGCTCAGAGACTTTAACACACTGATTACATATGTTTCAGCTTAATTTCATCTATGTGATGTACTATTGTTTAAAGAAACTCTTAGAGGTATAAAAGAATTATATCAACATTGGGAGAGGCACAAGGAGGGACATTTTGTTCACCCATCCGGCTACAGATACTGTCAATTGTCAAACAAGTTACTAAGTATACTTCACAAGAATATGTTCGTTAATTAACAAGATATTTCACTTCGTCAACGATTGCAATAAGAGAAATAATAACAAATGCAAGCAGGGGGTGGAACCAAGATTCTAGCCTTTTAAAGTTACTGGATCTGCTAATACTGGACTTGTATAAAAGTTACTGATTCGACTGAATCCGCAATATATACAGGGTACCTCTGCCTCTACATGGACACACACAAACAATTCAAATGGATCAAACACTTGAACTCAAAACACAACACACCCCTCCAATCTTATTTTTCAAAACCGTGTATGAACATGAAGCGCAACAATGTGACACAATGGGATCAAGTTATGAAAATTATATTATTATATATACAAGTTACACTGCCCGAAACAAGCAATAGCTAGCAATATGACTCAAGTGCCCTCACAACAAGGATGTCCCACTCACTCATATGTAATTATGCATGTCAATGCAGTGACGGTCAACAGACACTCACACTCAGAAGAGAAGTTCCAATCGATGCATGTCAAATACCATAGATTCACAATTTCAGACCTATCAGCAAAGGCACCAAACGACTTTATGCCGTTACTTTATTTGTTTTGCTAACCGTAGTATCCGAAATAGCTTCAGCGCACCTCGACTAAATCAACAGGATACCTAACATCTCCCACAACAAATAGATAGAATCAGCTAGTGTTTTATGCCGCGACTATAATTCACCTTGATTAATTATAGTAGTGGTAATGTCTCCATAAACTTTACCCTTCCCAAACTACACTTGTGCGATCACACTTGATACGTTGTTGTATTAGAATTCTTGTAGTAATATAGATCAAAAATTTGAAAAATTATGTGTATACCTTGTTGATAGATCAAATAATGGATTCTTCTGGCACACCAACACGAATATTATCTCAATTTTTTTTCCCAAAATAAAAACAATCAAATTAGATAGAACTTATGACCTAACTGTCTTTTTTTTTTTATAAAAAAAATATATAAAGAGAGGTTATATGTCAAAGTATTCAATATCCTTTTCCTTAATTAGTTAATATTTTCAAATTGAAACAAAGTCTAGAGGTGGATAGGCGGGGACCTCTTCAAATTGGACTTACGTCTATTAGTCCTTTAATTTCTACTAAGACTAACTTTCCTCCTAAAAAAATAATACTAAATATTAAATTAATATTTCAAATAATATTGAAACTTTTTTTTAAGGAAAAGTCAATTGCCTATTTTATTTGGAAAAAAGGGGGTTTTGCTATTATTTTGAACCTAACTTTGGAGTTTAATTATAATAAGAACATTTTCTTTACTTTTAATATAGAATAGATATAAATATAAATATAAATATAAATATAAATATATAGAATATAAATACAGATATAGATATAATAGATAAACATAGACTAGAGAATATATTAAATCCAAAAAACTTTTTTTCTTTTAATGAAAACCGATTTTAAACACATTGATACTCAATTGATACTCGTTTATACTAACTGATACACTTTAATACCATTTTTATACCGTATATATACCACACAAACACCACATAGATAAATCGAAATAACTTTTTTTTTTATCAAAACCGATTTTATTTAAAATAGGAATAGGATAAATTTGTACTGCATAGGTTTATATAACCTCTCATTATATGAAAAAAAAAAAAAGACAGTTGGGTCATAAGCTCTATCTAGTTTGATAGTTTTTACTTTGGGACAAAAATTGAGCTATTATTCGTGTTGGTGTGCCCAGAAGAATCTATTTATTTGATCTATCAACTAGGTATGCACGTAATTTTTCAAATTGTTTGATCCATATTACTACAAGAATTATAATAGAATAACATATTCGGTGCGATCATGCAAGTGGAGTCTGCCACAAAGACATTACCACTACTATATAATTTATTTAGGTGAATTAACTTTACTAGTGTTTAAAGTAGCGGCATAAAACTTTAGGTGATTCTATCTGTTGGTTGTAAGAGATGTTGTTGATTTAGTCGAGGCGTGCGAAAGCTAGTCCGGACACTACGGTTATCAAAACAAATAAAGTAACGGCATAAACTCGTTTGGTGCCTTTGGTGATGGCATTGAAATTGTGAATATTTTGATCATCTTATTTGAGTTGTTTGTGTGTCTATGTTTTGTGATGTTGCTAGCTCCTTATTAGACTGTTGTATTTCCATTTAGATGTAGAGTTACCCTATATATATAGCGGCGGGTTCAGTTGAATCAGTAACTTTAGTACAAGCCCTACATTTGTCTTCAGAAATTCATCGAATTTGTGCAAATTATTTGTTTAGCGCACATAGTACCTTTAAAAAGCTAGAATCTTGGTTCCGCCACTACTTGCATTTGTTATTATTTCTCTTATTGCAATAGTTGAGGAAGTGAAGTATCTTGTTAATTAAGGAACATATTCTTGTGAAGTAAAGTAGTATCTTGTTTGACAATTGACATTATTTTTAGCCGGATGGGTGAACAAGTTGTCGCTCCTTGTGCCTCTCCCCGTAGCCTGTTCCTCCGCACTTGGGAGGTTTCCTCACAAACCTTGAGGGCTGTCGTTTCATTTGTCAACAACTTTAGCTGTGAAGTGCCATGGGTTTATCAATCACCCAATGTTGGTTAGTCTTTGACCTCTAAGAGTTTTTTTTCAAACAATAGTATATATCATATAGATGGAATTAAGCTGAAACTTTAGGAATGCATATGTAGTCAGTGTGTTATAGTCTCTGAGCGGAGGTAATACATACGCATCAAGTTGAGAAATCTGCGTCAGATGTTAAAAATCCTTACTCAAGTCACTTTTGAATAGTTACATTAACGTTTGCTTGGTTAATTCTGGACATTACATTATCCTTTTTTCAGTTATGACATGTGAAAATATTCACCGAAACTTGTTGTTTAAACATTCTTGGAAAAAATGATTAGCTTTTTATGGTGTTTTTATAGCTTTGGTGCCAGATATTGTTTGGAGATGAAAAGTTGCTTCTGTTTTAGTGTATAAACTGGTGTTTTTTTTTGTGAAAAGTGTGCTCTCTCCAATTACAATTATGCGTGTTTTGTAATTTCCTTTGATATACCAAATTCCTTTTTTTCTTGTGTTTCTTTCAGGGCCTCTTATTGAACCTAGTGATCCGTGGTGGCTGCAAATTATTAACACTCCCTCATTATGCATGGGCTTTGCATATATAAACTTAATGAATGGTCTGCGTGGTTACAAGATCTCGCAAGTTCTCTGCCCTATTCTCTTATCTGGTGGGATTTTAACCCATGTTGTTGTGATGTCTTTTGGTATGTATTGGTACTACGACATGCCGTTCCGTTTAATTGGTGCTGAGGCAATATTTTTGATCGAGGTCATTCCTATGATAGTGGCATCTGCGTTGCATCACCTTTTGGAGTTCAATTATGGTTATCTTTATCTACTGCTTGGCTTCACCATGTATGTCTATGGCTGCGCGCACTTCATGCACGTAGCGTATGATATTGGAGGAAAAGACGTATTGCTAGGATTAGTATTGCAGATTCCTTTTTGTATTGTGAACGGAAAGTTGTTAATTAGAGCGTTGGCTTTGAGCTTCTGTGTTGTGTTATGTTTCTGTAAATACATGATGTATTCTGCTCCTGAATTACCTGAGCATGGTAAAAGTACAAAGGAGTTGGAGCAGCTGCCTTGCTGATGTGAAGGCGTTTACGGAAGGCAAATTTCATGTACAGTATCATAAATAAATTAGGAGTCTTTGGTTCACATTTGTTCTCTCTTAACTCTGTTGGATGATACTGGAAACCAAAACAGGGATATTAGTGAACCTAAAGAGGTTGAATGAGAAATGATCTGAGAGTTTTCCGATGGAGATTAAAAACATAAAAGCCATCAACCTTGTTGTCGATCTCAATTGTGAATCTTCAATTCGGATCAAGGAAACTGAAGAAGAAAGGAAAGATGGAACCAAGGATACAACCAACCAACTAGAGAATGAGATATTTCTGGAAGACGAAACTGAAAACACCAACAACAACCACACCGAAATACAAGAAATAGAGGCAGAAACTGTTCACAGAGGAAGAGGAAGGACAAGGAGGAAAGGAAATATGCAGAACAAAAAAGGCAGATCTTCAGAAGACAGTAAATACAACAAAATGAAGAAAGTCACTCACCTATTCAGAAAATACCACAAAAAGTGGGAGAAGCAGAAATAAACAACAAGGATGACAAACGAAAAATATGGAAAACTTTTTCTGCAAAGAAAGAGGGCCTAAACAAACCATCTCTTCCCCCGATACCCAATGATTAGTGCAATCTTTTGGAACATTAGAAGTGTAAGGTCAGAGAAAGCTATTCACAGACTCAAACAACTTACCAACATTAACAAAGTGTCCTTTGTGGCTATTTTTGAGCCCTCTGTGGATATGAGTAAGATCGATGGCTACAGAAGATTCTTAGGTTTTCAGCACTGTGTGGCCAACGTCAATGGCAAAATATGGTGTTTTTGGAACTTTCTGGATCATACTGAAGTTGTTGTAGATCATGAACAACACATCACTCTCAACATGAAGGAGCACAATGCAAACACTAGTGTTTTCATCACTGCAGTTTATGCCAAGTGTTCTACCGTAGAAAGGCGATATTTGTGGGATAGTATTGAGAGCATGAATAACAACATTGATGGACCATGGTGCATCGGGGGTTACTTCAATGTTATAATAGATCAGACAGAGAAGATTGGCGGTAAGCCACATTGAGCTTATAAAAGTTTGGATTTTATTAGCACTATGGATGTATGTGGATCAAGATTCACTTGGTGCAATAATAGAAGACCTAGCAAAAGTATTTGGAAGAGACTCGATAGAGTTTGTATCAATGATCAATGGGCTCAACTTGTTAAGCATAATATGGTTAAGCATCTTTCTAGAATAGGCTCAGATCATAGACCTCTCTTATTCTCACAACAACCAACAGAACCACATTAAATATTTCAGATTCCTTAATTTCTGGACTTTACAACCATATTTTATTGAGGTGGTTCAACAGGAGTGGAATACTAACATTTCTGGTAATGCTATGTGGAGACTACAGTCAAAGCTGAAACTCCTCAATAAGAGACTAAGTATGTGGTCCAGAGAGACTATGGGTGATATTAATGAACAAGTCAACCTGTGGGAAGCTAAGATCCTTATTATGAAGGACATGGAGTTGAACAGTAACACGGAGCATGATAGGGCGGAACTCAACAAAGGTTATGCAGAATATATCAGGTGGTTGGGATTGCAAGACTCTCTTCTCATACAAAAAACTCAAAGTAGTTGGTTTAAAGAAGGAGATTGCAATTCTAAGTATTTTCACAATATTTTGAGAGATCGGAGAAGAAGACTCCAAATTTTCAAAATCAAGAATCACAGAGATAGGTGGATTCAGGGGGAGGATAAAATAGCAAAAGCGGCTATTAAACACTTGCAGAATATTTTTAATCTGAAGCATCAGTGCAATAATACTTCTATCAATAATTGTATTCCTAAATTGATCACCAATGAAGAAAATGAACTTCTTACACAGTATGCCAAATGAAGAAGAAATCAAATATGCAGTGTTCAGCATGAGTAGTGAGAGTAGTGCTGGTCCGGATGGTTTTAATGGAAAATTTTTCAAACATGTTGGGACATCATCAAGAATGATATTATTGAATTTGTTACAAAATACTTCACAGGAAAGAAACTAACGAGATTCTACACTCATACAAGTCTTGCCCTTGTACCCAAAGTGGACTCTCCAACTAGGCTTAGTGAATACAGGCCTATCAGTCTTAGCAATCCCAAAACACCAACAACCATTTCCGATAGTCCATAGATACATTCCATAGCAATCATTAACAATAACAAAAGGAAGTTAAAACTAGCACTACAAATTCGAAGAACCATATGAAAAGTATTTGAAACAATATGAACTATCAAGCTTTTTTCACGAAGATCACAGTAACATATAAACCCCCATGGGTGAGAAATAGCCAGAACAGGGATAAAATCTCACAATAGGAACACATCAATTTCTATAGGATCCAAGAAAAGCCGTTCAAATAAAGCGCCAAATTCAATTAGCGCCACCCCACCAAAAACCCATAAAGATCAACTTATGTGCAACTTGCACCAAGAACTACCCACTAATACATTAAAGACACAAACTTTGAGGATTCTTGAGCAAACCCGCATCAAATTAAGCAAAAATATTTTCATCCATACGCACACTCACAATTTTTTTAAGCAAGATACAAACTTTAAGAATTCTCGAGCAAATCTAAATCAGATTAAACAAAAACTCTTTCAATTCATTATCGAAATAGGCTCAAATGTAGGATAAGATTGTGCACAATAGACCCTTGTGGTCCTATCCTCCCGGACCCCACACTTAGTGGGAGCTTAAGTGCACCGAAATGCCCCTTAATTTCAACCCATTACAGAACTCATAATTTTTTTCGAAAAAAGATGCAGACTTAAAACATTCTTGAGCAAACCCATGTCAAATTAAGCAAACATTCGTTCAATTCAAAGAAAGTTCCAAAATAAAAAACATGAAGACAATACATACAAAAATGGAAGTAATAATGCAAGGTTCGAAAAAGAAGTCTGCTATTCCTCATCATCACTATCCTCATGGTGGAGTTTAAAAAAAAATAGTCTCAAGGCTCCGGCGGGTGCCCACCCTGCTCCTCAGCAGCAGCAGCAACAGCAACAGCTCTGCTCTCCAAAATGGCCCTGATAACCACAAGCAAAATGCAAAATGCCAGAGCAATCCATGTAAGAACTCCAAGATGACTGTCTCGCCTGGACAAACCTATAGACAGTGCACATAGTGCTGTCACACCCCTTTTTACGGACTCTAAAAAAATTTAATGTTTTAAGGGTCGAAAGGGTTTTATTATTTAAGTGACAAGAAATGAAAATTCATTTCGAAAAATGATTATTTACATTTTTTATTCAGAGTCGCCACTTGGCATAATCTGGTGTGCCAAGTCACCATTGGAAAATTCTTTTCAAAACCATTTGACTCTTTAAACTGGTTTGCGAACAGAGACTCCGGCTAAGGAATTCTGTTGACCGAGGGGAAGATGTTAGGCACCCCTCGATCCCGTGGTTTAACCAAGGTCGCTTGGTAGAGTGTATCAACTATTTTGGCATTACGAAATGTATAAACCACACAAAAACACGCAAAATAATCAAACACTAAACAAAATAAAACAATCCAAAAATGTAAAGTCCAGTCCAATTATACAGTCCGAAATAAAAAGGGACTGAAAATAAACCTACGCTAATCCTAAACTAATGCTCTACCCGACGCCTCGGGCCTTCATCACGAACGTCCTTCGGGTACATGATACCCCGGGGCATTCCCCGGTGAATAAATATATACAGATACTTCGGGGCATTCCCCGGCTAAATTATACAATTGAATTAAATACGATAAACTGGAAAGAAACATTCACACGCACATTCCAACATCCAACCAAAACATCAATCTTAAATTCTTGCCTACCCGAACCTATATTGCCTATCCATTTCATTATGACATAAATCTATCATATTCACTTATACCGAATGGAACAAAAGACAACAAACCAACATCAATCTACGTTCAACTTTTTATCAATTTCTCCATTCCTTCCCTAAATCCCCTTAAGCAACAATTCCATGATTCATAATTACAATTTCAACAATCTTTAATCAATTCTATTAACGAAATCTAAACAACAAGTCAACATCATTCCATATTCCGTCATCTAATGCATGAACATCAACCGAGATCAAACAACGGTAATCAACCAATACAAAATCATGGCCACTTTAACGAATTTAAAATAAAGAAGTGAGAACGAGTTAAAGAAGTGGACCTTTTGATATTGACTTTCGTTGATAATAACGATTTAAAGAAGCCCGAATCCAAAAGAACGAATAGAAAAACCTTCGAAATCCACCTTGGTATTAAATAATTTGCAACCCGAAACTAAGCTCAATGAACGGTTCAAGATGAATAAGAAACCCAAATCCCAAAACAGTAATAGACTCAGATCCAACTCAGTACCAAAAATTGAAGCTCTAAACTGGTCACGATGAACTGATTGAGATAAACTAGACTCCAAGACTCGAGACAGTAGCAAAACCCAATGAATCCGAATCAAACAAAACTACTGAACAACTCACCCGTATGCGAAACTATACAAAGACCAATTCAAGCGGGGTTAATTTTCGAAAGCATCCATCGCTGGTTCACGTTTCGGTGAGTTTTAATGTTATCCCAACCAGTTCTGCTTAAAAATTGAAAGAAAACGAAGGGATTTTAAAGTATTAAAATTGGAACGATCGAACGATGAATGGAAATCTCATTCTGGCGAGCCAAGTCTCCGAAAAAATGACCAACGAACTAAAATCCTTACCCTCTCCTTTGATTTTCACCCTCTCTACCTGATTGATCTCTTTTTTTTTTGAAATTTTTCACTCTTTTTCTGTACCTGTGAAGAAGAAGATTTGAGAAAGATCAGCCTCCTTCTCTAATCATCTCTCCGTCTGTATCTCTCTCTTTTATGTGGATGTATATGGTTGTGTTGGTGATTCAAGAAAAAATATCTATCGTAGTGTATCCATGGAAGCTGTGTATGATGTTCTTGAAGGTCCAAAAATGGAAGAAGATGGTAGAAATGAGAAGAAAGGGAATTTTTCTTTTTGAGATGTGCTCTGTCCTTTTTTTTTGTTACTGTTAGTGCCAAAATTGTGAGAGTATGTGTGTGTTTTTTATTGTGAGGGTCACGTGGGTGGGTATAGGGGTAGGGTAGGTGGGGTAGAGTTTATTAGGATAGGGTAGGTAGGTGTTTTTTTTTTTAATTGGGCGGGTTGTTAGAATATTAGGATAAAACAAAATTAGTTAGGGGGTTGTTATTTTTGTCATTTTGTGGAGGGATTATCATACGGGTGAGGGTATACGATACGTTAAGGTAAGAAATAGGTAAAAACGATATTGGGGAGGGACGAAATTAGGTGTCTACATCATTCCCCCTTTGAATGTAAACACAAAGTGTTTTCAGGCAAAGAAGTAGACAGCGAGACCAAATTTTGACCCGACCATTATTCAAAGAAAGAAACAGAAGGAAGAAGGACAACCGGGTCTTGACTTAAGACATCCTTCCTACCCAAGTTATGAGAGAATCAAGTCACGGGTTTTTTCCAGAGGATTGAAAGAGGTGGACTATACCGAGTTGGAGAGTCGAGTGAGGTTCCATCGAGGTTTCGGTCCGCGGCTCTATTATTACATCAAAATGAAAATTACAAGTTAAAACATAAATGAAATTACAAAAATCCTATCTATACAGCTTCTATTGGTTCTTGACTCGACTTTCATCACCATATTCTTCAGGCGGGCTCCTGACTTGCAATTTCTTTCAACTTGTTGCTTGGCTTTAAATTTCTTCGCTTTGTTGCTTGACTTTTCATTTCTTCACCCTATTCTCCAGGCGGGCTCCTGACTTGCTATTTCATCACTTTGTTGCTTGACTTTCATTTCTTCACTCTATTCTCCAGGCGGGCCTCTAACTTGTTATTTCATCACCCTGTTCTTCAGGCGGACTCCTGAAACCCAAAATTAAAACTAGAACGAAAATTATCCCAAACAAGAATTATAATAAAGTAGTGTTTCATTTTTGAAAGCATTGTCCCATTTTCCAGGAGGGTCCTGAACATAAGGTGAAATCCCATTTTTCAGGAGGGTCCTGAACAGAAAGTAAAATCCCATTTTTTAGGAGGGTCCTAAACAGAAAGTAAAATCCCATTTTTTAGGAGGGTCCTGAACAGAAAGTAAAATCCCATTTTTCAGGAGGTTCCCGAACAGAAAGTAAAATCCCATTTTTCAGGAGGGTCCTGAACATAAAGTAAAATCCCACGGATGTGCATTTCCAATGGTAGCTGAATTAAGTGAAGCAAATTTGCCCCTATTTCAACAAAGAAAATTTGTCAGTTAAAAACTTAGTGGTGGTTTGCAGATCTTGGCTTCTCAGGTATCTGCCCAGCACTCGTTCCTTTCATCTTTGTTCTAAATCGCTAACAATTTCCCTGTCTTGCCGCATCATCGAATTGGATCCATATTGAGGGAAGTGAGTTCCGACTCGAACAATGGGCTTCTATTTTACCATGCTTCTGAGGTGCACCCTTTTCCCAAATTTGAATGTTTCCACGAATCCAACAACCTGTCGGTTGATAGACTTTGTTTGTTTTGTGTTGAATTATGATCATATTTCTTTCTTGTGCTGTTCCTTGGCTTTTTCTCGTATAATTGGAAAGACTGGTAGTAAATTTTGAAATCCTTTCTCGCTTGTTTTGACACTAACTTGACTTAAAATGTAAAGAAATGATGGTGACTTTTATTTTGATAAATGACATAAAAAGACAAAAAGCATGAATATGTAAATGAAAGAAAAGGGCAATGTCCCATATTCAAAAGAAAACTTATCTGAATACGACATCCGACTCCAATGAGTATGACATGCATTTTGGATTGAGCTGCCTGATCTTCCTATCCAAACTCCCCATTTGTTGTTGAGTTCATGCCTTTGCTTCTGAGCCGCTTCTTCGAATCCATTGGACTCCTACATCACATTCGACTGACGACATCTTAAAGGACTTTCGTCAACAAATCTCCTTCTTTTCACTTTTCGCTTTTTTCTTGAACTCTCCATCGCCTTACGGTGCTCGTGAGGGTTTTCACCAATAAGACTCTCATTTTTATTTCTCTCCACTCACCATCGCCTTATGGTGCCTGCAAGGGTTTTCACAAATAAGACTCTCTCATTTTTATTTTCTCTTAACTCACCATCGCTTTATGATGTCCACGGGGGTTTTCACCAATAAGACTCTCTCATTTTTGTATTTCTCTCAACTCACCATCGCCTTATGATGCCCACGGGGGTTTTCACCAATAAGACTCTCTCATTTTTGTATTTCTTTCCTGATTTCTTATGCTGAGGGAGACAAGTGGTACCTCACAATGTACCATCATATCCATTGCATGCTTTAGCTTAACATTATCAAAAAATTGATCTGAAGGACTTTCTTTGGTTGTAACTTGGCTTTTGGTTAAGGTTAAAAAAGATGGTAAGAGCTCAAACGATACTTGAAGTGGGGGTGGGACTTACAATTTTTGGAATCGACTCAAACAACACATTAACTCATGCCACAATTTTGTTGACTGGGTAGATCTTAAATCTTTATTTGGATGGACCGAGCCCGAAATAGGGCAGCCTACGTATCTCACTCCCGAGAAAGGAGAATCAGGTCGGACGTAGTTCTATCAACTTGTTCTTTGTTTTGATTGTTTTTTCTTATTTCCTCGACATTTATCTTCGACTCTATTTTGATTCCAAAAGAGGGTTATGAAAGAAAATTGAAATAAAGATCAAACGGGTAAACAAAGGATGACACAATGTTTGGATAGAAGAATAAAATGCCTTCATCATATCAATCTTAAAAAATGCAAGTACTAAACATGCAATAAAATCAACAAAGGATCAAATATCATACGTAATATCTTTTGACCGCATCAGTATTGATAGCCATTTCTGTCATTTTTCCTTCAGTATCTGTCAAATATAAGGCTCCATTGGGCAACACTTTCTTCACAACAAAGGGACCTTGCCAGTTAGGGGAGAACTTGCCTTTCGCTTTAACCTGGCGGGGAAGGATACGTCTCAATACGAACTGACCAACTTCAAAATTCCTGGGACGGACCTTTTTGTTATACGCTCAAGCCATCCTTATCTGATACAACTGGCCGTGACACACAGGCGTTAGCCTTTTTTCCTCAATCAAACTCAAATATTCCAGTCGGGTTTTTACCCATTCATCATTATCAATCTCTGCTTCTACAATGACTCGAAGAGAGGGAATTTCAACTTCTGCAGGGATGACTGCTTCTATCCCATACACTAATAAATATGGAGTTGCCCCTATTGAAGTGCGAACAGTGATGCGATAACCTAGCAATGCAAACAGCAACTTTTCATGCCACTATCTAGACCCTTGTATCATTTTTTGCAGTATCTTTTTTATGTTCTTATTGGCGGCTTCTACAACACCATTGTCCTTTGGGTGATATGGAGTAGAATTTTGATGTGTGATCTTAAAGTGTTGACACACTTCTTGCATTAATTGACTATTGAGATTGGAAGCATTGTCTGTAATGATCATCTTAGGAATTCCGAATCTACAAATGATATTGGCATGAACAAAATCTACCACAGCCTTCTTTGTCACTGACTTGAAAGTTACTGCTTCTACCCACTTTGTGAAGTAGTCAATTGCTACCAAAATGAATCTATGCCCATTTGATGCCTTCGACTCAATCGGTCCAATCACATCCATTCCCCAAGCCATGAACGACCATGGAGCGACCATTACATGCAACTCAACAGGAGGAGAACGTATCAGATCACCGTGTACCTGACATTGATGACACTTTCAAACAAATTGAATAAAATCCCTTTCCATAGTAAGCCAGTAATAACCTGCTCGAAGAATCTTCTTTGACAAGACATGACCATTCATATGCGACCCGCATATTCCAGAGTGAATTTCAACCATGATTTCTGAGGCTTCTCTTGCATCTACACACCTCAAAAGTCCGAGATCTGGGGTTCTCTTATACAAAATTCCCCCAGTTAAGAAAAATCCACTAGCCAAACGCCTAATAGTCCTCTTTTGATCGTTGGTGGCATATGCTGGGTATTCTCCTGACTGAATGTACCGCTTGATATCCAAGAACCAAGCTTCTCCATCGAGCTCTTCTTCAACCGCATTACAGTAAGCATGCCGATCACGACTCTGTATATGCACTGGATCGATGTAGGCTTTATCAGGATATGGAGCATTGAAGACAGAGTGGCTAAAGCATCAGCAATTTCATTATGAATCCTTGGAATATGCCTAAATTTTACTAACACAAATCGTTGACATAGCTCCTACAAACATTGTTGATACGGGATGAGCTTCAAATCTCGCGTCTCCCAATCGCCTTGAATTTGATGGACGAGCAAATCCGAATCTCCCAATACCAATAATTCTTGGACTCCCATATCAGCAGCTAACCTCAAACCAAGAATGCAGGCTTCATACTCTGCCATATTGTTAGTACAGTAGAATTAAAGTTGTGCTGTCATCGGGAAATGTTGTCCTGATTCAGAGATAAGAACTGCACCTATTCCGACTCCTTTCATATTGACAGCTCTATCGAAGAATAACCTCCAACCTGGGTCAGCATTTATAACAACTTCATCGACACATGACACTTCTTCATCAGGAAAATATGTCTTTAATAGCTCGTACTCTTCATTGATAGAGTTCTTAGCAAGATGATTTGCCAAGTCTTGGGCTTTCATGGCGGTTCGAGTCACATATTCAATGTCGAACTCGGTAAGCAATATTTGCCACTTTGCCAATCGACCTGTCGGGGCTTCTAAAAGATATACTTCAAAGAATCCATGCGGGAGATGAGATAAGTAGTATAGGATGAGAGATAGTGCTTCAACTTCTGTGCTACCCAAGTTAGGGCACAACACGTCCTTTCAAGAAGAGTATACCTGGCCTCATATGCGGTGAACTTCTTGCTAAGATAATAAATAGCCTGCTCCTTTTTGCCTGTGATATCATGTTGACCCAGGACACAACCGAAAGAATTGTCCATGACTGATAAATATAAGATCAAAGGCCTACCAGGCTCCGGGGTTACCAGCACGGGCGGATTTGACAAATATCTTTTGATTCGATCGAACTCTTCCTGACATTCTTTAGTCCATTTTACCACAACACTCTTTTTCAACAACTTGAATATAGGCTCACAAGTGGCTGTGAGTTGAGCAATAAACCTGCTAATGTAGTTCAGTCTACCAAGCAAACTCTTCACCTTCGTTCTATTCTTGGGCGGGGGCAAATCCTAAATGGCTTTGATTTTTGAGGGATCCAATTCAATTCCCCGACGACTGACTACAAACCCCAACAGCTTTCTAGACGGAACTCCAAATACATATTTTGCCGGGTTGAGTTTGAGATTATACCTGCGAAGCCTTTCAAAGAACTTTCTTAAATCTTTAACATGGTTGGCCTGAATTTTTGACTTAATAATCACATCATCTACGTAGACCTCAATCTCCTTATGCATCATATCATGAAAGATAGTGGTCATGGCTCTCATGTATGTTGCTCCAGCATTCTTCAAACTGAACGACATCACTTGATTATAATAGGTTCCCCATTGTGTGATAAAGGACGTCTTCTCCGCGTCTTTATTATCCATAATGATCTAGTGATATCCGGCATAGCAATCCACAAAGAGGCAACCTCGTGTTTAGTATAGTTGTCTAACAAAATATGGATGTTGGGCAGTGGAAAATCATCTTTTGGACTTGCTCTGTTCAAATCACGGTAATCAACACACACTCAAATTTTGCCATCTTTCTTTGGTACGGGAACAACATTGGATAACCACATGGGATAACGAGCTACTCGAATTACTTTGGCTTCAAGTTGTTTCATGATTTCCTCTTTAATTTTAATACTTACATCCATTTTAAACTTTCTCAACTTCTATTTAACAGGAGGGAATGCGGGATCAGTTGGCAATTTGTGAGCCACTAATTCAGTGCTTAAACCAGGAATATCATCATAAGACCATGCAAAAATATCCTTATAATAAATTAATGCTTGAATCATTCCATCTTTAAACTGTGGCAAAACATGTACACTGATTTTAGTTTCCCTAACATCTTCTTGATCCCCTAGATTTATTGGCTCAATCTCATTCAAATTAGGATTCGGTTTGTCTTCAAACTGTTCCAACTCTTTGCTTATTTCTTCTAGTGCTTTTTCTTCATCATATTCCCCATCCTTCTTCATTACATCTTGATTAGTTTGGATTTTAAGATCAGGCTGAAAATTCTGCATGCATGTCATGTCATTACAATCAGCATAAAGAGAACTGTGTAAGAAAAGAAAAACAAAATATATTAGACACAAAACAAAAGAGACATTGCATTTCATTAAATAAAAAGCTAGAAGGGTTTAAACATAGATGCCAACATAACATAAACAAACTAAAATCCAAATTACAACCCTAAAAGAACTCGGATAAACAGAAAAAACAAACAAAATAAACTACCAAAACTCCCTCCTGACGGGGAGAGGAGTGACTTCCCAATTATTGAACCGAACATCTGGACCTATGAATTGCACGTCTGCCATACTGGTACCTTCTCCTTCTTCGACCATATCAACTTTAATAAAAAGATTCTGGAAGTTATCAACCAATTCAACTTCAAATTCCACATGCTTCGTGGCACCGCTATTAACAAATGATTCACTGAGTAGTGGCATTGGGCGAGGAAGTGACCATGTTTCCTTTTTCCTTCCCTTGGCTTTCTTCAGATCTTTAAATGTAGGCTCGAATCCTAGACGAAACGTGCCCACGTTCTCACTCGAACATATGGGATGAACTATACCGTGCAGAGGCGCTCCCAAACCCTTTCCTGGCTCAAATCTGTATTTCTAAGGTTCACTCACCATCATGATATAAGCAGAAGACAATTGCGGTCCTGGTATAGCCTGTTATTTAAGGATACGATTCACTGGCACTGTATCAAAAATTTGATAGACGAATGTCTCCTCTATGTTATTTGCTTCAATAAGAGACAAGGGAGAATTTTCGAAGGCTGACAAATCTCCTTCGCCATGAATAACTACTTCTTGCCTATCATGCTCAAACTCAATTATTTGGTGCAGTGTAGATGCAACCGTCTTGGCCTTGTGGATCCACAACCTTCCCAACAACAGATTGTAAGAGGAGTCTACATTCAATACTTGAAACTCTATGGCAAACTCAACAGGCCCTATGGTTAACATTAGTTTTATTTTGCCAATGGAATTTGATTTTGCACCATCGAAAGCCCTAACACATACATTGTTGGGACTGATCCTGTCAGCACCAATATTTAACTTTTGAAAAGTAGAAATAGGGAAAATATTTGCACCTGAACCTCCATCAATAACATGAGTGACGTAGAAATCTTCACACTTCACTGTAAGTAAAGGCCCCGGTTATGCCCTGTACCTTTAATAGGCAATTCATCATCAGAAAAGCTGATCTGATTGACCTCAAAGATTTTTCCAACCATTTTCTCAAGATGGTTGATTGTAATCTCCCTTGGAACATATGCTTCATTTAATACCTTCAGTAAAATATCACGATGCTCCTTGGAGTGCAACAACAAAGATAAAAAGGAAATTTGAGTAGGGGTTTTCTTGAACTGGTCTAATATTGAATACTCTGGCAATTTCATCTTTTTCAAAAATTCTTCGGATTCTTCTTCGGTGATAGGCTTTTTGATAGATGACGGTCCATTAACCATTGGCTTGGACTTTCTTAAGTTTTCAGGCATGAATCATATTCCTAACCTAGTAAAACCCCCTACCTCATCTACATCTTCCACAACTTCTTTCCCATGATAGGTCATCACAGTCCGCCCATAATTCTAGGGAATCCTTTTTGTATCAACTATCGTAGGTTGGGTCACCGGTTTAAGGACAATAGGCGCGTGCTCCTTTCACCATCAAGATGGGCTGACTCAGAGCTCTCATCATCGTCAGCTTAGGTTTATCCTGACTTAAATCAACATACCTTCTAGTACCTTGTACTATGATCAGGGGTTTCTTTGTACTTTCTTGGGTTTTATCTTCTCTCATTCTTTCTCGATTGAATGACATTACTTTTGAAGACTCCGCTACATTCACCGATTTCTCCTCAATGGTCTGTATCTTGACAATAGGCTTATAACCCTTCGAAGACTCTTTCATGTCATATATCAATTCTAATATATTGGCTTTAGCATGGGTTGGCAGTGGATTCTGGTTAATGTTTGGAACCTCCGAGGCCTGGACTAGCATCTGATTTTTGTCAATTAAATCTTGAACATCTCTCTTTAAATGCCAGCATTTCTTGATATCATGGCCTGGCATATTAGAACAGTACGCACACCTTAAAGAATAATCGAGATTCCTCGACGGTGGATTTGAAAGCCTTCCTTAAATTGGGCTTAAAACCTTCAACTTTCTTAACCTATCAAACAAGCTAGCATATGACTCCCCAAGAGGTGTGAATTGATTTTTGACCGCCTTCTCCTTCTTATACTCAGGCCTAGGCTGAAAACTGGGTCTGGAGGGGTTTTGGTAATTTGGTGGAGCGAATGGGCGATTTTGTGGAGCTTGCGCGCGCCACTGCAGGTAAGAAGGGGTTTAGGCATATGGCTAGGCACTATGTACTGGGTACGGGGGTGGTGGAATGGAATATAAAGGGTTTTGTGGAGGGTAGTAATGGTGGGAAGGAATATATAGAGCTTGGGCGTAGACTTGGGCTTGGGATTGGGGATAGGGGCGAGGTGGTCTTTTGGGATAAGAATGGGTTCTAGCTACGACAGTCGCCACATCCTCTTTCTTCTTTTTACCTCCAAATATGCCAGATCCACCTTGAATCACTTGTGTGGTGGCTTTTAATGCGGCAAAACTCACTATTCGGCCGGTCTTAATTCCGTCCTCTATCATCTCCCCCATTTTAAGGACTTCCATAAAAGATTTTCCCATTGCCGGAAGTAAATGTTGAAAATAGGTCTCATCCTGTGCCTGAATAAAAACTTCTACCAACTTACTTTCGTTCATTGGAGGCTTTACCCTAGCGGCCTGTTCACGCCACCTTATCGCATATTCCCTAAAGCCTTCAGTGCTCTTTTTCTTCATGTTGACCAAGGATTTTTCCTCCGAAATCAGGTCGATGTTGTACTAAAAATGTTGAACAAATCCGGAAGCCAAATCATCCCAGCTGTTCTATTTATCGATATCTCGATCGATAAACCATTCCGAGGCCAGATCTGAAAGACTCTCGCCAAAGAAGGCCATGAGCAATTCTTCCTTTCCTCTTGCAGCTCTCAACTGGTTGCAATAACGTCTTAAGTGTGCCACGAGATCACCGTGTCCTGCATACTCCTCGAACTTAGGAATCTTAAAACTCGGGGGAAGGTTAATGTCTGGGAACATGCAAAGATCTTTATAGGAAACACTCCTATAATCTCCGATTCCTTGCAAATTCCTCATATCTTGTTCTAAACTTTTCAATTTCCAGGCTATGATATCATGTTCCTCTGCTACGACAGGTTTCTCCGTATCAAATGGAAATGCAGGCGGCTGAGTGTACCCATACGGTTCATTCATTTGCAATGTAGGCTCCGGGGCATAATACTAGCTATCTGAAACCTTCAGTGCTGGCTCACTGGCAGACCTAGGAATCCTCATTGTGGGACGCACAACATATATGGGAGTTTTATATGGTGGCAGAGCCACGAATACTGGTGTGATCGGTGGCACTGGCTGAGCAGCAGGTCTTGATTAAGGAGCTGCCAAGGGCACACCAAAACTGCCAGGATAATAATGTCGCGGAGTAAACCCTGGCGCGTGCTCAGGTGACTCAGTAGGAGAAGAGAATTGCACCTGAGAGAGCAGTGGGCAATTAGAGATATTTCCAAGACCTTCAGAGAGTGGAGGAGGAGGCATTTTGCTGGCCCATGCCCGGTGCAAATCTATCAATTGTTGCCTGAGCCTTACTCCCTCATCATTGTGTTCAGAACTTTCTTCCTTGTGATCCTGATCCGGGTCAATGAGCGAATTTTCAATCTCCTTGCTAGCCATGGCGAGCTTTGCTTTGGATCTAGTGAAGTATGGGTGACTAGCCACAGTGCTGCAAACCTACCACTGTTATCTGAAAGAACATGCTCATCAAAGACGACATCCGTTAGGATTAGGGCACACAACAAGCATGAGAATCACATTGGTAAAATTGTCCTAAATTCATGTTTATTTCTACCAGCTTTTGAGGGTAGCGAGGTCATTTTAACATCATCCCAATTTTTATCTACACTTGTTTTTATCTACACTTATTATTATTATTTTTCGTTTCCCTCTCTTTTTCTTTTCTTTTTTTTTTCGTCTCAATCTTTGTTCTTTTCCTTTCTCTCGTTATCTACCTTTATTTTATCATTCTTTATGGCTTTTGTTTTTCTTTAAAAGAGAAAAAATAACGAAAAACAACAAAACAAAATGATTAGATCAAACCCCAAAGTAGGTTGCCTACTTATCATGTTGTACATGAATCAGATCTTGCGTAGTTCAGGCAGCATGTGCATAAACATCACCCACTTTTTTTTTCGAAAATAAAAATAAACAAACAAAGGAAAGACGTAACATCATAACCTTTTGAAGAAAGAAAACAACAAATCGTACAAAAGTTTGGGACCACTTTAAAACTAAACCACAAATATGAAACAACATTCTAGACCCCCTAAGACGACATAGGTGAAATTACTAATAAAGACCCTAATACCAAAAACAACTTGACTTCGACTTAAAGCAGACACCACCCTACAATGACAGACACATAAAAGACTCAAACTGAATAAAGATAAGAAATGCTCTTTCAGACTGGTGCTCTGCGTGATGACCCTGGCTGAGATGGAGCTGTCTCTGAAGTTCTCTTTCTCCCATTTAAACTTTGTAACATATCCTGTAAAGAAATCCTGATATTAGGGAAGAATCTTTGGGCTCGTATTCCTTCTTCATGAGGAGTGTACTTGGAAAGATTATTCTAACACCTTTCTACCGTCTTGAACAAATCTGCTAACTGAACTCTCAGTGTTTCCACTTTGGACCCTACACTTTCATCCTGATGGTCGTCTACTATGCATTCTTCCTGTATTCTCCCTATAAGCTGCACTGGTAAGGGTTGAATAATACCCCAAGGGATAGATTAAAGCCAGATCCCATATCCCTGAGTGTGGCCCAGATTATCCAAACTTTCTTTGAGTGTGTCCACACCTAGCTTTGTTGCATACTTCCAAAATTGCTTGTACTTGCTCCCACCTAAGGCTTGGTCCTTGAAGTACTCAACATCCTTCAGAAGATCCACTGCTGGTGGCACATCCTGCAGCCTACCCAACTGGCGCATTACCCTAGAAGGACTGTATGGTCTAGTGCAATTGAGCCCTAACATAACTAAAGGGAGCTGCGTCTGACAACCAAACAATACTTATAGACACCTAATTTCGTCCCTCCCCGATATCGTTTTTACCTATTGCTTACCTTATCCTACCGTGTACCCTCACCCGTGTGATAGTCCCTTCACAAAATGAAAAAAATAATAACCCCCTAACTAATTTTGTCTTATCCTAATATTCTAACAACCCACCCAACCAAAACTTGACAACACATCCTAACAACCTACCCAATCAAAATAAAACACATCACTCTACCCCACCTACCCTACCCCCTACTCCACCTCACCCCTAGCCAGCTTCCCTCCCCTCATATTTAGAACACATATACACTCCATTAGAATAGAAACAAAAGAGGAGGATATACACAAAAAATGGGCCCCTACAAAAGAATTCGGTTGGAACATGGGGAGGGTCTCCATTTTTTTTCCAATTCAAAACATACATATATACTCTCACAGGGATATACGGGGAGGGGGAATTTTTCTATTTAGAGAGAGAGGATACTTTACTTTTCTTCTTCATCCTCACGACACACGAGATACACAGACAAAAAAAACAGAGGTACTCTTCCATTTCTTTTGGAGAAAAATTAAAAAAAAAAGGGACTTCTTCATTGATATCACATAGAATAGAGAGAGAAAGAGCGATGAAGAGAGAGAGAGGGAGAATATCAAGAGGGAGAACGAAGGGTTCAAGCTTTTTTCGGCGAACCCGTTGCCAGAACTATTTGTTTTAGTCGATTCCAGGTATTACAGATTCAAAAAATCCACCGAAGTGTTGAAATTCCTCAAAAATGTTCTTTATTTTTCATTGGTTTTAAGTTGAATCTGGCCTGAAAACATTCAAAATGCGCCAGCTTCTGTCTTGAATCACTGTTTTGGCCGTCACCGGAGCTCGATCTGCGTTGGATTTTGGGTTCCTGGTTGTTTGTTGGGGGTCTTGGGTTCTTCTATTTCTTAGTTAGTCGTTGATATTGGATTTCGATTTGTCGTTATCAAATTGCATCGTCGTTCTTAGTTGGGTTTCGTATAACAAAGTTTGTCTCACTGGTTTTGAAGTTGTCCTATTAGTTTTTCTCTATACCAAGTTGGATTCATCACAATTGGGGATCTATATTCGAGATTCCAAGTGCGGGTCTTCTTTAATATTGTTACCAACCAAAATCGATTGTTGAAAGTTCTATTTCTTTAACTCATTCTCTCTTCTTTATCATAATTTGTTGAATTGGGCTTGTTTGAAATTGGATGAGTTGGTGAATGTTTGATGTTATTCACGTGAAATTCGTATGATTATCATGCTTTAATTTTCGTTGGGTCTATGTTGTTTATATTGGGTTCCTAGTTAAAAAATTTATGTTGATAGTCAAAGCATGTGTTAATTTTTTGTTGGAAAAGGATTTCGGGGTGGGAATAAGAAGTTGTTAAAAAGTTGAATGTAGTTAAATTTTGGACAATTGTCATTTTATTTAATTCGGATTAAGCATGAATTTGATAGAATCATTTTAACTCAAAAGCTTGATAGGAAATATAGGTCGGGTAGGCAAATTTAGGGATTGTGGATTGATGGAATATTCGATTTGTGTGATTGAATGGTTCTAGGCTATATTGCTTAGGGATCACTTGTATCATTTGGCCGGGGAATGCCCCGAAGTACTTGTATTATTTTTATCCGGGGAATGCCCCGAGATATTTTGTATTCGGAGGATGTCTGTGATGAAGGTCCAAAGCGTCGGGTAAAGCATAGGAGTAGTTAGGATCAGTTTAGAATAGAATAGGTTTACATTTTTGCATTTTTCATTTTTTGGGATTGTATAATTGGACTGGACATTATTTTGGATTATTTTGTTTTGTTTGCTTGAGTGATTTTTTTTGCGTGCTTTGTGTGGTTTATGCATTTGTAATTTCAATTTAGCCGATACGCTCTGCCAAGCGACCGTGGTCAAACCACGGGATCGAGGGGTGCCTAACACCTTTCCCTTGATTAATAGAATTCCTTAGCCGGAATCTCTATTCGCAAACCAGTATTAAAGAGTCAAAATCATTTTGAAAAAGGATATCCATGGGTGACTTGGCACACCCGATTTATGCCAAGTGGCAACTCTGAGTTTTTGATTGTTAAAAAAAATAATACTTTTTCGAAACAAATATTCATCTTTTGTCACATTAATAATTAAAACCCTTTTGAACTTTAAAATATAAATCTTTTGGAGTACGTAAAAATAGGGGTATGACAGCTTCTGGCGACTCTGCTGGGACAGTATGAGAATTCGAGCTTATTTTTGAGTCGTATCGGCTTTATTTGGCATTACAAGTGTATAAGCATTGTTTGTGATTTTGTTTGGGTTATTGTTTGCACTTTTGTGTGTTTTTCGTGCTCTTTGTTTATAGTATTTATCCTATGTGTTACCGCTTTTATATCTGTCATCATGAGTCCACCCCCCGGCCTTTTTTCTGCAACAAGTTTGTAGTACACGTGTTGTACACAACCTCTAGTTGAGTCACCCTTATTCTAGGGGTGGGAGCCGTCGGTGTTGTGGAGTAGGTGGAATGCAAAGCAGCCACTATCGACCATACGCTCCCCCGAACAGCCTTATTAGTGAACCACAACGTAGGTCAGCCTTTAGGTCATTCTTATTGCATCATATTGAGACCTAATGAGGCCCACTTGGTCCTTTGTAGGAGACTCACCTCTAAAGCATCCCTACGTGCTAAATGTTGTATCTTTGAGGATAACGTGGTTATTTGACAGACTGATTTTTGAAGAAAAAAAATTTTTAGGAGTAAGGTGCGTAGGCAAAAACGAAAAAGAAAAAAATAGAAAAAGTGAGTCGAAAAGAGTGAAAAAAAGAGGAATGCCGTAGTTTATTTTAGAATTCTTTATGGCTTTCGTTCTTCACAATTCAAAAACTCAAAAAGATTCTTTTTTTACGTTTTGTATTTGTCTTCTCAAAGTACCATAAAGTCAAAACAAAAAAAAAGAAAAAAGAAAAAAAAAATAAAAAGAAAGAGGTTTTGTTTGCCTTTTCTACTTATTTGTCAAAAACAAAAATGCCAAAAAGATTTTTTTTTTCTTCATAATTGGTGGTGTCAGTGTCTAGCTGAAATCCAAAAGTTTTTTTTTCGTTTGTCTTTGGTAGTGTCTCTTAAGTTAGGGTCAATTTATTAGTTAATCGTTAATTGTCCAATCTAGATGAACTATGCATACCTGATTCTCTTCCCTTGGGTTGGGATACGTAGGCAACCCTCGGTGGGTTCAGTAATTCTTTGTGTTGGCTTTTGTCTTAGTATTAGCCTAGGTCTCTCACCCCGTAATCTAGAGTTGTTTGCTAAGTAGACCGTTTTCGCTCAGTACTTCTGTTCGGCAAATTGGAGTCATGAATGTGGTCTGTCCCATCGACATACGCCTGCGTCAAAAATCCCAAGGGTTGGGAATCTTCTACTTCTATCGAATTTTTGAGATAACGACTTGTGTGTTATTCCAGGATGGATTTGTCCACCAAGTCTAGAGTTTTAATGGTTGTCAAGGTGCCCCAAAAGTTAATCAAATGGTGGGAAATGTTTAACTATGTCGATCAGCAGAAACTGGTTAAAATATTAGGTGATCTTACGGAACTTCTACATGTTACCCCTCGTCCAGATTTAATAGAGGCTTTGTTGACCTTTTGGGATTCAAGTAGTTTTGTGTTCAGGTTTGGGGAATGTGAAATGACTCCTACTTTGGCAGAAATATCTGGTTTGTTGCATTTGCCCTATATCGAAAAGGATATGATTCGAGCACGAAATCATACTGGCTTGAGATTTTTGCATTCTTGTGGTTTAAAAAGTAAGGGTATCTGTTTGGGTTGTTTAAGTGATTCGTGGGTTTCCTTAGATTTTTTGTTCGCTAGATTTGGGCCCTCGGAAGGTTTTTGATTGTTTTTGGGATGAATTTCATATGACTAAGGAGAAGTGGGAGAGAAAGCATCTTGAAGTCTTCAACCTTTCTTTATTAGGAATTTTAGTGTTTCCACTAGAATAAAGACGTATTAATACCCGTTTGCAATTTGTAGTGATGGCTCCATTTCATTAGGATCAAAGCAACAAGGGAATTAATCAAAAGGGCAGGTTCACTTTTATACCCATGATCTTAATAGAAATATATAAGGCTTTAACCGAAGTGAAGGAGGGAAGGAGATTTTTTGAGGGCAGTAACCTGATATTGCAGTTATGGATGATGGAGCATTTGCATGCGCCTTCTTTAGTTAGACCAGACGCGTTAGATCATTGTATTCCTAATAGAGTGAAAGCCATGGACTCCAGGTTGCATTTGGATAAATTCTCGTTACCCGTGGGAATCGACGCTTGGATTAAATTTCTTGAGTCGAGAACTAGGGATAACATTTTATGGACTTATCTGTGGCTTCAACCGAAGATAATATTATTGGGTTGTCAGATGGAGCTCTCTTTAGTTATGTTAGGGCTCAATTGCAATAGACCATACAGTCCTTCTAGGGTAATGCGCCAGTTGGGTAGGCTGCAGGACGTGCCACCAGCAGTGGATCTTCTGAAGTATATTGAGTACTTCAAGGACCAAGCCTTAGGTGAGAACAAGTACGAGTAGTTTTGGAAGCATGCAACAAAGCTAGGAGTGGACACATTCAAAGAAAGTTTGGATAATCCGGGGTACACTCAGGGATATGGGGTTTGGCTTCAATCTATCCTTCGGGGTATTAGTCAACCCTTACCAGCGCAGCTTAGAGGGAAAATACAGGAAGAATGCATAGTAGACGACCATCAGGATGAAAGTGTAGGTTCCAAAGTGGAAAAACTGAGGGTTTAGTTAGCAGATTTGTTCAAGACGGTAGAAAGGTGTCAGAATAATTTTTCCAAGTGCACTCCTGATGAAGCAGGAATACGGGCCCGAAGCTTCTTCCTCGGTATCAGGGTGTCTTTACAGGATATGTTACAAATTTTAAATGGGAGAAAGAGAACTTCAGAGGCAGGTCCATATCGGCCAGGGTCATCACGCAGAGCACCAGTCTAAAAGAGCACTTCTTATCTTTATTCAGTTTGAGTCTTTTATGTGTCTGTCATTGTAGGGTGGTGTCTGCTTTAAGTCGAAGTCAAGTTGTTTTTTGTATTAGAGTCTTTATTAGTAATTTCACCTACGTCATCTTAGGGGTCTAGAATGTTGTTTCGTATTTGTTGTTTAGTTTTAAAGTGGTCCTAAACTTTTTAAACGTTTTATTGTTTTCTTTCTTCAAAATGTTATGATGTTATGTCTTTCCTTTGTTTATTTATTTACGTTTTCTGTAAAAAAAGAAAAACAATTGGGTGATGTTTATGCACATGCTGGCCGAACTACGCAAGATCTGATTCATGTACAACATGATACATAGGCAACCTAGTTTTGGGTTCTATCTAATCATTTTGTTTCGTTGTTTTTTATTATTTTTTCCTCTTTTAAAGAAAAATAAAAGCCATAAAGAATGATAAAATAAAGCTAGATAATGAGAGAAAAGAAAAGAACAGAGATGGATACGAAATAATAATAATAATAATAATAAGTGTAAAAAAGGGTGTAGACAAAAATCAGGATGATGTTAAAATGACCTCGCTACCCTCAAAAGCTGGTAGAAATGAACATGAATTTAGGATAATTTTACCAATGTGATTTCCATGCTTGTTTGTGGGCCCTAATCCCACAACGAGGCTTCCTAAGTCTGCCAGTGAGCCAGTACTGAAGGTTCCAGATAGTCAGTATCATGCCCTGGAGCCTACTTTGCAAATGAATGAACCGTATGGGTACACTCAGCCGCCTGAATTTCCATTTGATACAGAGAAACATGTCGCAGCAGAGGAAAAAGATATCATAGCCTGGAAATTGAAAAGTTTAGAACAAGCTATAAGGAATTTGCAAGGAATCGGAGATTATAAGAGTGTTTCCTATAAAGATCTTTGCATGTTCCCAAACATCAACCTTCCCCCCGGTTTTAAGATGCCTAAGTTTGAGAAGTATGCAGGACACGGTGATCCCGTGGCACACTCAAGACGTTATTGCAACCAGTTGAGTGCTGTATGAGGAAAGGAAGAACTGCTCATGGCCTTCTTTGGCGAGAGTCTTTCAGATCTGGCCTAGGAATGGTTTATCGATCGATACATCGATAAATGGAATAGCTGGGATGATTTGGCTGCTGAATTTGTTCAATATTTTTAGTACAAAATCGACCTAATTTCGGACGAAAAATCCTTGGTCAACATGAAGAAAAAAAGCACTGAAGGTTTTAGGGAATACGCGATAAGGTGGCATGAACAGGCCGCCAGGGTAAAGCCTCCAATGAAAGAAAGTAAGTTGGTAGAAGTTTTTATTCAGGCGCAGGATGAGACCTATTTTAAACATTTACTTCCAACAATGGGAAAGTCTTTTATGGAAGTCCTTAAAATGGGGGAGATGATAGAGAACGGAATTAAGACCGGCCAAATAGTGAGTTTTGCCGCTTTAAAAGCCACCACACAAGCAATTCAAGGTGGATCTAGCGCATTTGGAGGTAAAAAGAAGAAAAAAGATGTGGCGACTGTTGTAGTTGGAACCCATTCCTATCCCAAAAGACCACCTAACCCCTATCCCCAATCCCAAGCCCAAGTCTACGCCCAAGCTCCATATATTCCTCCCCACCATTACTACCCTCCACAAAACCCTTTATATTCCATTCCACCACCCCCGTACCCAGTATATAGCGTCCAGCCATATGCCCAAACCCCTTCTTACCTGCAGTGGCGCGCGCAAGCTCCACAAAATTGCCCATTTGCTCCACCAAATTACCAAAACCCCTCCATACCCAGTTTTCAGCCTAGGCCTGAGTATAAGAAGGAGAAGGCGGTCAAAAATCAATTCACACCTCTTGGGGAGTCATATGCTATCTTGTTTGATAGGTTAAGAAAGTTGAAGGTTTTAAGCCCAATTCAAGGAAGGCTTTCAAATCCACCGTCGAGGAATCTCGATTATTCTGTAAGGTGTGTGTACTGTTCTGATATGCCAGGCCATGATATCGAGAAATGCTGGAATTTAAAGAGAGCTGTCCAAGATTTAATTGACAAAAATTAGATGCTGGTCCAGGCCTCGGAAGGTCCAAACATTAACCAAAATCCACTGCCAACCCATGCTGAAGCCAATATGTTAGAATTTATATATGACGGGAAAGAGTCTTCGAAGGGTTATAAGCCTATTGTCAAGATACAGACCATTGAGGAGAAATCGGTGAATGTAGCGGAGTCTTCAAAAGTAATGTCATTGAACCGAGAAAGAATGAGAGAAGATAAAACCCAAGAAAGCACAAAGAAACCCCCGATCATAGTACAAGGTACTAGAAGGTATGTTGATTTAAGTCAGGATAAACCTAAGCTGACTGTGGTGAGAGCTCTAAGTCAGCCTATCTTGACGGTGAAAGGAACACTGGCAGCGCTTATTATCCTCAAACCGATGACCCAACCTACGATAGTTGATACAAAAAGGATTCCCTAGAATTATGGGCGGACTGTGATTACCTATCACGGGAAAGAAGTTGTGGATGATGTAGATGAGGTAAGGGGTTTGACTAGGTTAGGAAGATGGTTCATGCCTGAAAACTTAAGAAAGTCCAATCCAATGGTGAGTGGACCGTCATCTATCAAAAATACTATCACCAAAGAAGAATCCGAAGAATTTTTGAAAAAGATGAAATTGCAAGAATATTCAATATTAGACCAGCTGAAGAAAACCCCTGCTCAAATTTTCCTTTTATCTTTGCTATTGCACTCCAAGGAGCATCGTGATGTTTTACTGAAGGTATTAAATGAAGCATATGTTCCAAGGGAGATTACAATCAACCAACTTGAGAAAATGGTTGGAAAAATCTTTGAGGTCAATCGGATCAGCTTTTCTGACGATGAATTACCTGTTGAAGGTACAGGGCATAATCGGGGCCTTTACATTACAGTAAAGTGTGAAGAATTCTACGTCACTCAAGTTATGATTAATGGAGGTTCAAGTGTAAATATTTTCCCTATTTCTACTTTGAATATTGGTGCTGACAGGATTAGGCCCAACAATGTATGTGTTAGGGTTTTCGATGGTGCAAAATCAAATTCTATTGGCGAAATAGAACTAATGCTGACCATAGGGCCTGTTGAGTTCGCCATAGAGTTTCAAGTATTGAATGTAGAATGCTCTTACAATTTGTTGTTGGGAAGGCCGTGGATCCACAAGGCCAAGGCGGTTGCATCTACACTGCACCAAATAATTAAGTTTGAGTATGATAGACAAAAAGTAGTTATTCATGGTGAAGGAAATTTGTCAGACTACGAAGATTCTCCCTTGTCTCTTATTGAAGCAAATAACGTAGAGAAGACATTCGTCTATCAAATTTTTGATACAGTGCCAGTGAATCGTATCCTCGAATGGCAGGCTATACCGGACCACAGTTGTCTTCTGTTTCTATCATGATGGTGAGTGAACTTTAGAAATACGGATTTGAGCCAGGAAAGGGTTTGGGAGTGCCTCTATATGGTATAGTTCATCCCATATGTCCGAGTGAGAACGTGGGCACGTTTGTTCTGGGATTTGAGCCTACAACTGAAGATCTGAAGAAAGCCAAGGGAAGGAAAAAGGAAACGTGGTCACTCCTTCGCCCAATGCCACTACTCAGTGAATCATTTGTTAAGAGCGGTGTCACGAAGCATGTGGAATTTGAAGTTGAATTGGTTGATGACTTCTAGAACCTTTTTATTGAAGTTGATATGGTCGAAGCAGGAGAAAATACCAGTATAGCAGACGTGCAATTCATAGGTCCAGCTGTCCGGCTCAATAATTGAGAAGTCACTCCTCTCCCCGTTAGGAGGGAGTTTTGGTAGTTTATTTTGTTTTTCTTTCTTTTTATCCGAGTCATTTCAGGGTTGTCATTCAGATTTTAGTTTGTTTATGTTATGTTGGCATCTGTTTTTCAACCCTTCTATCTTTTTATTTAATGAAATACAATGTCCCTTTGGTTTCGTGTCTAATATATTTTGTTTTTCTTTGCTTACACAGTTCTCTTTATGTTGATTCTAATGACATGACATGCATGCAGAATTTTCAGCCTGATCTTAAAATCCAAACTAATCAAGATATAATGAAGCAGGATGGGGAATATGATAAAGAAAAAGCACTAGAAGAAATAAGCAAAGACCTGGAACAATTTGAAGACAAACCGAATCCTAATTTGAATGAGACTGAGCCAATAAATCTAGGATCAAGAAGATGTTAGGGAAACTAAAATCAGTGTACATGCTTTTCCACAGCTAAAAGATGGAATGATACAAGCATTAATTGATTACAAGAATGTTTTTGCATGGTCTTATGATGATATGCCTGGTTTAAGCACTGAATTAGTGGCTCACAAATTGCCAACTGATCCCGCGTTCCCTCCTGTCAAACAAAAGTTGAGGAAGTTTAAAACAGATGTAAGTATTCTTTCAGTTATATCTTGGGTCAACATGATGTCACAGGCAAAAAGGAGCAGGCTATTTATTATCTTAGCAAGAAGTTCACCGCATATGATGCCAGGTATACTCTTCTTAAAAGGACGTGATGTGCCCTAACTTGGGTGGCACAGAAGTTAAAGCATTATCTCTCTTCCTATACTACTTATCTCATTTGCCGCATGGATTCTTTGAAGTATATCTTTCAGAAGCCTATGCCAACGGGTCGATTGGCAAAGTGGCAAATATTGCTTACCGAGTTTGACATTGTATATATGACTTGGACCGCCATGAAAGCCCAAGCCTTGGCAGATCATCTTGCTGAGAACCCCATCGATGAAGAGTACGAGCCATTAAAGACATATTTTCCTGACGAAGAAGTGTCATGTGTCGATGAAGTCGTTATAGATGCTGATCCAGGTTGGAGGTTATTCTTCGATGGAGCTGTCAATATAAAAGGAGTCAAAATAGGTGCGGTTCTTATCTTTGAATCGGGACAATATTTCCCAATGACAACACTACTTCAATTCTAGTATACTAACAATATGGCAGAGTATGAAGCCTGCATTCTTGGTTTGAGGTTAGCTATTGATATGGGAGTCCAAGAATTATTAGTGTTGGGAGATTCGGATTTGCTGGTCCATCAAATTCAAGGCGATTGGGAGACGCGGGATTTGAAGCTCCTCCCGTATCGACAATGCTTATAGGAGCTATGTCAACGGTTTGTGTTAGTAAAATTTAGGCATATTCCAAGGATTCGTAATGAAATCGCTAATGCTTTAGCCACTTTGTCTTCAATGCTCCAACATCCTGACAAATCCTACATCGATCCAATGCATATACAGAGTCGTGATCAACATGCTTACTATAATGCGGTTGAAGAAGAGCTCGATGGAGAACCTTGGTTCTTGGATATCAAGCGGTACATTCAGTCAGGAGAATACCCAGCATATTCCACCAACGATCAAAAGAGGACTATTAGGCGTTTGGCTAGTGGATTTTTCTTAAGTGGGGGAATCTTGTATAAGAGGACCCCAGATCTGGGACTTTTAAGGTGTGTAGATGCAAAAGAAGCCTCGGAAATCATGGTTGAAATACACTTTGGAGTATGCGGGTCGCATATGAACGGTCATGTCTTGTCAAAGAAGATTCTTCGAGCAGGTTATTACTGCCTTACTATGGAAAGGGATTCTATTCAATTTGTTCGAAAGTGTCATCAATGTCAGGTACACGGTGATCTAATACGTTCTCCTCCTGTTGAGTTTCATGCAATGGCCTCTCTATGGCCGTTCGTAGCTTGGGGAATGGATGTGATTAGACCGATTGAGCCGAAGGCATCCAATGGACATAGGTTCATTTTGGTAGCCATTGACTACTTCACAAAGTGGGTAGAAGTAGTAACTTTCAAGTCAGTGACAAAGAAGGCTGTGGTAGATTTTGTTCATGCCAATATCATTTGTAGATTTGGAATTCCTAAGATAATCATTACAGACAATGCTGCCAATTTCAATAGTCATTTGATGCAAGAAGTGTGTCAACAGTTCAAGATCGCACATCGAAATTCTACTCCATATCGCCCAAAGGCCAATGGTGCTGTAGAAGCCGCCAATAAGAATATAAAAAAGATACTGCAAAAAATGGTACAAGGGTCTAGACAGTGGCATGAAAAATTGCCGTTTACATTGCTAGGTTATCGCACCACTGTTCGCACTACAACAGGGGCAACTACATATTTATTGGTGTATGGGACAGAAGTAGTCATCCCTGCAGAAGTTGAAATTCCCTCTCTTCGAGTCATGGTAGATGCAGAGGTTGATGATGATGAATGGGTAAAAACCCGACTAGAATATTTGAGTTTGATTGAGGAAAAAAGGCTAACATCTGTGTGTCATAACCAGTTGTATCAGAGGAGGATGACTCGAGCGTATAAAAAAAAGGTCCGTCCTAAGAATTTTGAAGTTGGTCAGTTAGTATTGAGACGTATCCTTCCTCACCAGGTTGAAGCAAAAGGCAAGTTCTCCCCTAACTGGCAAGGTCCCTTCGTTGTGAAGAAAGTGTTGCCCAATGGAGCCTTATATTTGACAGATATTGAAGGAAAAATGGCAGAAATGGCTATCAATGTTGATGCGGTCAAAAGATACTATGTATGATATTTTATCCTTTGTTGATTTTATTGCATGTTTAGTACTTGCATTTTTTGAAGATTGATATGATGAAGGCATTTTATTCTTCTATCCAAACATTGTGTCATCCTTTGTTTACCCATTTGAACTTCGTTTTAATTTTCTTTCATATCCCTCTTTTGGAATCAAATAGAGTCAAAGATAAATGTCGAGGAAATAAGAATAATAAAAATAAAAAAAATCAAAACAAAGAACAAGCTAATGGAACTACGTGCGACCTGATTCTCCTCTCTCGGGAGTGAGATACGTAGGCCGCCCTATTTCGGGCATGGTCCAACCAAAGAAAGATTTAAGATTCACCCAGTCAACAAAACTGGGGCATGAGTTAAAGTGTTGTTTGAGTCGATTCCAAAATTCGTAAGTTCCACCCCCACTTCAAGTATCATTTGAGCCCCTTACCATCTTTTCTAACCTTAACCAAAAGCCAAGTTACAACCAAAGAAAGTCCTTCAAATCAATTTTTGATAATGTTAAGGCTAAGCATGCAATGGATATAATGATACATTGTGAAGTACCATTTGTCTCCTTCAGCATAAGAAATCAGGAAAGAAATACAAAAGTGAGAGAGTCTTATTGGTGAAGACCCCCGTTGGCATCATAAGGCAATGGTGAGTTTAGAGAAAATGAAAATGAGAGAGTCTTATTGGTGAAAACCTTTGCAGGCACCATAAGGCGATGGTGAGTTAAGAGAAAATTAAAATGAGAGAGTCTTATAGGTGAAAACCTTTGCAGGCACCATAAGGAGATGGTGAGTGGAGAGAAATAAAAATGAGAGAGTCTTATTGGTGAAAACCTTTGCAGGCACCGTAAGGCGATGTAGAGTTCAAGAGAAAAGCGAAAAGTGAAAAGAAAGAGATTTGTTGACGAAAGTCTCTTAAGATGATGTCAATCGAATGTGATGTATGAGTCCAATGAATTTGAAAAAGCGGCTCAGCGGCAAAAGGCACGAAATCAACAACAAATGGGGAGTTTGGATAGAAAGATCAGACAGCTCAATCCAAAATGCATGTCATACTCATTGGAGTTGTTTATCGTATTCAGATAAGTTTTCTTTTTGAATATGGGACATTGCCCGTTTATTTCATTTACATATTCATGCTTATTGTCTTTTTATGTCATTTATCAAAATAAAAGTCACCATCATTTCTTTACATTTTAAGTCAAGTCTGTGTTGAAACAAGCGAGAAAGGATTTCAAAATTTACTACCAGTCTTTCTAATTATATGAGAAAAGCCAAGGAACAGCACAACAAAGAAATATGAATCATAATTCAACACGAAACAAAGGAAGTCTATCAACCGACAGGCTGTTGGATTCGTGGAAACATTCGGATTTTGGAAAAGGGTGCACCTTAGAGGCATCGTAAAATGAAAGCCCATTGTTCGAATCAAAAATGACTTCCCTTAATATGGATCCGGGTCGATGATGCGGCAAGAGAGGACTGTTAGCGATTTGGAACAAAGATGAAAGGAACGGGTGCAGGGCAGATACCTGAGAAGCCAAGATCTGTAAGCCACCACTAAGATTTTAACTAACAAATTTTCTTTGTTGAAATAGGGGAAAATTTGCTTCACTTAATTCAGCTACCATTGGAAATGCACATCCATGGGATTTTACTTTATGTTCATGACCCTCTTGAAAAATGGGATTTTACTTTATGTTCAGGACCCTCCTAAAAAATGGGATTTTACTTTCTGTTCAGGCCCCCCTGAAAAATGGGATTTTACTTTCTGTTCGGGACCCTCTTGAAAAATGGGATTTTACTTTGTGTTCAGGACCCTCCTGAAAAATGGGATTTTACTTTCTGTTCAGGACCCTCCTGAAAAATGAGATTTTACCTTATGTTCAGGAACCTCCTGAAAAATGGGATTTTACTTTCTGTTCAGGACCTTCCCAAAAAATGGGATTTTACTTTCTGTTCAGGACCCTCCTGGAAAATGGGACAATGCTTTCAAAAATGAAATACTACTTTATTATAATTCTTGTTTGGGATAGTTTTCGTTCTAGTTTTAATTTTGGGTTTCAGGAGCCCGCCTGAAGAACAGGGTGATGAAATAGCAAGTCAGAGGCCCGCCTGGAGAATAGAGTAAAGAAATAAAAGTCAAGCATCAAAGTGATGAAATAGCAAGTCAGGAGCCCGCCTGAAGAATAGAGTGATAAAAGTCGAGTCAAGAACCAATAGAAGCTGTATAGATAGGATTTTTGTAATTTCATTTATGTTTTAACTTGTAATTTTCATTTTGATGTAATGACAGAGCTGCGGACCGAAACCTCGGTGGAACCTCACTCGACTCTCCAACTTGGTATAGTCCATCTCCTTCCAAAAGTTAAGATACTTGTCACTCGATCCTCTCATAATGTGAGTAGGTGGAATGTCTTAAGTCAAGACCCGGTTGTCCTTCTTCCTTCTGTTTCTTTCTTTGAATAATGATCGGGTCAAAATTTGGTCTCGCTGTCTACTTCTTTTCCTGAAAACACTTCCTGTTTACATTCAAAGGGGGCATGATGTAGACACCTAATTTCATCCCTCCCCGATATCATTTTTACCTATTTCTTACCTTATCCTACTGTGTACCCTCACCCGTGTGATAGTCCCTCCACAAAATAACAAAAATAACAACCCCCTAACTAATTATGTCTTATCTTAATATTCTAACAACCCACCCAACCAAAAATTGACAACACATCCTAACAACCTACCCAATCAAAATAAAACACATCACTCTACCCCCACCTACCCTACCCCCTACTCCACCTCACCCCTAGCCAGCTCCCCTCCCCTCACGTTTAGCACACATATACACTCCACTAGAATAGCAACAAAAGAGGAGGATATACACAAAAAATGGGCCCTACAAAAGAATTCGGTTGGAACATGGGAAGGGTCTCCATTTTTTTTTCCAATTCATACACCTACATATATACTCTCACAGGGATATACGGGGGGAGGGGGGGGGAATTTTTCCATTTAGAGAGAGAGGATACTTCACTTTTCTTCTTCATCCTCACGACACACACGATACATAGACAAAAAAAAATAGAGGTACTCTTCCATTTCTTTTGGAGAAAAATTCAAAAAAAAAGGGACTTCTTCATTGATATCACATTGAATAGAGAGAGAAAGAGCGATGAAGAGAGAGAGGGAGAAGATCGAGAGGGAGTTCGAGTGGGAGAACGGAGGGTTCAAGCTTTTTCCGGCGAACCCGTTGCCAGAACTGTTTGTTTTAGTCGATTGCAGGTATTACAGATTCAAAAAATCCACCAAAGTTTTGAAATTCCTCAAAATTGTTCTTCATTTTTTCATTGGTTTTTAGTTGAATCTGGCCTGAAAACATTCAAAACGCGCTAGCTTCCATCTTGAATCACTATTTTGGCCATCATCGAAGCTCACCGGAGCTCGTTCTGCGTTGGGTTTTGGGTTCCTGGTTGTTTGTTGGGGGTCTTCGGTTCGTCTATTTCTTGGTTCATCGTCGATATTGGATTTTGATTTGTCGTTATCAAATTACGTCGTCGTTCTTGGTTGGGTTTCGTATAACAAAGTTTGTCTCACTGGTTTTGAAGTTGTCCTATTAGTTTTTCTCTATACCGAGTTGGATTCATCACAATCGGGGTTCTATATTCGAGATTCCAAGTGCGGGTCTTCTTTAATATTGTTACCAACCAAAATCGATTGTCGGAAGGTCCATTTCTTTAACTCATTCTCTCTTCTTTATCGTAATTTGTTGAATTGGGCATGTTTGAAATTGGATAAGTTGGTGAATGTTTGATGTTATTCACGTGAAATTCGTATGATTATCATGCTTTAATTGTCGTTGGGTCTATGTTGTTTATATTGGGTTCCTAGTTAAAAAATTTGAGTTGATAGTCAAAGTATGTGTTAATTTTTTGTTGGAAAAGGAGTTAAAGGGTGGGAATAAGAAGTTGTTAAAAAGTTGAATGTAGTTAAATTTTGGACCGGTGTCATTTTATTTAATTCGGATTTAGCATGAATTTGATAGAATCATTTTAACTCAAAAGCTTGATAGGAAATATAGGCCGGGTAGGCGAATTTAGGGATTGTGGATTGATGGAATATTCGATTTGTGTGATTGAATGGTTCTTGGCTATATTGCTTAGGGATCACTTGTATCATTTGGCCGGGGAATGCCCCGAAGTACTTGTATTATTTTTATCCGGGGAATGCCCCGAGATATTTTGTATTCGGAGGATGTCCATGATGAAGGACCGAGGCGTCGGGTAAAGCATAGGAGTAGTTAGGCTCAGTTTAGAATAGAATAGGTTTACATTTTCGCATTTTTCATTCTACGGGATTGTATAATTGGACTGGACATTATTTTGGATTATTTTTTTTGTTTGCTTGAGTGATTTTTTTTTGCGTGCTTTGTGTGGTTTATGCATTTGTAATGTCAATTTAGCCGATACGCTCTGCCAAGTGACCGTGGTCAAACCACGGGATCGAGGGGTGCCTAACACCTTCCCCTCGGTCAACAGAATTCCTTAGCTGGAATCTCTATTCGCAAACCAGTATTAAAGAGTCAAAATCATTTTGAAAAAGGATATCCATGGGTGACTTGGCACACCCGATTTATGCCAAGTGGCGACTCTGAGTTTTTGATTGTTAAAAAAAATAATACTTTTTTGAAACAAATATTCATATTTTGTCACATTAATAATTAAAATGCTTTCGAACTTTAAAATATAAATCTTTTGGAGTACGTAAAAATAGGGGTGTGACAATACTATCTTTGGGGAATCCACAGATAAGTCCACAAAATGTTATCCCTGTTTCTCGACTCAAGAAATTCAATCCAAGCGTCGACTCCCACGGGTAACGAGAATTTATCCAAACGCAACCTAGAGTCCATGGCTTTCACTCGATTGGGAATACAACGATCTAACACGTCTGGTCTAACTAAAGAAGGCGCATGCAAATGCTCCATCATCCATAACTGCAATACAGGTTACTGCCCTACAAAAATCTCCTTCCCCCCCTCATTTCGGTTAAAGCCTTATATATTTATGTTAAGATCATGGGTATGAGAGTGAACCTTCCCTTTTGATTAATGCCCTTGTTGTTTTGATCCTTATGAAATAGGGCCATCACCACAGATTGCAAACGGGTATTAATACATCTTTCTTTTAGTGGAAACACTAAAGTACCTAACAAAGCGAGGGTGAAGACTTCAAGACGCTTTCTCTCCCACTTCTCCTTAGTCATATGAAATTCATCACAAAAGCAATCAAAACCTTTCGAGGGCCTGAATCTAGCAAACAAAAAATCTAGGGAAACCCACGAATCACTTAAACAACCCAAACAGATACCCTTACTTTTTAAACCACAAGACTGCAAAAATCTCACGCCAGTATGATTTCGTGCTCGGATCATATCCTTCTCGATATAGGGCAAATACAACAAACCGGATATTTCTGCCAAAGTAGGAGTCATTTCACATTCCCCAAACGTGAATACCAAACTACTCGGATCCCAAAAGGTCAACAAAGCCTCTATTAAATCTGGACGAGGGGTAACATGCAGAAGTTCCGTAAGATCACCTAATATTTTAACCAGTTTCTGCTGATCAACATAGTTAAACATTTCCCACTATTTGATTAACTTTTTGGGCACCTTGACAGCCATCAAAACTCTAGACTTGGTGGACAAATCCATCCTGTAATAACACACAAGACGTTACCTTAAAAATTCGACAGGAGTAGAAGATTCTCAACCCTTGGGATTTTTGACGCCAACATATGTCGATGGGACAGACCACATTCATGACTCCCATTTGCCGAAAAGAAGTACTGAGCGAAATCAGTCTACTTAGCAAACAACTCCAGATTATGGGGTGAGAGACCTAGGCTAATAAGAAGACAAAGACCAACACAAAGAATTATCGAACCCACCGAGGGTTGCCTACGTATCCCAACCCAAGGGAAGGGAATCAGGTATGCATAGTTCATCCAGATTGGGCAATTAACGGTTAACTAATAAATTGACCCTAACTTAAGAGACACTACTAAAAACAAACGAAAAAAAAACTTTTGGATTTTCAGCTAGACACTGACACCACCAATTATGAAGAAAAATCTTTTTGGTATTTTTGTTTTTGACAAATAAGTAGAAAAGGCAAACAACCTTTTTTTTTTTGAATTTACGGTACTTTGAGAAGACAAATGCAAAAATCTTTTTGAGTTTTTGGATTGTGAAGAACCAAAGCCATAAAGAATTCTAAAATAAACTACGACATTCTTTTTTTTTTCATTCTTTTCGACTCACTTTTTTTCTATTTTTTTCTTTTTCGATTTTGCCTACGCACCTTACTCCTAACAATTTTTTTTTTATTATTATTTTTTTTATTTTTTTTCAATAATCAGTCCTTCAAATGACCCCGTTACCCTTAAAAATGCAACAGTTAGCACGTAGGAATTCTTTAGAGGGGAGTCTCCTACAAAGGGCTATGTGGGTCCCGCTAGGTCTCCGTATGATGCACATAAGCATGACCTAAAGGCTGACCTACGTTGTGGTTCACTAACAAGGCTGTTCGGGGGAGCGTATGGTCGATAGTGGCTGCTTTGCTTTCCACCTACTCCATAACACCGACGGCTCCCCCCCTAAAATAAGGGTGACTCAACTAGAGGTTATGTACAAAACGTGTACTACGTACTTGTTGCAGAAAGAAGGTCGAGGGGTGGACTCATGATGACAGATATAAAGCGGTAACACATAGGATAAATACTATAAACAAAGATCACGAAAAAGCACAAAAGTGAAAATAACACAAACAATAACCACAAACAATGCTTATACACTCGTAATGCCAAACAAAGCCGATACGACTCCAAAAATAGCTCGAATTCTCATACTATCCCCAGCAGAGTCACCAGAGCTGTCACACCCCTTTTTACGTACTCCAAAAAAATTTAATGTTTTAAGGGTCGAAAGGGTTTTATTATTTAAGTGACAAGAAATGAAAATTCATTTTGGAAAAGGATTATTTACATTTTTTATTCAGAGTCGCTACTTGGCATAATCTGGTGTGCCAAGTCACCATTGAAAAATCCTTTTCAAAACCATTTGACTCTTTAAACTGGTTTGCGAATAGAGACTCCGGCTAAGGAATTCTGTTGACCGAGGGGAAGGTGTTCGGAACCCCTCGATCCCGTGGTTCAACCACGGTCGCTTGGTAGAGTGTATCAACTATTTTGGCATTACGAAATGTATAAACCACACAAAAGCACGCAAAATAATCAAACAATAAACAAAACAATCAAAAAATGTAAAGCCAGTCCAATTATACAGTCCGAAATAAAAAGGGACTGAAAATAAACCTACGCTAATCCTAAACTAATGCTCTACCCGACGTCTCAGGCCTTCATCACGAATGTCCTCCGGGTACATGATACCCCGGGGCATTCCCCGGTGAATAAATATATACAGATACTTCGTGGCATTCCCCGACCAAATTATACAATTGAATTAAATATGATAAACTAGAAAGAAACATTCACACGCACATTCCAACATCCAACCAAAACATCAATCTTAAATTCTTGCCTACCCGAACCTATATTGCCTATCCATTTCATTATGGCATAAATCTATCACATTCACTTATACCGAATGGAACAAAAGACAACAAACCAACATCAAGCTACGTTCAACTTTTTATCAATTTCTCCATTCCTTCCCTAAATCCCCTTAAGCAATAAATTCCATGATTCATAATTACAATTTCAACAATCTTTAATCAATTCTATTAACGAAATCTAAACAACAAGTCAACATCATTCCATATTCCATCATCTAATGCATGAACATCAACCGAGATCAAACAACGGTAATCAACCAACACAAAATCATGGCCACTTTAACGAATTTAAAATAAAGAAGTGAGAACGAGTTAAAGAAGTGGACCTTTTGATATTGACTTTCGTTGATAATAAAGATTTAAAGAAGCCCGAATCCAAAAGCACGAATAGAAATACTTTGAAATCCACCTTGGTATTAAAGAATTTGCAACCCGAAACTGAGCTCAATGAACGGGTCAAGATGAATAAGAAACCCAGATCCCAAACCTGTAATAGACTCGGATCCAACTCAGTACCAAAAATTGAAGCTCTAAACTGGTCACGATGAACTAATTGAGATGAACTAGACTCCAAGACTCGAGACAGTAGCAAAACCCAATGAATCCGAATCAAACAAAATGACTGAACAGCTCACCCGTATGTGAAACTATACAAAGACCAATTCAAGCGGGGGTAATTTTCGAAATCATCCACCGCTGGTTCACATTTTGGTGAGTTTTAATGTTATCCCAACCAGTTCTACTTAAAAATTGAAAGAAAACGAAGGGATTTCGAAGTATTAAAATTGGAACGATCAAACGATGAATGGAAATCTCATTCTGGCGAGCCAAGTCACTGGAAAAATGACCAACGAACTAAAATCCTTACCCTCTCCTTCAATTTTCACCCTCTCTACCTGATTGATCTCTTTTTTTTACAAAAATTTTTCACTCTTTTTCTGTACCTATGAAGAAGAAGATCCGAGAAAGATCAGTCTCCTTCTCTAATCGTCTCTCCCTCTGTATCTCTCTCTTTCATGTGGATGTATATGGGTGTGTCGGTGATTTAAGAAAAAATGTCTATCGTAGTGTCTCCATGAGAGCTGTGTATGATGTTCTTGAAGGTCCAAAATGGAAGAAGATGATGGAAAGAAGAAGAAAGGGAATTTTTCTTTTTGAGATGTGCTCTGTTCTTTTTTTTTTGTTACTGTTAGTGCCAAAATTGTGAGATTGTGAGAGTATGTGTGTGTTTTTTATTGTGAGGGTCACGTGGGTGGGTATTGGGGTAGGGTAGGTGGGGTAGAGTTTGTTAGGATAGGGTAGGTAGGTGTTGTTTTTTTAATTGGGTGGGTTGTTAGAATATTAGAATAAAACAAAATTAGTTAGGGGGTTGTTATTTTTGTCATTTTGTGAAGGGATTATCACACGGGTGAGGGTACACGGTAGGATAAGGTAAGCAATAGGTAAAAATGATATGGGGGAGGGACGAAATTAAGTGTCTACAAGTGCATACATACATCCCATGTCCGTAGCCACGGGCCTGAGCAACATAATAGTACAGAAAATGCAGACTACTCCAGACAAATGAGCAAAATACACATAGATTCCCACATCAGGCCTGAAGATCAGTGTAAGAACAAGTGAACCCCAACCGATCAAAGTACCAACTCCGTGGAGGCACCTAGCAAGCCATGGAACAACAGGAGGTAACATAGCAGGTACATCCCTAAGAGTAGGAATGATATAGGTAGCAAACACAAAATCGTATGCGTTTAAAGCTAGAAGACCTACAGCGATGGTATACTGTCTGATGGAACTTTCCTTGCCAGCACTACCACGTATTCCATCGATCAGCAACAGAACAATCATGGCTACTACGGAAAGTAGTGAACCGAGAGACCAGAGTATTTTTTCCCAGAACAACATTTTTGCTTTCTCTCTTTTTTTCCTGTGTGTTTTGCAGAGTGAGCTCGAGTGTGGAGAAATGGCTAAGAAATGCCGTTGTTATAACTGCTCACAATGAAGAAAGAGAAAGATGTTGTAGTAATTTGTTTTTTTTGCCATGTGTCACCAACCATTTTTTTTCTTTTTTCTTTCAATCAAAAATTTAAAAATATTTTTAAATTGAGCTGGGAGAGTGAGTGTATCGGAATAGCCTCTCTACCTCATTTTCGAAGTTAGAATATGAATTGTGTGCATTCTATTTTCTTCAGAATCCACAAAATAGATATACATTGAATATGTTATTGTAGTAATTTTTCAACATAATACAAACAATCTCTTCACGTGTTACTTTTTATATAAATAAAATTTAAAATTATAAATATTTTGCAAAACACAAATTTATGAGTCAAATTTTCACTTTAATAAAATTTGAAACCAGAAAACTTAAAATTGAAATCCTACATTTAGAGGAAAATTTCGAACTTAAAACACAATTTGAGTTTTAATGACGTAAGACATGAAAAAAATATTTTTTATATTTTAAAAATAATAATTAAAATTAAATTCTATTTTTAAAATAGTGACAAACAATAATAGACGTAGGAAATAATTAATCTCAAAAATTACTCCCTTCGTTTATTTTTATTTGTCCACTTTTTAATTTTGAAATGTTCAATAATACTTGTTCAATTTATAAAGTTAATGGATAATCTATCTATTTCTATCAATTTTACCCTTATCATTAAATACGATTCATTATCTAATATATTTTTTTTTATTAAATTCATTATATTTGAAAGATAATATAGATAAAATTCGCACTTTCCTAATTCTTGTGTCATAGGACAACGTTCTAAGGAGTAAAAAAAGGTGCCAAAAAATATTACTATTAATAGCTATCACAAAAGAGTGGCAACAAAAATACAGAGGGACAAAATTAAAATGTAGTACTACCAAAAATGTTCTAGCCCTCAACCCCCACACGCACCACCACCTTGGTGAGTCAAAAAATACATGACACATATTTGCCATGTCATATAATTTTTCCTTATCCAACTTTAAGCCAAAGCTTCAAATGATTAAGGGTCGTTTGCTGTAAGATATTCATACAAATAGTTTCGAGATAAGATAATGGTTTTCGAATAAATTTTTTGATATTTTATTTGGTTGTTAAGTTTGCAATATCTTATCTCAGTACTAATAAATCGTATCAAGATAAATTATTCTGATCTATATATTTAGTGGTATAACAATCCCAATCTAATTTATTTTTGAGATAAAGTCATAAATGACAAAATTATCCTTCAAATCCTCACTTACACACACACACACATATATATACACACACACATTCCCTCCGTCTCATCTTATATGTCGTCATTTGATTGGAAACATAATTTAAGTCTGTACAGAAAGTGTCATAATGACATTGAAATGTTTAAAATGAATAATGTGTAGTTGAGGTGTCAAATTTTATTTAGAGATTGTCAATATGTTTAGCCTTTTATAAACTCACTCTTATTCAAACACCTCCTATTGGTAGCTACTTTATGGGCATCTTTATGGATCCTATGTTATCCTTAAAAGAGAGATATAGGTGACAAGGTATTTGTGAATAATAATTAGACACTTATCTTTTTCCTTTACACTATCTTAGAAATAGGGATGGGTAGTGAATTTGCTTTGTCTTGGGCATCATCCTAGAAATAGGGATGCCCAATTGAGGTTTGGGTGGATTTATTTGTCATACCCATGAGGTATCCGAAGGAATCCATGGGTAATATATTAGGTGGTTGGTTGAAAACCTAGCATCAAAACCCCTAACCTAGATTACCCATATAGTCATTAACTATATTTTGCATTTGATTATCATGAACCCATGCATTATTTGCCTCTAGGAAGATATAATCCCAACACCATTCTCCTATTGGAATATTACCCATTTTTGTTGCTTTTACTTGGTACCTTGATTAGATTTTTCTAAAACAACCTTCTAAACCAAACACCACCCCCCCCACACAAAATTTTAATTTATGTCTTTCATTTTGTTTACACTACGGGTATATATTTAGATGCTATTAACACCCATAGGATTTGAACTCTGATTCCACTCAACGAGGATTCGACCCCAACTAAATTTGGGTTATTATGTTTGATAATGATTGCCTTTCCCATAAATCAAGGAGTAAGTTGAACATAATTAGTAGTCACTTAAAATGTGAATTAGTGACTTGAAAATGGTAAGTGTATTGACATGAAATATGAATTAGTTTCTTTAAAATGTGAACTTGTGTTTTTATAATAATTAAGTTTAGTAACTTGAGAATATGAACTAGTTACTTGAAAATGTTAAGTGTAATTAGTTGAAATGTGTACTTGTGAGCTGAACTAATAAAGATTGTGATTGATTGTTTTGATAGAACCTAATTGTAGATGGATATATCAACAAAATAATAATAATAGAGTGGATCTTAGGAAGGAATTTGAGGATGGTGTCAATCGATTTATTGAACATGCCAAGATTTATCATTTGTCCATTTTTCGATTGATTTGTTGTCCTTGTGTAAAATATGATGGTAAGAGCGTTCTAAAAGAAGAAGTTGTGAAGGATCATCTTAATTAAAAAGTGTTTCATGAGGACTTTATAAGATTGCATACTAGTCACGGAGTAGTTGAAATAACTTTGTTATTGGTGAAAGTAGTCGGTCTGCAGGGCATAATAACTATCAAGATACTAGGATGACAGAAATGGTGCATGATGCTTTAGGGATGAAACAAGGGGTCAAATTTAGGGAAAATGTCACGACCCAAACTAGGGCCTAGCCATGACGGGAATCTCAAGTCCCACGTGGACCAGAGATCACTCCCTACACCTAACCAAACCAAATACAATATCCCCCGTTGTCGGATGAATTTAGAACATATAACAAGACAGAATGCATCAAGCTTAAGGAAATTCAATACATGTCTATAATCTACGACCGATGACTGGCAAAACAACCGACCAACATCACCCAATGTCCATAGTAATCCAAATAAAGCCTTTTAACACAAGAACCAAAACTAGTCTTAGTCAGGACATGTCCCCAACTCTGACAGATGACAATGAGAATAAAAAAGATAATGTTAATGATAATGAAACTCCCAACTCTATTAAATCATAAGAACTGATGAAATGTCTAAGTCTTTCAAAGTATGAAAGCTCACTATTTCACCACAATGATTAGACAAACAGAGCCGATCCATCTAACTCTGCGTAGGAAAAGTACACTTGCCTTCAGACCCTGCATCACGTGGGGAAACAACATCCATAGATAGTTAATGGGGCGAACACTAGGATGAAACTTAGGTATAAGGATAACATAATGCCATGATCAACAGTTTCTAATCATTCAAATCCAATGCACATCATCAAATGCGTATATATATATATATATATCACATGCTGTGATAGGGGAAAAGGCTTAACATTCACTTTAAAACATTATCTTGGATTTTTGAAGCTCAACCGTCATAACATACAAAGGCATCCACGGGCTATATTGGCCCAGATCTCCCCCAACCGGTAGGGCTCCAATACATGTGGCCGCACGAACCAGAGGGTATACACATATGCACTATAGGGGACTCAAACCTCCCTGCATAACAAGGTGACACAAGCACCAAATAATGAAATATAATGTGGGGGACTCGAACCTCCCAATCATATGATAATAATAATAATAATAATTAGGGGGACTCAAACCTCTCGATCATATAGATCCCTGCGTCGTCAACTGCAGTTTCTAGTATTGGTCCCTCAGGACGTACACTTTCATGACTCAGCTACACAACACTCATTAAAGCCCAATTAAAATAAGTATCACACATTCTTATTCATTTAACGACATTACCCATTAAGGAAAACATTGTTGGTATTGTCATTTTAACTACACTTGCCAGGTAACATTAACATGCCAAACCAATTATCATCAGTTGGGGGAATTCACGACCCCCTTGGTTTAATTTTACAAATTTCCACATTTCTTTTAATTAAAAATAATTTTCATAATATGGTTTGGGGTTATAACCGCTTCAAAAGTCACAAGTTTGGGGAAATCACAATTCCCTAGTTCATTCACCATACCCATGCACCCACAAGTTCAAAACCTTAATTAAAGCATGAATAATCGCATGTAACCGATGGAAACATTTTTAAATCAATAAACACCTTTTTTCAAACTCAACATAAATAGATCATGAAGAATACTTTAAAACATATGTTGTTAAAAATTAATAATGAGGGAAGAGAAGCATGCCTGAAATATCTAGTTTCACGGAAGGAATTCAACCCTTGAGCCCTTGGATGACCTACTTCTTGGAAACCCTAAGTATGGTTACTTGAGAGAAGAGAGCCTTTGAAGTGGTTGAGAACGTTAAGAAAGAAACATAACCCCCTTAAGTTCTTTATGGATGTGGGGTTTTAATCGGGTAAGAAGGGAATTATCCAAAGTGCCCTTAAATTAAAAGTTGAATTTTATTCGCCAATGACTACGGATCACTATAAGACACGTACAGTCTCATTATGACTCGTCACCCTGAGTGTTAGCCAAGATTATTCCCAGGACACCCACATACTATTGGCCTTATGAATCAACTGGTACCACTCGTAATGGGACCTTACGACTTATAGGGTCCAATTGTAGTCAACACAGAACCCAGTTGGGTAAACACTAGACATCCTAAGATTTGCACCCAATGACTCGTAATAAGTCCTTACGACTCTTAGTGAGCCATTCGTACTCAGAGTAGAACTTAGACACTAAATTACTGATTTGGTTATGACTTGGGTCACTGGGAACCATCAGGACTCCCTATGACTTGTATCCCTAAGTCATACTCCGGACAGTAACTCAAGCACCATTCACTGTACACCTTACGACTATTGTGACATAACCCGTCAAGACACCCTATGACTCGTAAGGTGAGTCGCAGTCAAGACAATAAGGATAAAATTTCATAAAATTTTCAAGGACCAAAAACCTGAGATGTTACATACTCTCCCCTTAGGATCATTTGTCCTCTAATGATAGGACAAGGTATTTATTAGCACGATTTGAGTACAAACACAACCACACTTACCTTTAACAAAGACAGAAAAAAAGATGATAAGGAATACACATACCATAATCACGACTACCTAGAATGGGAAACAAGAAAAGATACTTGGACTTCATGTCCTTTTCGACTTCCCAGTAGCTTCCTCAACCTTTTGGTTACTCCACAAAACCTTTACCAAAGTGACATACTTTGTTCACAATCGAAGGACTTGCCGATCTAAAATCTCAACTGGGACCTCCTCATAGGACAAGGAATCCGAAATACCCACCTCCTCTAAGGGAAAAATCATCAAAGGATCATCTATGCATTTTCTCAACATTGAGACATGAATCACCGGATGAAAGGAGCTTAAGACGGAAGGCAACTCCAATTCATATGCAACATTACCAACTATCTTAAAAACTATGTATAGAACAACATAACTGGGACTAAGCTTTCCCTTCTTCCCAAACTACATTACTCTCTTTATGGGAGACACATTTAAGAACATGCAATCACTAACACTAAAATCCAACTCCATTACCCTCACATCTGCGTAAGACTTTTGTTGACTTTGGGTGGACTTAAGTCTATCCCATATCACCTTCACCTTCTCTATGGATTGGTGAACCAAATCAGAGCCAAACAAATTATTCTCACCAACTTCAAACCATCTAATAAGAGATCTACACCTACTACCATATAAGGCCTTAGACGGAGCCATACCAATTCTAGAGTGATAACTGTTATTGTAGGAAAATTCTATGTAAGGAAAGTGGTAAACCCAACTACCACCAAAATAAAAAATAAAAGCCCGAAGAATATCTTCCAAAACCTGAATTATCCTTTCCACTTGCCTATCCATTTGTGGGTGAAAAGCAGTACTAAGGGCTACCTTAGTCCCCAAACCTCACTGGAATGACCTCCAAAAGTGAGATCAGAGTGAGTACCCCAATCAAATAAGATGGAAACTGGAGTGGCATGCAAATTTATGATCTACTCAATGAACAACTTGACATAATCCTCAAAAGAGAAATTAGTCCTTACTGGCAAGAAGTGAGCAACTTAGTTATTCTATCTATATGACCTAAATTGAATTATATTTTAGGAGAGATTGTAGAAGGCCAGTAACAAAATTCATATTGATTATCTCTAATTTCCACATCGGCAGCTCAATCACTTGAGTCAACCAACCATGCCTTAAGTGATCTACCTTTACTTGCTTCCATACCATGAACTTGGGTACAAAATTGTCCACCTATCACTTCATATTATTCCACCAATAAATCTCCTTAAGATCATGATACATCTTCATCGAACTAGGATGAACCATATAACGTGACTCATGAGCTTCGACCAAAATGTTTTCCTGCAACCCATCAATATCGAGAACATATAATCTTCCTTGGTATCTCAAGATACCATCACCTATAATATCAAAACTATCACCCTTTTCCTACCCACGCCATTCTTGATTTACATCAAGATAGGGTCCAATATTTTCTTCTTCTTTACGTCCACTCCAAGAGATGACTTCACCATCTCTTGAGCAATCACACCACTATCCTTGAAATCAAAGAAAAGGACTCCAAGATTAACCAAACAGTGAATACCCTTCACCAAATATCACTTTTCCTTGTCCACGTGAGATAAGATTCTCATGGACAACATGCTAAGAGTATCAGCAACTACGTTAGCCTTACCTAAATAATAGTGAAGACTCATGTCATAGTATTTAAGCAACTCAAGCTATCTCCTTTGCCTAAGATTTAGCTCCTTCTAGGAGAACACATATTGCAGGCTCTTATGATTAGAATAAATATCAATATGGACCCCATACAAATAATGCCGCCAGATCTTCAATGCAAACACCACAACTAAAAATTCCAAATCATGAGTTGGATAATTCTTCTCATGAACTTTTAACTGTCTAGAAGAATAAGTAACCACCTTGCTATGCTTTATCAACATGCATCCCAGCCCTACTCGGGACATATAATAAAGACAAAAAAAACCATCATTTCCCTCAGGCAAAATCAAGACCGAAGTTTAATTCAACTTATCCTCTCAAAACTACCCTCGCAAGCATCAAACCATAAGTATTTAACCTTATTCTGAGTCAACTTAGTCAATGGGGCAGCGAAAAGTGAGAAACTTTTCATAAACCTTCTATAATAACTGGCTAAACCAAAGAAACTCCCAATGTCGGATGGAGTCATGGGCCTAGGCCACTTCCTAACCACCACAACCTTATAAGGATTCACCTTGATCCCTTTACTTGAAACAACACATCCAAAACAAGTCACAACATTCAACTAAAACTCACATTTAGAGAACATTACATACAAATATTGATCCCTTAGGGCCTACACCACTAGACAGAGGTCGGCATGATCCACCTCACTCTTTGAATACACCAAATTATCATCGATAAAGATAACTATGAACAAATCCAAGAAGTTACAGAAAACCCAATTCGTAAGATCCATAAATGTTGTCGGGGCATTAGTCAAACCAAAAAACATCACCAAAAACTCAAAATGACATTACCAGGTTCTGAAGGCAGGCTTAGGAATATCCGCCTCCCTAATATTCAACTGATGGTACCCCGACCAAAGATCAATCTTAGAAAAAAACTTAGTACCCTAAAGATGATCAAATAGATCATCAATTCTTAGAAGTGGATACTTATTTTTCACGGTCACCTCATTTAGTTAGAGTTAATTAATACATATCCGAAGGGACCCATCTTCTTATGCATAAAAAGAATAGAAGAACCTCACAAAGACACATTAGAGCTAATAAAACCCTTATTAAGATAATCTTTCTACTACTCTACAATTTGTTTCACTCAGTCGGAGCCATCCTATAAGGAGGGATAGAGATAGGACGAGTGTTCATAAAAAGATCAATCCCAAAATCAATTTCCCTATTGGGAGGAATACTGAGAATATTATCATGGAATATATTAGAAAATTCATATACCATAGGAATGGTTTGCATAGATGGACCTTCAAATCTAGAATACTTAATATGCACTAAGTGATAAAGGCACCCTTTAAAAGCCAATTTTTGGGGTATAAGATATGAGATGAACCTTTCCTTAGGTACTAGGGAACTACCTTTCCACTAGATCACTGGCTCATTTGGGAAATGGAAACTGACCCTACGGGTCCGACAATCAAGAGACGTATAGCAAGAATACAACTAATCCATCCCCTAAAATCACATCAAAGTCTAACATGTCCAACTCTATCAGAACTATGAAGGTCTCTCTACCATAAACCAATATCACACAACCGCTATAGACTCTCCTAGCCATAATAAATTCACCTACCAAGGTGGACATAGAGAAGGGGTCCAAAACATATTCAGTATCAACGCCAAAATGGATAGCCACATAAGGCATCACATAAGAGAGAGTAAACTTGATATCAAGTAGAAAATATACCTTACAAGAGAAGAGTTTAAGAGTACTAGTAACAACATTGGTGGACACCTCAAAATCTTGGCGAGTGGCACATGTGTACAGATGGTTCTGACCAGTGCCGAAGCCAGAAGTAGAAGTAGAACCTTTTAGTGCGGGAGCTAATGAAGTATCAAAAGGAATCTTATTTTCCCTAAAAGAAACCTTAGAAGGACAATCCCTCTGCATATGACCAATTTGACCATATTTAATGCACTTGTTCCTTTCCTCTTCACAAACACTACGGTGTAACTGACCACAAAAACTACAAGGAGGATAGGATGGAGCTGATTGAGCCTTAATATCTTGAGATGAGGCTTCTGGTGCTCTAAACCCACTATTATACTAAGAGTAAGAATCACTCTACAACTTTGGATAAGGAGCACTAGCTGTAGAGTAGGAACCAGAATTGCCCAACTTCTTCTTAGAACACTTTTTACCATCCCTACACTTTGCTGATGACCTACACCCTGATCCAAATAGCAAAACTTCTTATTCTACCTTTCACTCATCTCCACTTGCTTCTTTTTTTAGTCTTCCACTTGTTGTATACACACCATAAGTCTAGATATGTCTATATCCTTGTTTAATAAGGCAGGCTTTCTCTCCAAGGTCAACTCATGGGACAACCTAGAGGTAAATTTCCTCATTCTATCCCTCATGCTAGACACCGATTCCATACCATAATGCGATAACTAATGAAACTTCAAGGCATAATCCATTGCTATCATCCGTCTTTTCTTTAAATTCATGAATTCCTAAGCCCTTACCTCCCTCAACTTTTGAGAAAAGAAGCGATAAAGAAAAGTACTAGAGAAGACATCTCACGAAGCAGACTCAGAATTATTTTCCCTAAGTTGCTCATATTCTTCATACCACTGGTATGATACGTCCTTCAATTGATATGCAACGAACTTTACACCCTCCACATCAGTAGCATGCATCATATGAAAGATCTTTTCTATTTTATTAATAAAATTTTAAGGATATTTCTCAACTTTAGAACCAGTGAAAAGAAGAGGACTCAACCTCATAAATTGGCCAACTCTAGTGGCCTCAGATGATGGAGCAACATAAGCAATATGTTCAATTTTGGAGGCCACCAACTGGGTAAGAAAATGAATCGACTGGCAAAACTCAACATTAGACACGCCAGCCTGGGGTACTTGAGAAGGGATAGGGGGAACCAATGGAGTTCTATCAGGGAAATAAGAAGCAACGACCCTAGATTGGGTCTGAACTCCTAAAGTTTGAAGAGCTCTATCCATATTGTTCTCAGATGGGACAAAGGGGTTTTCATGAGCATCAGATTTGGGAGGCATGATATGAAAAGTGAACATACAGGAATAAAAGGAGATTTAAGACCTTAGACGTTATAGATAGAAAATACAACAACAAGAAAAGAAAACATTCCTTAATATGTTGTAGCCTATCCCTTATAAGTGTGGCATGCTACACATCCATAAACGAAACCCTACTTTACACAGCTTTGTTGGACACCTAATAACACTAAACCTAGGCTTTGATACTATCCCTTGTTATGACCTGAATCAGGGCTTGGCCATGATTGATATCTCAAGTCCCACGTGGACCATAGATCAACCCCTACACCTAACCAAACCAAGCACAACATCCTTCACTATCAGATAAATTCTGAATATATAACAAGATAACATGCATCAAGCTTAAGAAAATTCAAGACATGTCTATAACCAACGATCGGTGACTGTATAAACAACTGACCAACATTACCCAATATCCTTAGTAATCCAATCAAAGCCTTGTAACATAAGAACCAAAACCATTCTTTGTCAAGACATGTCCCGACTCTGACAGATGATAATAAGAATGAAAATAATAATATTAATAATAATGAAACTCCCAACTCTAGTCTATGATATGGACGAATGAAATGTATAAGTCTTCCAAAGTGTGGAAGATCACCACTTCACCATAATAAACTAACTAACCAAGCCGATCTACCTAACTCTTTTTAAGAAAAATACACTTGCCTTCAAAAACTTGCATCGCGTGGGGATACTATATTTGGAGATAGTTAGTGGGGTAAAGACTAGTGTGTAACTCAGGGATAAGGATAACATAATGCCATAATCAATAGTTTCAAATCACTCAAATCCAATGCACATAATCAAATACGTATATATGTATATATATCATATACCGTGAAAGGGAAAAAGGCTTAACATGCACTTTAAAACTTTAGCCTAGATTTGAATAGCTCAACAATCATAACACATAAAGGTACCCATGGGATATATGGAGCCAGCTATCCCCTAACTGGTAGGGCCCCAGTATATGTGGCCGCACAAACTAGAAGGTATACATATATGCACTATGGGGGACTCAAACCTCCCTGTATATCAAGGTAACACGAGTAAAAAATCATGTAATATAATTTGGGGGACTCAAACCTCCCAATCATATGATAATAGTAATAATAAGGGCAACTCGGACCTCCCAGTCATATAGACCCTTGCATCAGCAACTGTAATTTCCAGTATTAGCCCCTCAGAACTACCTCCACTCTGAAGATGATACAGTGGCTGCAAATATAGTAACCCTAAAAAGGTTGGGGTCGAATCCTAAGGGAATACGTGGAGTTGTGGCAGCAGGACTGGAAAAGTAAATGGGGGTTATGAGTAGCAATATCAAACAAGTGGAAAATATCAACTTTGATTGTAATAAGTCATAAGTGAACACTGGGTATTGTGTTCCCTCTAGCTTCTCAACTCCGTAGGTTTATCAGGCTTTTTCTAACCAATTTAATACCTTGTATGGCGCATCAATAAGTTATGCACCATCTACAATCTTTTGGATGAGAAGATAGATTTCACCCTTTACCTTTTGAGTCTCAGGATATCACTTTACTAACACTTATCTGATCCCAATTAACTATTACATTTTGAGAGTCTATGTATTAGATGAAAGCTAACCATCTTACGTAGAAAATACCTAGTAGTGTGGATCGACAACTGAACTTTAAATTACTATTGTCATTATCTTTTACTAGTAACTACTCCTTTTTTGGAGTAAGTAGCAATGATATAGGTGGGATACTAATGTTTACAACTGCTAAGATAACTATTAAAGTGAATATAATACAATGCATGCATGGGTATCAGTTTAGAACAATAATAACACTTTCTCTACTTCTTTAATCCACCAAGGGTTTCACAACCTAAGCTGAATGTTTTTAGTCGCTCATGCTTGTGAAATAGTCAACAATATTCATGATTGAAAGCATAAGATGAAATCACAAGTAAAAACCCAAAATCGTAACTGAATTAATCAACCAAAATTAATACAAGAGAATTCTAAGACCAAAATTAAATCTCGGAATCAAAATATGTTTGTGAGTATCAAGAGTGCATAACTTCTACTAAAAACACATAAGGTGTATTATAGTACATGAGGAAACCCTAAAACCAAAGATAGAATGAGAAGAAGAAGAAAAAGTCAGTGATCACATGTGGTGTCCACATGCGGCCTAGCCTTAAGCGTATGTGGAACATGCGTCCTAAGGCTGGATGCATGTGGCCACTGTATGTGCTTAGACTAAAAATCCTGCAACTCCTCTTGGGATTTTGGACTTCTGACACATGCTTTGCCTATATGCAATCCACGTGTGCTACATGCGGTCCGCATGTTGAATAAGTATGTGTTGAAAGTCTTTTTTCAGCTCTTCTTTAATTCCAACCCATGCTTTGGTCATGAACAATTTGGAAAGTGTCATGAACATCAAAGATTTGGAAAATAAGTAGCAAAAAAACACCATTTTTCATCTTTTTCACGAACTTAGCATCCAAAATCCAGTTTCCTGCAAACATACCTAAAACACATCATATCTAACAAAACAACCTAAGAAACTTGCATATTTTCATAATTTTAAGCATCGAAAGTGCTATATTTCTATAGTAAATCAGACATCTACTTTCACGACTCACCTACACAACCCTCATTAAAGCTCAATTAAAACAAGGATCATATATTCTAATTCATTGAACCAGATTACACATTAAGTCATACATTATTGGTATCATCATACCAACTACACTTGCAAGGTAAAACTAACATACCAAACAAATTATCATCAATTGGGGGAATTCATAACCCCTTTGGTTCAATTTTACAAATTCTCATATTTCTCATAATTAAAAACCAACTTTAGAATATAGGGTTGGGGCCATAATCGCTTCAAAAGTCACAAGTTTGGGGTAAATCACAATTCCCTAGTTCATTTACCTTACCCATGCACCCACAAGTTCAAAAACGTTAATTAAAGCATGGATAATCATATGAAAACCGTAGGAAGCATTGTTCAATTAGTAAATATTCAAACTCTCAACCCTTGATTCAAAATCAACACAAATATCTCAAGAACAATACTTTAAAATATATGCTTTTAACAAATTAACAATGAGGGAAGAGAAGCAAACCTGAAATACCAAGTTTCATAAAAGGAATTCAACCTTTGAGCCCTTGGATGACCTACTTCTTGGAAACCCTAAGTATTGCTACTTGAGAGAATTTGAGAGAGCCTTTAAAGTGTTTGGGTATGTTATGTATGAAATATAACCCCCTTAAGTGCTTTATGGATGTGGGGTTTTAATTAGGAAAGAAGGGAATTTTCCAAAGTACCCTCAAATTAAATGTTAAATTTAAGTCGTCAATGACTATGGGTCACTATACAACTGTATAGTCTTATTACGACTCATCACCTTGATTCGTAGCCAAGATAGTTCCTAGGGAACACACACACTATTGACCCTACATCCCAAATGGTATCACTCATAATGGGACCCTACTACTCGTAGGGTCCAGTTGTAGTCAACACAAAACCTAATTAGGTAAACACTCGACATCCTACGATTTGCACCCAATGACTCGTAATAAATCCTTGTGAATATTTGTAAGCCACTCATAATTAGACAATCACTTAGCCACTACATGACGGATTTTTTTATGACTTGGGTTCCTAGGATCCGTTAAGACTCCCCACGACTCGTATCCCTAAATTATACTCAGGGTAGCAACTCAAGCACTATTTACTAGACCCTTTATGACTTGGGTTGCATGACCCGTCAAGATATCCTATGACTCATAGGGTGAGTCATAGTCAAGACAATGAGGATAAACTTTTAGAAAATTTTCAAGGACTAAAAAACCCATGGCGTTATTGAAAATGTTGAAGGTGTTCCCGATAAAGAAGTGCACTATTTTTATGAAGAATTGCATATTGCTAGTCATTCATGGGTGTTCACGCTATCAATTTTCTATTGTTATATTAGTAAGTATCAAATCTGATTGAAATATTACTGAAAAAGGAATGGACTCTATGATAGACCTTATTAAAGAGTTAGTATACACCACTTTAGAGCTCCGTGATTCTTTCAATAAGGCAAAAAGAATGGTTTTAAAGTTAAGTCTCTTCTCGATTAAAATTGATTATAGTGAAAATGGTTTCATGTTATACTTTAAAAAAGATGTTAAACTAGAGTCTTGTAAGTTTTTTCAACACCCTCGCCATAAGCGTAGTTGTCGTGGAAATAAAATTGTTATTAAGGCGATTTATTATTTACCTCTTAGACCAAGGTTGAAAAGGTTGTATGCATCAAATAACTCAGCTCCTCATATGAGATGGCAAAGTTAAAATAGCAGGACCCCTGATGTTATGTAGCAACCCTCTAATAGAGCGGCTAGGAAGCATTTTGATTTATCCATATTTTGCAGTTGAGCCACAAAATTTTTGGTTGTGTTTGTGTAAAGATGGTTTCTCACCTTTTTCTTTTGGTGCTACTCCATATTCATGTTGGCCTATATTTATAACTTTATATAATCTTCCTCCTGAATATTGATAACTAGTCCATATATATTTCTAAATTATGTTGTTCCTGGCCTATGATCCAAAAAATAGGATAGATGTTTACTTGTAACCTTTGATTGATGAGCTACAATTTTTATGGCATGAAGGGGTTAAAACTTGGGACATTTCACTTAAAGAATTTCAATCTGCATGCCTATCTAATGTGGACTATTAATGATTTCCCTTCTTATGGAACGTTGTCTAGGTGGATGACAGCTGGAAAGTTAGCATGTCCATACAGCACGAAAAATACAAAATCTTTCACATTGAAACATAGCATGGAAAATTCATGGTTTGATTGTCACCATTGTTTCTTGCCACCTAATCATGAGTTTAGGAGACTCAAGAATGCATTTATAAAGTGTCATGGCTCAAACTAGGACACAGATGTGACGGGCATCTCAAGTCCCACGTGGACCGAAGATCACCCCCTATAGCAAAACCTACAAAACACAATATCCCCTATGTTGAAAGAATTCTGAACAAAGAAACTTCTATGATCCATAACCAACAATTGGCCAAAAAAACTAACTAACATCGGCCAAGTCCACAGTAATCCAACAATGCCTTCTAAACAAAGAACAAAAAAACAATCTTGGTCGGTACATGTCCCCGACTTTGACAGATGACAATGTGAATAAAAATAATAATATTAATGATGATGAAACTATCAACTCTAGTCTACGATAATAATTGATGAAATATCTAAGACTTCCAAAGTATGGAAGTTGACCACATCACCACAACAAACCTACGAACTGAGCCGACCTACCTAACTCTATGCAGGAAAAGTAGAGGTATCTTAGGTGCCTACATCTCTTAGGGATACAACATTCAGAGATGGTTAGTTGGGTGAACACTAGTATGTAACTTGGGGATAAGGACAACATAATGTCATGATCAACAATTGAAATCATTCAAATCCAATGAACATAATCAAATGCATATTCATACATATATATATCACATGACGGGATGGGGAACAAGGCTTAACATGCACTTTAAAACTTTAGTCTGGATTGTGAAGCTCAACTATCTCAACATACAAAGGCATCCACGGGTTGTATGGGCCCAGCTCTCCCCTAGCTAGTAAGGCCCCAATGCGTGTGGCCGCATGAACCAGAGGGTATACATATGCTCTATAGGGGACTCGAACCTCCCTGTATATCAAGGCAATACGAATACCAAATCATGTAATATAATGTGGGGACTCAAACCTTCCAATAATATGATAATACTAATAAGGGGTACTCAAACCCCCGATCATATAGATCCCCACGTCGGCAACTGCAGTTTCCAGTGTGGGCCCCTCAGGACCTCTATTTTCATGACTTAGCTACACAACCCTCATTAAATTTCAAATAAAATAATTATAACACATTCGCATTCATTGAATCATTTTTCACATCAAGGCATACATTGTTGGTATCGTCATACCAACTACATTTGTAAGGTAACAACAACATGCCGAAATAATTTTTTCGCTTAGGGGAATTCACAATCCCCTTGGTTTGGTTCAATTATGCAATAGCTTATGAAAACACATAACCCACAAGGTTCAATTCAAAACTATTATGCCTCATTAGTTTTTTGCATTATGCAAAACTTCAAGAGTAGTTCAATATGCAAACATTTCATATTCAAATGAATTTCAAAATATGGGTGTGAGGTCATAACCACTTCAAAAGTCACAAGAATGGGGAAATTCACAATTCCCTAGTTCATTCACCATATCTATGCACCTAGGAGTTTAAAACCATAATTAAAACATGAATAATCACAAGTAAATCATGGGAAACATAGTTCAATCGCTTCAACTCTAGTTTCATAGCCAACATCAATAGCTGATTAATAATACTTTAAAATATATGCTTTTAACAAATTAACAATGAGGGAAAGTAACATGCTTGAAATACTAAGTTTCACGAAAAGAATTCAACCCTTGAGCCCTTGGATGACCTACTTCTTGAAAACCCTAAGTATGGCTTTTTGAGAGAATTTTAGAGACCTTTGAAGTGTTTTAGTATGTGATGAATGAGAAATATTAAGTGTTTTATGAACATGGGCTTTTAATTGGGTGAGAAAGGGAATTGCCCAAAGTGCTCTCAAATTAAAAGATAAAATTTAGTTGTCAGTGACTATAGGTCACTATATGTCTCGTATACACTCACTACGGCTCTCACCCTGAGTCTTAGCCAAGACAGTTCCCAGGACGTACCCCCACTGGTGACCCTACGACTCAATCGGTGTCACTTGTTATGGGATCCTACAACTCATAGGGTCCCATCATAGTCAATACAGAACCCAATTAGGTAAACACTAGACATCCTTCGATTTGAACCCCATGACTCATAACAAGTCCTTCCAAATCTTAGTGAGCCACCCATACTCATAGCAGAACTTTTCCACATGCTTACTATTTTGGTTACGATTGGGTCCTTCGGATCCGTTAAGACTCCCTATGACTCGTATCTTTAAGCCATACTCAAGAAATCAACTCAAGCACCATTCACTAGACACCTTACGACTAGGGTCACATGACTTGTCAAGACACTCTACGACTCATAGGGATAAGTCATAGTCAAGACACTGAAGATAAGATCTTAGAAATTTTTCAAGGACCAAAAACTTGGGGCGTTACATGCTCCCCCCTTGGAATCATTCATCCTCGAATGATAGGATAGGGCATTTATTAGCACGATTTGACTCAAAACAAAACACACTTACCTTTAGAAAATATAGAAAACAAAGATGCCAAGTAATTACAATTTCCTTTAACAAAGTTAGAAACAAGAATCTTAAGAAATAGTCATACCTCATGCATGATTACCCGAAATGGGGAAGAATAAAGGATATTTGGACTTCATGTCCTCCTTGGGTTCCCAAGTAACTTCCTCAACCATTTGGCTCTTTGAAATAACCCAAACCAGGTCCCAGTTGTGTCGGGTGCCTCAAGCCCAACCAAGATCGAAGACCACCCCTGATGCGCAAAAATAACTGCCCTACACCATTTATTTGTTAATATTTTGAATATATATATATATATAACATAACCAAATGTAACAATCACAAATCTGAAACAATCAAATAGTGTTAGCCCCAATACCAATACCAATGCCAACACCGCACTTACCAACAAAAATTAGTCCCACAAAGCCTCTATCCAAAAGTAAAACAATACCTAGTCAGACATGCCCCCAACCATATCCAAAATCTCAGTTTATGACATGACAAAAGTATTTAGAGAAATCCATAACATGAAATAGAGCTTTACAGAGTATGGAAGCTCTCCACTTCAATCTAACACAAATCTGTCCCCAAATCCAATCACTGAACAGGAGGAGTAGTATGGCCAGTTCCTATATTGGTCGAGATACAATCCGCGAAGATGGGTTAACGGGTGAATGCTAGCATGTACTCAGAGTAAAGATAAAATAATGTAAACATTTAAAACCAAGTAAATAACCATGTGCAATCATATCCATACATACATATATATATAAATATAAAATTCATATCGGGAAAGGTAACCGGGTTTAGCATGCCTTTAAAACCATTAACCAGGGTATGTATAGCTTAACCATCCTAGAACCACCAATGGGCTATATGGGTCTAGTGTTACGTCCTGAACGAGCCATGCGTGTAGCCGCATGAATTAGAGATATCACAGGGGCCAGGGATTCCCATCTACCCTTTATCCTCCATGATACATATATACAAGTATAACTTAGGGGATTCCGATATACCCCAAAAGTAATAGGTCACCATAACCAACCCTCATGTCGGCAAACATGAGTTTCCAGCGTCCGTCAATCGAACTCACAGCTTCAGGGTAAGCTATCACAACCATCTATTATTGCCTAATTAAAACTATTAGGACATAAAGAACCAACCAATTCTAGAAGTTATTAACCAAGAATTTATAAAGTGGTATCACCATTCAAACTATAGCTTGCTTGCAAAGTCATTAGCCAACACCTAGGGGATTCCTATATACCTCAAATGATTTCCAATTTACAAAAACCATGGCCACTAAGGCCTTACCAAATAATTTAAAACCATTTAAACCTATTTAGGTTCCATTACCATACTATGCGATGCAATAGTTTCAATAAAACTCAAACCATGTGACAAAACCATTCTCATAGACATTAATAAACATATTGAGGGAATATAGTTTTCAAAACCAAAACCAAGTACTAATTGACCATTCCCTTGCAACCATGTGTTCAAACCATAATTATAATATGAAAAATCATAAGTAAAGCATAGGAAAACAATATCCATCCATTTACAACAAAAAAACCCAACATATAATTCATAACCAAACAATACCCACAATTAATTCATGAAAACCATTCATTAAAACATGAATTTAATTGAACTAACAATAAGGGAGGAGTACCATACCTTAAATACCAAAGAGTACAGAGAGAAACCACCCTTGAGAGCCTTAATTGACCACCATGAAGAAAACCCTAGCCTCTTCTTAACCCAAAATCTTTAGAGAGATTTGAGAGTGTTTAAAGTGTTTTTGATTAAGAATAATAGGGTAAATGAAGTCCCAAAACTATTTTAAGTTGTGGGGTCATAAGGGGTTAAGAGGGGAAATATCTAAAATACCCCTATCTTAAATTGTATAAATCCCTATAGAAGGGTACAACTACACAACCCAAACCATACCCTAACATATAAGTGGTACCCACCACTCATACCATAGGCAACAACTTGGTCTCCAACACTGACCAACATATGACCATAAAGGCTAACTCGTACCCAAGCATACAACAAGTACCCTAGAACCGTACATTAGGAAGAATAGAATCATCAAGTATAGACATAGGACATTATAGAATTGGCATTATACTTATAGTACCATAACATACGAGTGGTATGATATCAATTCGTACCTTGAGGGACCTAAAACGTACCCTATCATATGATTAGTACCCCCAATCGTATGATGTCTAGAAGCTCAAACTCTAGAAATTTTCTAAGGATCATAACCCAGGGTGTTTTAATTCTCCCCATCTTGGAACAAGGCAGTACAATAAAGATTTACACCCCCACCACTCCAACTAGAAACTTTAACCAAGTTAGAAAACAAAGATGCAGGGAAATAAATCTTTCCTTTAGCTAAGTTAGAAAATAAAAGTATGATGAAGAACGTATACCTTCCACATGAATTTCCAAATCAGAAAACAAGAACATATACTTGGACTTCATGTCCTCTTCTGCTTCCCAAGTAGCCTCTTCAACTTTGTGGTTCCTCTATAGAACCTTGACCGAAGCTATATCCTTAGTCCGTACCTGACAAACCTGTCGATCTAAAATCTTAACTGGGACCTCCTCATAAGACAAGAAATCTGAAATACCAATACCTTTAATAGGTACAATTTAAGACAGAGCACCCATACACTTCCTCAAAGTAGAAACATGGAATACCAGATGAATAGAGCTCAAACTAGAAGGCAAATCCAACTCATACGCAACAATAACAACCCTTCTCAAAACTATATAAGGACCAACATATCGGGTACTGAGTTTTCCCATCTTACCAAACCACATCACTCCCTTCATGGGAGATACCTTTAGGAATACCCTATCCCCAACCTCAAATTCTAAATCTTTTTACCTCACATCAGGATAGGACTTTTGGAAATATTTGGCAACCTTAAGTCTATCCCGAATCACCTTCACCTTCTATATTGCTTTGTGAACCAAATTTGGACTGAATATCTTTACCTCACTAACCTTGAACCACCTAATAGTAGATCTATACCTCCTACCATACAATGCTTCAATGAATCCATCCCAGTGCTAGAGTTGTAGCTATTATTATAAGCAAACTTCACAAGAGGCCAATGCTCAACCAAACTACCACCATAATGAATCACACACGCATGAAGCATATCTTTCAATGTCTGAATAGTTCTCTCTACTTGGCCATCTGACTGTGGGTGGAAAGTAGAACTCAGACTAACCTTGGTCGCCAAACCTTTCTGAAATGACCACCAAAAGTGTGATGAAAACTATGTACCACAATGAGAGATGATAGGAATAGGTACCATACAACTTCATAATCTCTTAGAGATACAACCTTGCATAATCCTCAACCGAAAAGTTAGTCCTCACTGGCAAGAAGTGAGCAGCCTTTGTCATTCTATCCATTATGACCCAAACTAAATCAAACTGATTGTGAGACGGAGGAAGACTGATAACAAAATCCATATTGATTACTTCCCACTTCTGCTCTAACAACTCAATTTCTTGCTACAATCCTCTGAGCCTTATGTGCTCAACTTTCACTTGTTGACACACCATGTACTTGGCCATAAAATTAGCCACATCCATTTTTATATCATTCCACCAACATATCTTCTTGAGGTCATAATACATTTTTATTAAACTAGGGTGTACAACCTAACGCAAATCATGTGTCTCAACCTATATCCTCTCTCATAAACTATTAATGGTAGGAACACATAATCTCCCTTGTTACCACAAAGTGCCATCACCACTAATCTCGAAGACCATCACCTTTTTCCAACCAATATCACCCTTAATCCTCATCAACACAGGATCTTACACTTTCTGCTCCTTGATTTCAACACCAAGACACGACTGCGCCACCTTTTAAACGAACACACCACCATTCTCATAGTCCAAGAGGCAAACTCCAAGATTAGACAAATGGTAAATATCCTTCACCAACTCCCACTTATCCTTGTCCATATGAGCTAGACTCCCCATGGATAACCTTCTAAGAGAATCAAAAACCATTTAGCTTTACCTGGATGGTAGTGAAGACTCGTGTCATAATCCTTGAGAAGCTTAAGCCATCTGCTTTGCCGGAGGTTAAGCTCTTTCTGAGCAAACAGATACTATAGGCTTTTATGATTAGAAAAAATATCCACATGCATTCCACATAAATAGTGATGTTGTATTTTTAATGCAAACACCACAACTAGCAATTCCAAATCATGAGTTAGATAATTCCTCTCATGCACCTTTAACTTCCTGGAAGCATAAGCTACCAACTTTGTATGCTGCATCAGAACACAACCAAGTCCCACACGAGAAGCATCATAATAGACAACAAGCCCATTCATTCCTTCAGGCAAAGTCAAAATTGAAGCCGAAGTTAGCTTATCACTTCTATAGAAAAGTGACAACATTCAACCAAAATTAACATTTCAAAAAATTGGCATACAACTGTTGCTCCTTCAAGGTCTGCAACACCACATAGAGATGATCAGTATGATCTACCTTACTTTTAAAGTATACCAAAATATCATCAATGAACAGAATGACAAAAAATCTAGAAACTGATGGAAGACCCTATTCATCAAATCCATAAATGTCGTCGAGGCATTGGTCAACCTAAAAGACATAACCAGAAACTTATAACTCCCATACCAAGTACAGAAGGAAGTCTTAGGGATATCCTCCTCCCTAATCTTTAATTGATGGTACCCGGATCGAAGATTTATTTTGGAAAAAAACTTAGCAACTGATCAAACAAATCATCTATCCTTGGAAGAGGATACTTATTATTTACCATCACCTTATTAAACTATCTGTAATCAATATACATCCAAAGGGAACCATTCTTCTTATGCACGAATAACACTGGTGCACCCCATAGGGACATACTAGGATTGATGAAACCCTTATCTAAAGATCCTTTAGTTTCTCCTTATTCTTCTTCAACTCAGCTGGAGCCATTCTATACGAAGGAATATAAATTACATGAGTGTCCGAAAAAAGATCAATCCCAAATTCAATCTCCCTATCTGAAGAAACAATAGGAAGGTCATCCGGGAAGACCTCAGGAAATTTATCTACCACTAGGACAAAATGCAAAGAAGGACCCTCCGAGTTAGAATATTAAACCTGGACCAGATGATAGAGACACCCTTTGGATATTAATCTTTGAGCTCTAAGATAAGATATAAACTTTCCCTTAGGAGTTAGGGAGCCACCCTTTCACTTAATAACTATCTCATTAGGGAACTTAAAGACAACCTTATAAGTTTGACAATCTAGAGATGCATAGCACGAGTTCAACCAATCCATCCCTAATATAACATCAAAATCCACCATATCTAATTGAAATAAATCCACCAAAGTTTATTTACTACCAACAATACCACAAACCCCTATAGACTCTTTTAGCAATCATAGAGTCACTACCGGGGTAGAAATAGAAAAAAGGGTTCAAAACATACTTCGGACCAAAACCAAAATACATAGCCATAAATAGGGTCACATAAGAGATAGTACACCCCAGATCAACTAAATAGTACATCACGAGAAAAGAGTTTCAACATACCAATCACGACAACAGGAAATGCCTCAGACTTCTATCAGATAATAAGAGCATAAAGATGGTTTCAACCAGTGTAAGAACTAGATGGTGCACCCTTTGGTGCCAAAGCTGGAGAAGATGAAACAAGAACCTTGTTTGCCCTTGAGGAAACCTTACCAACAGGATAGTTTCTAAGAATATAGACTGATCGACCATAGTTGAAGCACCTTTCCCTTCCCTCATCACAGAAATCCTTGTACACATAACCACAAAATCTATAGGGAGGATATGACAGAGTTGACTAAGCCCCACTAGCCTGAGATTAGGCACCCTATGCCCTAAATTTTTTTCTACCTTGGAATCATCTATCACTTGATGGTTTTATATATGGAGCACTAGCTGTCGAATAAGACCCAAAGTCTTTCCTTTATTCTTGGGTCACTTACCATCATCACTGCCACTCTGTTGTTAGCTACCACCCTACTAAGAGAACCTAAACTTGTTTCCCTACCTCTCCTCTATTTCAGCCTACTTCTTCTTTTTTTTCTCTATATGTTGCGTGTACACAACAGCCTAGAGATATTTATGTCCTTAATTAACAAGGCAATCTTACTCTCAAGAATCAACTTATGAGACAGTCCCAAAGCAAACTTCCTCATTCAGGACCTCATATCAGACACCATTTTTGAGCATACCAGGGCAACTAATGAAACTTCAAAGTATATTCCTTGATCGATATCTTCCCTTGCTTTAGATTAACAAACTCCTCGATTTTTGCTTCCCTCAACTCCTGAAGAAAAAAGTGGTCTAGAAATGCATTAGAGAAATTCTCCCATGAAGATAACTCATCATCATCACCCCTTGCATGTTCCCACTCCTTGTACCTGTTATACACCATATTTTTTAGCTGATAGGCTGCAAACTCCATACTTTCCACATTAGTGGCATGAATAACTTAGAAAATATTTTCCACTTCATCTAAAAAAACTAAAGGGTCCTCCTCTATCCTAGCACCCTAACATTCCTAAATGCCTTATAGCCTCTTCCTTATGAGTGTGAAGCACTACATACCCTTAAAAGAGACTCTACTCGACATGACTTTGTGAACTCCCAAGTGAGCATAAACCTAAGGCTCTGATACCAATTTGACATGACTTGAACCAGGGCCTAGTCATGTTGGATGCCTCAAGGCCAACCAAGATAGAAGACCACCCCTGATAGGCTGATACCTAAACATAACCGACCTAGACCTTTTATTTGATAAAATTCCAAATATATATATAACATAACCAAATAGAACAATCGCAAATCAAATATAGTCAAATGGTGTCAGCCCCAATACCAATACCAATGCTAACGCTGACACGACCTATAACAACTCAAAGTAGTCCCACAAAGCCTCTATCCAAAAATAAAACAATACCCGATTGGAACATACCTCCGACCATAGCCAATATTAAAGTCTATGAAATGATAAAAGTATGTATAGAAATCCATAACATGAAATAGAGCCATCCAGAGTATGGAAGTTTACCACTTTAATCCAATACAAAGCTGTCCCCGAATACAATTACTAAAAAGGAGGAATAGTATGGTCGGGTCATACATAATGTGGGGATACAACACTCAAAGATGGGTAAGTGGGTGAACACTATCATGTACTTAGGAGTAAGGATAAAATAATTCCAACATTTAAAATCAAGTAAATAACCATGTGCAATCACATCCATCCATACATACATATATATATATATAATTCATGTCGGGAAAGGGAATCGGGTTTAGCATACCTTTAAAACCATTAACCAGGGTATCTCTGGCTTAATCATCCCAGAACCAGCCCTGGTCTATATGGGTCCAGTGTTACCCCTTGAATAGGCCCTAGTGTGTGTAGCCACACGTATCAAAGATATCACAGGGGTCGGGGATTCCTATGTACCCTTCGCCCTCCATGATACATATATATAAGTATAACTTAAGGGATTCCCATGTACCCTACAAGTATAAGGTCACGATGACCAACCTTTATGTCGGCAAACAAGAGTTTCAAGTGTCCATCCATCATACTCACAACTTCATGGTAAGCTATCACAACCCGCTATTATTGCCCAATTAAAACCATTAGCACATTACCAACCAACCGATTCTGGATGTTATTAACCAAGGCTTTATGAAGTGGCATCGCCATGCCGACTATAGCTTGCAATCAATGTCATTAGACAACACCTAAGGGATTCCTATGTACCCCATATAATTTCTAATTTTCCAAAACCATGGACACCAAGGCATTATCAAATTATTTAAAACCATTTAAACCAAGTTCGGTTCCATTGCCATATTATGCAATGCAATAGTTTCCATAAAAGTAAGACCATGTGACAAAACCGTTCTCATAAGCATTTTGAAAAACATGTTTATGGAATATAATTTCAAAACCAAAACCAAGTACCAATTGACCATTCCCTTGAAACCACATGTTCAAACCACAATTATAATATGAAAAACCATAAGTAAAATATGGGAAAATAATATCCATCCATTTACAACCAAAACCCCCTAACATATAATTCATAACCAAACAATACCCATAATCAATTCATGAAAACCATTCATTGCAATATCAATTTAGTTAAACAAAAAATGAGGGAGGAGTAACATGCCTTATATACCAAAGAGTATGGAGAGAAACCACCCTTGAGAGCCTTAATTAACCATCTTGAAGAAAACCCTAGCCTCTTCTTAAACTAAGAGCTTGAGAGAGATTTGAGAGTGTTTAGAGTGTTTTTGATTGAGAATAATAGGGTAAAAAAGTCCGAAAAGTGTTTAAGTCATGAGGTCATAAGGGATTAAGAGGGTAAATATCTATAATACCCCTAACTTAAACATTATAAATTCCTATAAGAGAGTACGACTACACTACCAAAACTGTACCCTAACATACGAGTGGTACCCATCACTCGTACCCTAGACAGCAACTTAGTCTCCAATACTGACCAATGTACAACCACAAAGGCCAAATCCTACCCAAGCATATGATAGTACCCTAGAACCTTCCTTAGGCAGAATAGAATCATCTAGGCTAGACATAGGACATCATACAGTTGGAACTATACTTCTAGTACTATAACTCCCCAAAAATAGGTCTCGAGATGTCACACGGTGCTTAGGACCATAAGTTATCCTAACCTAACCCTTCTACTAGAATAACTGATAAGCAACACAATAAAATACATAAATCTAAATGAAATAAGTATAAGATGACTCTTTTCTGAATCTGATCAATACATAACTAAATTAAAATGAATACAATCTACTTTTACAAAACAACATTGGAATCAATACATTAACTCTATTGACTATCTATGAAGTCTCTACTAGTATTGACTATAGGTAGTTAGGTTATGATCCCCAGCTATCCCAAATCAGTACAACTGAAATAAGAAAAATAAAATACTTCTCAAACTATATGATTGACTCGAGCCATTGAATTAAAAGGATTCATCACCTACTGACTAAAAGCTATAAACTGTTTGAATATGGTATGCATGCCACAACTAAACTCATACCTACATTATGAGACAATGTAGCATATAAACGTATATGTGGATCAGTACTTTGAGGATGTACTGAGTATATCGGGGGTGAATTCAAAAGTAAAAACATCATCTTATCATCATAATTTGTAGAACAATGCATGTTAAATATAAATGATTCACATAAGCTGGAATATCTGAAATACTGAAATCTGTAATCATGAATAACAAATCATACTTGAAATCTAGTGAGTCATAACATTTAGTTCTGAAAGTTTTACTAGTATTCTGTCTATAAATCATACTGTCTAAGTGTAAAAAGAGCTCAGTTATGAATCTAAAATCTGAAAGCTAAAATCTAAAGCAAATATCTTTCTGTAAAGCATAATTTGAGTAAAACTTGTGAGCCTTTACACTTAGTTTTCTAAAAGCTTTTTTGTTATTCTTTTTTGATATGCTGTAAACTTAAAACTTTGAGAAAATTCTTTTAAACTATTCTTCGAGGGAGGTTCTTCTAACCGACATAAACCATTTGAGCTAACATGAAGTCCAACGTTTAGTTCTCCTAAGAGGAAAACCTCACGATGGGGAGAAGTGTCATACTCTTGCCAAGAAGTATAACCTAAGCTAAGTGATCACATCTTTAACTATCATCCACATAGAAACGGGAATAATTTGATAATTGGTACCTACGTTGGCTATGTAGTTCTATAGAAGATAGGGTACGCTAATTTGACACTTCCTGCTAGGTGATAAATGCTACTCCCTTTAAATATGTGCTCATTCAAATGGAAATCTACTTCAAAACAAGCATAAGGGTTTATTATGAAACCAATTATGCATTTTTCTGATTAAATCTTTAAATAAAGCTATTCTAAATTTTATAATCTGTGATAAATTTGTAAACTTTGATTTTAAATCTTATCTGAGGATAAAAAAATCAAAGCTTTATTGTAAATTTGTAATTAATTTGATCATAAGATGCTTAAAGCATCATCTTTCTTGAAATATCAACATATAAAATTGGGCTTAATAACCCAAGCATCAAGTTCATGTCAAAACATCATAAAGTTCATACTTGATATTGAGAATAATGATAAATCAATCCAAAATCTAAAATTTACTGCAATAAGCATGAAATTATAGAAATAGACATGCAATTAAACTTCAAGACTTAAAAGTTACCTTTCCTTTAATTTTCTCAATAAATAGCAAACTAGTAATGGGTAAATCATTGATAGCAATAGATGTAAATAACTAATTTAAATGACATACAAAGAAGAAGATGAGATAAAAAGAGCAACTTTGAACCATACCTACAATATCAAAAAAGCAAACAGATCAGAACATCCAGTTCAGTCGAGAAAAAATATTGATTGGTTGAGATCCCAAAGGATCCTCATCTGAAAGAAGAGAGGAAAAAAGGAAACAACAAAGATAATTGAGAATAAAAAATAAAGAAGAGTGATGAGTTGAGTCTAGTCTAGACTACTTTATGGCTGAAGGAGAGAGAGTTCTAGGTATGGGGGGTTTTAAATATTCATTAATAACTTTTGAGGGGAACGAGGCGACGATGACATTGAAAAGACCATATAAGCCTACTCACTCAGGAGATTTTTGAGTTATCAAAGTTGTACCGAGTAATATTTTTTACCGCCTTAGTATTTTAACTATTTTATCTCAGACAGGAAATACCTAAATTACTTTATAAAAAAAGGATCAAAAAATATTTAAGTGCAACAGATGACTTAATCTATTTGATAGTCTATAACAGATTCGTGATCTATCACAACAAATGATGTAATCTATTTGATAGTTTACAATATATGTGTAATATGCTGCAACATATTACCTAATTTGTTTGTTTGATCTAATAGAAAAGACATATGTTGTAACTGGTTGAACATTTGTTTATATATAATTTCAATTGAGTTCATATGTTAGACTAAAACCTTAATTGAATGTGAGTTCTCATAGGGTCAAATACAACTTTAATTGAGTCTTTTAGCAATTTTATGATGAGATGGTACTGCGTTCCTCTAACCAGAGTCATCGATCGATCACTCTGAGCTGAGCCGATTCTTACTACCTCAAATGTTAAACTAATACCTTAATTGATTAATCTAGGACTAGAGTACTAATACCTTGATTGAATAATCTGAGACTAGGGGTGAGTTGTCATAAGGTCAACTACAACTTCAATTGAGTCTTTTGGCAATTGCATAATGAGACGGTACTGCATTCCTCCTGACTAGAGTCGTCGATCGATAACTCTGAGTCGAACCGATTTTTACTACCTCATATGTTAGAATAATACCTTAATTGAATCTAGGACTAGGGTACTAATACCTTAATTGAATATAGGGTCAACTACAACTTCAATTGAGTTTTTTGTCAATTGCATGATGATACGATACTACGTTCCTCCCTACCAGAGTCGGCGATCGATCACTCTGAGCCAAACTGATTCTTACTACCTCATATATTAGTCTAATACCTTAATTTATTGATCTAGAACTAGGGGTGAGTTCTCATAATGTCAACTACAATAAGTGACAATGCCTATTTGATAATTTACAATAGATGGGTAATCTATTGCAACATATGACTCAATCCATTTGATAATTTACAATAGATGGGCAATCTATTGTAATAGATGACTTAATCTGTTTGATATTTTACAATAGATTCGTGATCATTCATAACAAACGGCTTAATCTGTATGATAGTTTACAATAGATGTGTAATATGTCGCAACAGATTACATAATTTGTTTGATCCAATAAAAAAGACATCTGTTGCAATAGATTGAACATTTGTTAATATATAATTCAATTGAGTACATATATTAGACTAATACCTTAATTGAATGTGAGTTCTCATAGGGTCAACTACAACTTCAATTGAGTCTTTTATCAATTGCATGATGAAATGGTACTGCGTCCCTCCCAACCAGAGTCGGCAATCGATCACTCTGAGCTGAACTGATTCTTACTACCTCATATGTTAGACTAATACCTTAATTAATTGATCTAGGAATAGGGTACTAATACCTTGGTTGAATAATCTGAGACTAGGGGTGAGTTCTGATAGGGTAAACTATCGATTAATCTAGGACTAAGAGTGAGTTCTTATAGGGTCAGCCACAACAGATGGCAGTGCCTATTTGATAATTTATCACATATGGATAATCTATTGCGACATATGATAATCCATTTGATAATTTATAATAGATGGGTAATCTGTCGCAACAGATGACTTAATCTGTTTGATAATTTACTTTAAATTCATAATCTGTTGTTACCTAATATGATTGATAATTTACAACAGATGAGAAATCTGACACAACATGTTGAACATTTCTTTTTACAATTTCAATTGAGTTCATCTGTTAGACTCCTAAATTGATTAATCTAGGACCAGAGGTGAGTTTTCACAGGGTTACCTCCTAGAGTACTCGGTCAACTACAACTTCAATTATTTTTATATGATTTTAAAAATTATGCATATATTTTATGATTTTAAAAATAATTAAGATCATTTCGGACCAAGTTAACATTTTTAAAACTACTTGTCATTCTTTTCCAAAATACAAATCAACCCATACAAAACGTTTCATCATTTCAAATCTTGAGGTCTGGCTTTTTTCTATCATTCTCACTCAACAATACAGTACAGACAAAAACTACTCAATAAATTTGCTCAACCCTCCACAATAGATCATTTTTCTTCTCATTTCCGACCACATAGGTATTGTTTTCGACATCATTGTTGCTTGTATCAGTTGTTTTCTTTGTCTTCGTAGGCAACAGAGTTCGAGAAGAGCTTTATATTTGTTTTTTTTTCTAAAAAATAAGGGCTTTTAAGTTAATGATGAAAAATAAAACTTTTAGTTGTATTATCTTCGAGAATGGATTTAGAATTTTGAGTTTTAATGGTAAAATCATAGAAAGAACTCGAGAAATCCCTAGTTTCCATCGCAGTGTTTCGTTGACTATCGTAGTATAGTTGGATAGTGTTGGTAGTGGTGGTGATGGTGGTGGTTGTGGTCATCATGGTGGTACCGGTGGTGGCATTGGTTGGTAGTATTTGTAGTGGTGTCGGTATTCATGGTGTTTGTTTGTTTGTTGGCAGTAATTGGTGGTGTTTGTGGTGGTGGTTATTGGTGTGTCAGTATTCGTGGTGTTTGTAATGTATTTTTTAAAATCTATGCATACATCAATTGTAATGTAATTTTTGTTTTTCTTTGTCTGTAGGTAAAACATGTCTCCCAAAAGAAAAGAACATGAAAGTGGATCAACGTCTGATCACTAAAAAAAAGGCTACAGTACAGAGGGATTCGAAGGAGCTTCCTGAACAATCTCAGTCAGGAAAAAGTGAAGTTGAAGAGATATATGAAAACAATATTGAGGGAGGTGGACAAGGGTCCATAGATGATGATGAAAAAAATAAAAGTGAGAAAGAAGAAGAATTGGAGAGTCAGAAAAAAAAAGAGTATGATCATCAACATGATGATAATGGATCACCGACGGGGTGTGAGTTAATATCGACATCCCAGCATGATCCTGTCAAAACTTTTAGTATTGACAGGTTTAAAGTTACGATGCCGATAAATGACCCAAGAAGGAAAACAACTAACTGTTCAAATTGTACTTAAATGTCAGATGGGGAAAATTTTTGAACAGTTTATGAAAATTATGAAGAATGAAAATATAGGCGGACTTTTTAGGAAGAGCTGATTTGGACGCTTTCTTAAGCTGCCTGAGGACCCCTCTGCCCGTATCCGTTTCCCTATGATGATGGTATATGGTCTTCTCAAGCGCAGGATCAAGTACACGGGGGATGATAAAGATCCGGAGGAGGGGGCAAAAAGAAGATGGGTGAAATCTGGATTAACTACTTTGGCATGCCTGTTTGTTTTGGCTTGTAAGAGTCTGTCATAGTGAAGGCCTGAGATGCCATCGTCCAGAATGACCACCACCCCGTAAAAGATCCAAGGAAAAAAAATACAAGGGAATAATAGATGGGTTATTTGACATTGCTCGACATGGCTACAAAGCATCAGATTTGTTGACAAATCTCGAGGATAAAACCATACAAGAGCAGTACAGGAAGTAATTATGCTTAGTTTGGTTTGCCCATTCGGTTATATTGGCAAGATACGTCAACAAGGTCATAGAAGATGATTTGTTGGTGCGTGTTGAGGATTTTGATAAATTCAACAATTATCCCTAGGGATATGACAACTTCTACTTGACTGTCCAATATTTACTGACAAAGTTATCCTTAAGGACGACCACATTATACGGCTTTCCTTGGGATTTCATGATAAAATTGATCACTAATTTATATTGAATATAGTTATTATGATTTTTTTTTCTTGCTTCTTGTTTACACTTTTTAGGCTTGGGTATTTAAAGCTATTCCTCTCCTCCGAAAGAAGTTAATGGATTATTCGGATGAGGTTTTTCATCCAAGGATGTTTAGGTGGTTGGCTGCAAAGAGCAACACCAATATTAAGGAGGCTGATCTTTTTAACCCTCTGGATGATGCAGTACGTCTTCTTCAAGTAAAATAATTCTACTCAAATATAAGAAAGATATTGAATAGATGTTATATCTGGTGTATGAGATGTTATATTTGATGCACTAGATGGGATATCTGTTGCGACGGGGTATATCTTGCATTAGATTACCCATCTGTGGCTTTCATTCTCTGAACCCAACTCTTAAAAGATTAACCATCTACTGCAATTATGCAATAGATATTTAATTTGATAACATATCATTCATCTGTTGCGACTTACAGATCATCTATTGCATAACAGATTACCCATCTTATGCAGCTGTTGCAACAGATGATTGATATTTTGCATCAGATTATCCATGCGTTGCTTTGTTTTTCTGAACAAGACTCAAACAGATTTTAACTATATACTGCAAACTATGTAACAGATAGGCCTTTTTTTAAAAATATAGCCCAATTTTGAAAATTATTATATTATATGATTTAAATGCATCTGTCTTTTTTTCCTTTTTATAGGTTGTGCATCCATGGATCGTGCCTACTGAGGAGGAGTTGGTGATGACTTTTTATATTACTCTAGGTCATATTGATACTATTGCAGACCCAACGATGGAGTTAATAAAGAAGGAATTGGCTAGAGCAATAGCCATAAGAAGAGCAGTTAGGCAAGGTCAGCCTAATGTTGAGGCTCTTCATGACCAACATTTTACTAAGGCAGATCCGGGTGCTTCTTCTGGTAGAGTTGTTGGTGTTTGTGGAAGGCATGCTGATGCTTCTACCACTCGTGATTATGAGTATGTTGATGCTTAAGAAAGAATAAATATGTTTGAAAATGCCTTTTTTCGACCTTACACAGGTCCCTTTCACCCCACTTCACCCTCGTATTCTTGTTGCGAATGCGATGAGTGCAAGGATAGACAGGATAAACTCTTTGAAAAAGTAGAGGTTATCTCTAAAGCTATCGAGGAATTCAAATCCAAGAGGTGTGTTATACCATCCAAGAAGGTGAGGGAGCCACACACTCCTACAGCGTTGGTTAGGAGAAAGAAAAGAGCAATTAAAGACGTACTTTTTGCTTGGAAATAAAAAAAATTGCAATTCCTCCCTCTCTAAAAGCTATTGAAGTTTTGAGGTGAGTCAAAAAGGTGGACATATACGCGAAACTTGGCGCCGAAGAGAAGAGGGATCTGCGGCAGGCCAAGAATGCTAAGCCAGGCACACCAGATTACCCCAGGCCTCCATTTTCCCCTCAAAACTTCCAGACTATGACTGATATGCGTATGCCGTATGAGAAAAAGTCAAGTTTACTTTTAATAGCCTAGCCCTTCTAATCTACCCCATGAAGAAGAAGCTACGCAACAGATTTTACATCTGTTGCAACAACTGGGTATACTGGTGCAACTAGTTGTGGTTCTATTATAACTTATCATCTATCTGTTGTATAAGTTACGTTGGATTATTGATTCAGAGAACCCTATGCAACAGACGGACCATCGGTTGCATCTTTACAATTACTAACTTATTTAAAAATTGACTTCTTATCTCACAACATGTTGACATAATTCTCTGCCTCATGAGGAAAAGGTAATTAACATACCAGAAAGCTTATGACGCTGCCGATAGGATAACGGACCTCGAATTCTGCAAGAAGCTCAAGGATAGGTATGATAACCCAATGGAGAGACGTCAGCCCTTGGTGTGGGACTTGATTTCCTAGTTCCTATGTTGGTCTTGGATGAAGAAGAAATGTTAAGATATGTTAAAGGGAACAAGCCAAATCCACACGGCAAGAGCTGAACCGAGGCAAAAAGGATTGTTGCAGTCATTAGCATGAACGACATGCATTATCCGGCTATTAAGATACTACTCAAGGAGGTAAAGATCAATGTTTATGACTCCAACGTACCTCTCATCGATGATTTTAATCATTTTATCCTCGTAGAGCCACTGATGGTGTTGTTGCCCATCTTGTTGAGGGAGAGTGAACTGATGAATCATTTGCCAAAGAAAGTGTTGATGAAGAAATCATGGGATTTTGAAGGTCGAAACAGGGGAATGATCCTTCCAAAATAAGATGCTGCTAAAGCAAGCGGCTCGCACGCTCTTGCACATATCAAATGTTCGTTGACCGTCATAGAAATAGCCGAGCCAATGAATTTTCTATGCGACAACGTTGTGGAAAACCTGCAAGATGTCTGGGCTCATCGGGTACTAACTGGACGCTTGAAGCCTGTGTATATAGAAGAGCCTGTGAAATAAAAAATTTTAATTTCAAGTCACCCTTCACTTTATTACATGTACATGTAGTGGCAATAATTTTTTTTTTAGGAAAGTTGAGTTTTTTCATAATGCAATAGATTAGATTGTCAATCTGTTGCAATAATGGGAAGACCTGTTTGAATAATCTAATAATCTAAGTCTAATCTGTTGCAACAGTGGGAAGATCTTTTGATAATTTTTATGAATAATCTAATAATCTAAGTCTAATCTGTTGCAACACTGGAAACACCTGTTTAATAATTTCCACAGATGACCTAAATTTTACAACATATGTCTAAATCTTTTTGATTTTTTCCAACTGTTATGCTTGAATATCCATGTTCTTGTCGATAACAAACCAGTAGCAAATACACACACCACCATGAAAATTTTAGCAATTAGGCTTCAATATCCATGTGCCCAATAATACCAAACCGGTAGCAATAACGGCAATAATGTAGTATCTTTTTGCTCGATTTTGTTCTCTTCAGAATCCTTGACTTTATTCAACAAATCCCAAATTACACGATTTGCTTGTGAAAGGTGTCGTTCTTTATACCAATCAAAGTAATCGCATCCACTCAATTTCTATAAAAAAAAGAACACAATTACAAGTCAATAATTAATCAATTAATTAAATAAAAAAAATATTACCTTTGAAATTTTACAAGTAAGAAACCTACAACCCAGATTTTGTTGAGTCCAAGAAGTCTTTAACAGAGCTTCATGACCGCACTTACAATATCAAAAATCTTTATCATAAAAAATAGTAGAAGATGCGCTCGACATTGTCAAGGTCAGTTGGAAAAAATGAAAGTAATAATTTGAAGAATTTGGATAGATAAAAGAAGATAATGATGAAGAAGACGATTTGAGAATTTAGGGTTAAATTTTAGGAGAAAGATGAATATATAATACAATGGGGGAAAAAATGATCGTTGGGGGCCAAGTGACAGCAAGTCAGCGAAATGTTCCAGAACTGACACTAATACATTTGATGCCTATTTTATTTTACCTCTTTAAAATGAACATGTCTACTTGATGCCTATTTTTTTTTAGGTGTTTGAACTAAACACCGTCGATGGGTTGCGCCTTTTTTATTTCAATTCACTTTAACCTTTTTAAACGTAGTGGCAATTTTTTATATCCAACAAAAGTTGAATTTTGTATAATGCAATAGATTCTCCATCTGTTGTAACAGTTTCCTACCTGTTCTGACATATAGTTTATCTGTTGTAATAGGTTGGTCATTTGTTGCATTATTTCGATGTTTTTATCTAAAGTCCATCTGTTGCAACAGTGGAAAGACATGTTTGATAAATTCCAACAGATAAGCTACCTGTTGCAACATATGTATAAATCTGTTCGATTATTCCAATAGATGTGTCTTCTGTTGCAACAGATAAAGTCCATCTATTGCAACATATGTCTAAATCTGTTCTTTTTTTTTCAATAGATGTGTCATCTGTTGCATTATCTTGATGTTTTTATATATAGTTCATCTATTGTAATAGTGGAAAGACCTATTTGATAAATTCTAACAGATCACCTACCTGTTGCAACATATGTTTAAATCTGTTTGAATTTTCCAATAGATGTGTCGTCTGTTGCAACAGATACATTATCTGTTGCAATATTTGAATCTAGTATTTCTTTTCAATCAATAAGTTCAAATCTAAGGAATAAATAAAATTCTTAGACAAAATAAAATAAATCAAAGCCTTCATAAATTAGCTGAAATAAGTCAACGAATAAATGAAATGTAAAAATTGTTATGGGTACAGATCTCAACATACATCAACAAAAATTCAAGTATAGTACCAAGGATTTCTTTGACAGGCTCAAGCTATAAAGATCTACTCAGTATGGAAAAGTGGTTCTTCATCCGGTGCTATGGAATTCGATTTTGCTCATCGTGGATCTTCATTGTCGCTTGCATACGGTTTCTGCACTTTCTGTTCTCCATATTTCCATAAAAAGAGTAGCATATTGTCAATGTTGTTCAGCAGTAGCTTCTTCTACATCCACCTGGAAGCCAGAGTTGGTCAATGCTAATCACGGAGATACAACAAAACAGAAAAGGATAACTCATCTCTTCTAGCAAATCAAACAGGTCTTCCTTCCATTTTAAATTATCCCAAACATATTATATTTCTGTTGCAATAATGAATTAACTTTTGGGACAAATTTCTACATGAGGAAGACCCTGTGTGATAATTTCCAACGGATGAACCATCTGCTGCAACATATAAATCATCTATTGTAGCAGATAGGTCGTCTGTTGGTATAAATAAAAGTTGTACAAAGAGCTGTTTGATTTGCTAAAATATACGAGACATATGTTGCACCAGATAAAGTATTTTGTGCAATAGGTTAGTCAACTATTGCAACAGATGTATATATCTGTTTGATAATTTTCAGCAGATGTGTCATCTGTGGAAACAGATATATGTCTGTTTGTTTTTTCAGTTGGAAGACATATAATATATTCACCTTCTTCGGCTCGTGCTACTCTCCTTTGGACAGAGGATTTGCAATTTTTCTTTTTTGGATGCCTAATAATGCCCTGGAAATCGCTCTTCTTCTCCTTTTAGCCCTAATCTCTAGTGGAGCGAATGGAAATAAAATTCTCTTTGATGAAATGGGACCCCTCTTAGATGTTAATTCCTTTACAGAAACAGTTAATGCATTAATAACATTAATCACTACATCATGTTTCGCCCTGCAGTCTTGACATTTGCATGTAGAAATTTCACTGGGAGAGGCAAAATCTGTATAACCAGTATGATCATACTCATAATGGTTTTCTTTAAATACTATAAGAAGAGCATCATTAGCACCAACAGCAGCACCACTACCACCACCAACAGCTCCATCAATAACAACAAGCCCACCCTTTAAAATTATTTTTCTTGTAATAGTTGTTGCTCCAAACAATTCTATTTTTATTCTGTCGATGACCTTAGGGTCCGATAAAGTTTGCACAGACCATAAAGTAAGAAAAAATAACATCTTCAACTCTCGATTGGTCAGAACTAGCGACGGATGCACATTCTAACATAAATCATTACATATATTAGAATGATGATTAGATCATTAAAAAAATATTAATTAAAAGAAAAAATAATTGTAATTATACTTACTGCATCCTTCGGGGGGTTGAAGAGATCAAAAAATTTTGCATTTTTATGAGTTTTGGCCGACAACCATCTCAAGTGGACGAAAAACTCCTTCCTGGTAGTTCACTTGTTGTCTCAAATAAGGAATGGCTTCAAATGCCCAAGCCTATAAAATAACGCCAATAAATCAAAACCATTATAGAGCAAAAAAATGAATGATATCATAATAGAAGAAAGAAACATTTACCATGAAAGCCCATGGAAAGCCATGTAAGTTGACTGTCTTTGGCGCTAACGGAGTCAACGAATATTTGATAGTTATTTTGAAGCTTTCATACCCCCATGGATAGCTGTTAAATGCCTCAAAATCCTTAGAGAGATTTATTAAACTGAGGCTTATGTTATTGTTAACATCTCTCGCCCAAAGAATATTATGTACAAACCAAACCAAGCACAATGACTGCTTGTGCTTCTTTAAAAGTCCTTTACCTTTCAACGCTTCTAGCAAATTTTTGTTTTTGAAGCTTGGACCAATAATGTACACCAGGTCATCACGATCACACGACTTGCCTTTGCCTTTTTTGGGTGTGGGGGGTGCTTTTTTGGGTTAGAATAGGTATAACTTGAGAAGGAGGATAATATTTTAGTCCAGTAATTATGACAAACTCCTTCCAACCAAAACAAACAGGCATGCCACAATAATTTATCCACACCTCATCCATCTTATCTTTGTTTTCATAATAAACCTACGCTTGAGAAGTTCATATACCATTTTTATTTGAAAACGAGCATTGTTATCCTCCGGCAAATCAAGATATTTCCTAAAGTAGATGTCCCTGAAATAAGCATCCAATTTTTGTTCTCAAAGTATTTTTCTGAAGACGTCGAAAGATTTTCCCATGGCTGACTTAACCATAAAATCACCCGTTAAATACGCGGCACCATCGCACTGCATTCTCACAGGATAACGATCAATGCTGAAGGATTTGACCAGCTCTTTGGTGGAAGGGCTATTAGCATCTGCATCATCTCTTTTAAAACATTCCTCTCTCCGTGTTCATCATATTCTTCTCCCGATTGAGATAACACTTGTAGAGCAAGCTCATAGAATGGTGGATGTAGCCTAGCTGCTTCACTTGTTCCTTTACTTGGACTTGATTCGGTTTCTGTTCTTTTGGAAACCATATTATCTAAAATTAACAAGAACATAAAATAATATATTATTGTTGATTAATGCATTATTAAAAAGGGATAACAGTAAATCAAACAAGCAAAATAGTAAAATAACAGTTGCAACAGATCACTAATTTATTACACCAGGTAGTATATTTGTTGCAGTATATAACCAAACTGTTGCAGCGGATGAGTAATCTGTTGCAATAATACAAAATATACCACTCATCTTTCAAGAAAGATGAATGGTCTGTTCAACAGATCACACAACTATTGTGACATCATGTGTTGTAATATATGAGTGATCTATTGGAACATTTAAATAATTTGTAGCAACGACTGAGTAATCTATTGCGATAATACAAAATATATCACTCATCTGTTGAGAAAGATAAATGGTTTGTGCAACAGGTCACACATTTGTTGCAACACATGAGTAATCTGTTGGAACAGTTATCAACGATCAATATTGTTTAGATTTCTTCCAACATAGGGTCGTCTATCGCGACAGATGAATGATCAGTTGGAAAAATCAAGACTTGAACTTTTCCTGTAGGAAGAGTTGGTAGGATTTTATCCAACAGAAGGTGCATCTGTTGCATCAGATCATTAATTTGATGGTTCTTCCATTACACCAGATGGTTAATTAGTTGCATCAAATTTTTTATTCGAAACTTAATCTGTTGAAACATATGGTAAAGTTGTTCCATCAGATTATTAATCTGTTGCATCAGAATTGTAATCTGATGGTTTCTCTAGTGTATCAGATGGTTGATCTGCTGCATCATATGATGAATTTGTTACATCAGATGGTTAGTGTGCTGCACCAGATGGGTAATCTGTCGGAGGAAACAGTAGCACGATTTTGTTAAATAAAAAATAGTAATTTTACCATTTTTACCAAGAACAACAACAGAACAAATCAAACTAAATTGTCCTTTTATTTTTATAGACATAAACAATAAAAATCAAACTTAAAAAAATGCAACAAACAACAAAATATCATAATTCACTTCGAAAAGAGAAGAGAAGAGAAGAAATACCAGAAACTAGGGTTTTATTCAGACCGCATTTCAAATTAGTGTAACAAGTATTGAAATTGTTAACCAATATTATAAGAGAAGTTGGCTCAAGTTCCTTGTTTTCTTCAAAACTAAAAAGGCCATAAATTTTTACCTGTGAAAGAAGAAAAGGACTGATGAAGAATTTGAAACTGTTGTGACCAGAGAGCAAGGTTGTCACGTCGATTGAAGTCGAAAAGGAACTGGAATTCCAACTATTTATAGTCGGATGTTGAAGTCATTGAGGATTGAAATAAGAAATTTGCAGAACAGTTGGTTGGGAGAGAGTTGAGAGAAGTTGTCTAGAGAGGGATGAGAGACAGGTTGATTGAATTGAAGAGGGAAACTCGAAGCCCAACTATTTGTCGTCGGGGGTTGAAGGGAGAAATTTTGCAGAACTGTTAGTTGGGAGAGAGTTAAGAGAAGCTGTCGAGAGAGAGGGGAGAGTGGTTGATTTGGATTGAAGAGGGTGGGTTGGGTTGATTTGTATTTTTGAAAAGATTAGAAAGTTTTGAAAATATTAATCAAGTCCACAATTAACTTGATCAAGTTTCCTAATAATGTTTGACCCTATCTGTTGGTCAATATCATCAATCCTTCATTCAGGACTTAAAAGACACTTATTCTTCAATTTTCTCATGAAACTCTTAATAAATTAATGTATTTTTTTTCAAAGAAAAGGATAAGAATATAATTTTGACTAAATAAGTTTGATGACTTAAATAGGTTTATTATTTAAAAATAGTTTAATTACATGGCATGCCAATGAGAAGAGAAAGAGATGTATGAATTTTATTTTTCTTTTAGGGAATAATAGTGATAGTTGGGTCATATTATTATCTCTAGAAAAACAAAAGTGATTTTTGTAGGCAATTCAAAAAATATGAGTAACCATTCAGAAAAATGACCCTTGAAAAAATATATGTTAAGTTTTTGTACCGGTATAATTTTTCTAATTATAAAAATTCTTTTAATAAGATAATGCATATTTTTTCAAAAAAAAAAAAAGAATATAATGGTATTTTGATTAAATGAGTTTGGTGAGTTAAATAGATTTAGTATTTTTTAAAAGGAGGTTTCAATGACATGGCATGCCAATTAAGAGAGAAGAAGACTTTGAAATGTTTAGTATTTTTTAAGAAAAAAAAAGTGATAGTTGAGTGATATTATGATACATGCCATTTAAGAGAGAAGAAGACTTTGAAGTGTTTAGTATTTTTTAAGGAAAAAAGTGATAGTTGAGTGAGATTATGATACTAAATGAAACATAAGTGATATTTGAGGAAAATTTTCAAAACTCAGTGACTATTTAGGGAATAGCTAGAAATATGATTCAGATGAAAAATAGTTGTCATCGAGTGACTTGTTTGTTTATCTTTTGAGAGAGGAACGGAGTAAAATGAACCATTTAGAAAACCTGAACGTGATACGTCTGGAAATGAATAAACTTTCATGCATTTGGTCCTTTTTTTGGAGCTATGACAATGAATTGCTGATAGTGCGCAAAGCAAGAAAACCAAAAGAACAAAAAGATGATCACAATAGAAACAAGTTTGTGTGTATGTGGAGAAAGTTTTTCCTATAAGGTGCTATTTTTGTCCGATTTCTGTAGATGAGATACATCAATCAACTTAACATCCTTCTGGAGATAAGATTTATGGAAACTCAATATTTACGTTACTTGATTGAAAAAGGAAAAATCTCACTTGCTAGAGCAAATCTCTATAACTCATATACAAGATCTAGGACCGAAAATAGGGAACAGAGATTACAAGTACCACTTGCACTAGAGCAGCCAAAACCTATCCAAGAAATTTTATGTAACAGGAAGTTTGCCTATCACATTCTTTAAGTTAGCTTAGAATCAGTAACTTGTGACCTCTTTGAGGGAGAACTAGACTCCCTGGAAGAACTATGTCCAAAGATGTTCAACTTCCCAATTTTTTTTGTGAAGGAACTCATGAATCTCCGGGAGTTGGATTTTTCCATGTTTTTCTTCATACAAACATGATCTTTCTCCAGGTCATTCAATCTCATCCTTATTCGTGCTAGTTCAAGTTTAAGTTCCCTGTTTTCTCGTCTAAGAGAAGCATAATTATCCCTGGGAGACACAGCTGCACTTACAGCACCACTATTTATCCTCCATGGTCGGTGCATTGGCTTGTGATCATCATCAGGATAAGAACAGAATAAGGCATTTCGAAGACTGATTTGCTCAAAATAAAGGACCTGTACAATTGATTGCAGTGGGAGGCGTTCATTTTGTGCAGCGTGTGCTCCAGCTTCTTGTGAGAGCTTCTGAAAATTAATCAGCTTGCATAGCCTCCTCCTGTCTGGATCTGATAAGGCCTGATGAGCCTGGAATTTCCATGGATAAAAATCGATAATTAGTCAAAAAGTAATAACTGAAGGAACTGCCTAAGGAAGCTCTGCGACTGGCTTAGTTAGATGAACTTATTAGGTTAGGAGATTCTCTTGAAGGAAACATCATGAACTCAGTGTAAAGTACTTAGATTCTTCATAAAAGGTAGAATATTCGTTTTAAGACATTAGCAAACAGATTAGTAAGAAAAAACACCATATTTATGGAACCATACTCATTTAAGTCATTATGAACAGGTTAGTTTTTGAAGAAAGAAAGAACCACATTTTTCTCATGCCATTAAATTTTAAAACTATTACTCAAACCAATAAGTTTTCTGAGAAGCACATTTCAAGCAATTGGTTGTACGTACTTTAAGGTAGACATCAATTGCTCAATAAAGTCCATCATGGATGGTACGAGCATGCGCTGGTGAGCTTTCAGCAATGGCAATGAACTTGTTCAGCTTTAGGTTTGCATCAGGTGCAATTTCAGCCAGATAATTGTCCACCAGTTTTGCGACTTTGAATAATGCAGTTTGGGATGGCGAAGTAGGGCTTTCAGACTCAAACACTGAGACATCTTCAATATCTTCATTACTATCCTCCTGCTGAGAAAAATTAACCAAGATCCTATGCACTGTGTCAACATCAAATAATGTGTCACCAGCATTACGAATAGAAGGAATGAGAAGATCATCAAGAGTAGCTATGTCTAATTGAAATCCTATCCGCCTCTCAAGATCAAGTCTACAAGCAACTGTGCAATCAAGCATCACAGCATTTCTCAGAAGCCCAAAAAGAATGTTTATGGGAACAACCAATTTCTCAACAGGCATTAGGCTAACAATTGTCTCGACCACAACTTTTTCATGGTTGTCTGAACCAGAAACCACATCAACTTTGGGTTGGCTCGACTGATTCAAGGAAGTGGACTTCTTTGTCAACTCCTTCTGTGCACAGTTAACTAGTGAAGCTGCAATACTTTCAGTCCTAACACCACGACATTTCATTGCTGTTATGACTCGTTGGTACAAGTCAATACGAAGAACTGACAAATCCTCTATCCCACCAGTTTCCTTCACACTTGGCTTGGCGGTTCGTATGGAGTCTACCAGAACTACTATATTCCAAACGCGAGAAACTTGAAGCAATTTGCTCAACACAAGCTTTAGAGGCTATAGCATCAATGCATCGGGTAACTATTTTCAGCTCATCAGCCAAAGGGAACAGGTTTTCGCATTGTTTGACTGAAACACACATTTCAAGATTCTTGCTTACAACAACCTCAAGATGTTCTTCAGCTCGAGAACCAAGGTTATTTTTTGAATACTCCTCAGTCATCTCAAGATAATCAGATACACAACAAACCTCAGCAACATTTGCATCTGTAATCTCAAAGTCAACACCATAGAAAAATTTGGCTGCTAGTTCAAATGATTCAGCTCCACCTGGTAGGCTAAGTAGTCCAACCATTGATATATCAGAATCCCTGTGCCCTGCTACAAACTTTTGAATTTTCCCACTCGTTGAGACAAGAGGAGTGTTGGTTTTTGTGAGCTTATTGGGATGATTAATACTTGTTGGAATAATTATACTGTCATTGGTGCCTTGTTTCACTAAGTTGATTCATGATACTCTCTTAAATGAAGCTAGTGCACCATGCGTTTGACAAAATATCCATTAAACCTTTCTTGCTTATTTTGTATGGTGGGTGGCTTGTTCTCTTGTGCTTTTGTTTAGAGATGATTTGGTGAGATGAGCTTGTTCTCTTGTTCTTGTATTCTCTTTCTCCAAGTTCTTAGTTAGCACACCCACCATGTGTTTGTTGAAATGGCAATAAGAGAAAAATATCTTGTATGCTTGTAATGGTCAATGTGATTCTCCTTAAGGCATAATGTGGTCATTTTTTATGCATCATTATGAGTCCAATTGATCCTAAAAATAAAATATTTTATAGTCATTGGTTGAGGGAGTTTGTTGAGAAATATGGCATCCATGGTTGTTGTTGGTCACTATGCCTAACCGGGAGACATGAATGCTTGTCTTGCCCAATGATAGATTGGATGACATCATTCTTAAGGGTATTGGTCATTCTTGTTTCCATTGGGGGTTTTGGATGTCCTATGAACTAGTTTTGTGAAATATGAAGAATGTGAGATAATTTAGAGCCCAAGTGATTAAGTGTTGTAATAAATAAATCCCATGGGCTCTAACGATGAAGTTACCTTGCATCTATCAAACAAATATTTTTTTTCTTATCTTTAATTTTCTTTCTTAACATACAAAATTATAAAAACATGTTTTACATTTTCTCTTTTGTTTTAGTTGTTTTGTTTCTTTCTCATATGTATGTCTCCAAGGAAGAACTTGCCACGAGAAGTAAGAAAGGGTAATACCCCGGATAAAGGCAAAGCAAAAGCTACTTCCTTAAGGGGAAAAGAACCGGTCTCCAAAAATAGTTTGAAAGTCCTAGATATCCAAACTACCATTGATCGTACATGGGAGGTTGGAAAGGAAGCGGATCAAATTCAGTTTAGTGTGGATGATGTGAAGGAGTTATATGGTCATTGGTAACTACTTGGGGCTTCAATCCCGAGAAGGTCTTTAGCATGAAGGGAGTTGACACCTATTTCTCCAAAATTATCGTCGAGGTTAAAGAACAGGTATGGAAACTCTTCACAGATATGACGCCTTCCACTCACCCATTATGCTTCTTCTAAAAAATTATTCGAGAATTCTATGCTTCCTACATTGTTCTGCATAGTGAACAAAAATATAAAATACCAATTGTCGAACAATCATGTCTTGAGAGTGTATTAGTTCGAGGAGTGGAAGTCCCTTGCACGGCCTCGGAGATCAATGTGCTCTATTTTGCTTGTGACTTAGATTCTGCGGTGAAGTGCAAGAAGATGATATTTGGCGGGCGTCAATGTTTTTCGTGGCTTGCTAGGGTAATTTTTAAGGGTCTTCCTCCATGGGATAATGGTTTAGGTCAAATTAAGAGGAGAGATCTTTCGGTCAAGCCAAACATTGGCTTGGTTTTATGGGTAAACATCTACTCCCCTCAACAAATGACCAAGATGTCACTATTGATAGGGCTATCATTGTCCTATGAATCATGGATAAAATTGCTATTAATACAGATGAATTGATAGAAAAGATGATGAAGTTAAGGTCAAAGCAACCGGGCACTTTATTGCCCTTTTGAAACTTATATCTATGCTTTGCCTTAAGTTCAAAGTCCCGCTACTCTCTAAGATTGATAGACGGGTTATATGAACCGGAGTTATTGAAGTCACACATTACAAAGATGAGGATAACCCTACGGGCATAAAGAGAAAAGCTTTGGTTTTGGTAGACTCAAGTGTAGAAGGGTTGCCGAGCTCAGAGGGAATGGAGATCCCTATGGATTCTACACTTGATGTTGAGACTCATCATAATTCCACCGATACTCCTCCATCATCAAGCACTGCACCACCATTTTGGCCTACACAATCGGCACGATCTTCTACGGTGATGTTTGCCAAGGTTGATTTTATGACTTTGGCAAACATTGCTACTCTTACCCAATTGATGGCGGACATTCCCCAGTCCATTCAGGCTACTATAGCACCTCTGCGTGCCCGCATAGCAAAGTTAGAGAAGATAGTGTCCACACTTGAGATGATGGGAGATTATAAGGGGGTGGTATATGTGAGGGCGGACCTTGATAGTTTACAAGCGGATTTTTACTCTAGACAACCTCTTTTTGTCTTGATGAAGTGGAGATTACTTTTTCACAAGAGACTTCTAGCCCAGTGCTTCCATTAGATGATTTGTTTGGAGAGGGTCATGAAGACATTGATAATGAGGCCGAGGCTGATCTTATAGAGGGGCTACCTGAGGCACGACCGGTTGAGCTCGTTTTGTAATTATCTAGGGATGAGGAGCATGCGTGGATGGTTGGGGCTAGTTCTAGCACTTGACATAATTATGAGTCACCCTTTATAGTAGACTCAATGAAAGAATCCTAGTCTGACGAGGTTCCTATTGAGACAGTGCGATCATTCACTGCTAGGGATCCAAACGCCTAGTATGCCATAGGGAGTCTCTACCCCTCTCTACTCTCTTTTACTTTTGCATCGGGGATAATGTAATAGCTTTAGTTGGGGGTGGGGCATTTTTATGATTCATTTGATGACCGGTACCTACTATTTCAATTTATGGCATTTGGTTGGAAAGATTGTATGGACATACTCTATGTTATTACTTTGATGTTTGTGTGTACACGCTACATTTTATCATGTTTCTTTACTTTAGCCCTTGTAGGTCTTGTTTTGTTTTTGTTTTTTTAATTATTATTGACATTGCTTTGGATGATCCCTTGTCGGGCATTTTGATAATAATGTTAAATATTGTCGTTTTGTTGTTGAATCTATGTCATGTGCTTAATTTAAATATGGTATCCGATTATGCGCATTGCTCTTGTCTCCTTTTGTATATACGTGTCTAATAAAATCCAAGGGTTTTCTTCGAAATTCAGTTCTTTCCTAAGGAGCATAATTTCATTTTCTCTTTCTTTTGATCTTGTATTTTTATTTTTAGTTTAGTTTAGTTTCTGTCGAATCGAGTGATCATTCACCCATGAGGGATGACGAGGCGACATCCTTAGATGAAGTATCTAGTCATGTTGGTTAACTAGGAAGAAGCAAAAGTTCAAAAATACTTTCAAAATGTCATTAGCAAGAAATGGAATTATTTTGAGAAAAAAACCAAAAATATAGTTTTCTTTTTGAGAAAAAAAGGATCAAGGACGTTTTTGGAGCTTTCTTTTGAATAAGACCATTAAACTCAAAAATTGTTCAAATTGGTTTGGAGATTAACTTTCTACTCTATGAGTACGATTCCATGTGTGGGGAGATTTTTGAATAATTCTTGTACATATGTGTAGTCTAGAACTTGCCCTAGGTGTATTCAAAGAGAAATTCGAGGCAAGCTTGGTTTGGAGGATGACCTGAGGCCCTTTTTGACCCGTCACATAGCCAAATTCCCACCTTAACATTGTTCCCAGTTAATCCATTTGAGCTTTTTTGCCCTTCTTTCTTTCTTATTGTAATGATAACCATGCTAAAACACCTAAACCCTTTTGAAAATCTCTCTTTCGGCACTCAACCCCTTTGATGCATTGCATGATTCTAAATAATATATTATAGGTAAAAGGCTAAGTTTGAAAGGTTGTGTATTGCAGAGAAGATGATCAAAGAAAAGATAAAAAAGGTATATGTAAGATTGTCAACACATGTACTTAAAAGAAAAGAGATGTTCTTGATGATAAACTTGAATAGCCTAGCCCATAGAACTTAAAAAAATAAAAGAAAAATTAAATGAGTGTGGGGCTAAGAAGGTCTTATAGGTAGAAAATCTCTTGAAAAAGTTAAAGAAGTGAAGAAAGAAAATGGTGGCTTTGAATTATTTGGTAAATGTTAAAATAAAAAGTTAGAAAAATATAAGAAATAATTTGAAGAAGAATAAGGTGGGTAGTTTGAAAATTTGGGGGTAGAAAGGATTAATTGATTGCATCAAAGGAGGTATTTTAGTCACTTGATCCATATATATTTCTTCCCGCACCTTAAACCTTCATCTTGACCTGGAAGACCTTGGGGATTCCAAACTAAGTACGTCTATATTAATGGCGAAAAACACAAAGGGCAAGCCTATGGTTCTATTCAATGTACTTGAATTTTTTTGTGAGAGTGAGTGTGAATTTTGTCTTCATTTGAGCTCCTTTAAGAATTGAAATATCTTTTTTGTGTGGAGCAAACTCTTGCATGTGAGCGGCATTGGTACTTTTGGGTAGAGGGTGAAGTTTTACTATCGGTTTGAATAAATGAGTGATGTAAGTTGAGGATTGATACAATCTTTGATGATTTTGTGTCTTATCTTAAGTTGCTTTGTGATTTGGTAAGTTCATTTGATATGAACTTACATCTTTGCTTCATAAATATGTGCTTATTGAAAAGTTTTGGTTTACTTGTTGTCATGAATGTTTGGAAAGTGTTTGTAGAGCTTTATTAGCTTATTCCTTTAGTATAGCTTTCTTTTGGGTGAATTTGAGTTAAAAACCCTATCTCATTAAATTATTCTTAGTTGCTTGAGGACAAACAATAGTTTAAGTTTGGGGGGTCGATAAGTCGTTAATTTGGCGACTTGCTAGCATCTTTTAAGCCTAAATTATCATGTTTTTTCCATTGATTTAATGGTAATCTCTTACTTAATGTTCATTTATGTAGGTAAAAGTAAAAAGGGAAGATAGGCAAGCCATTCAAGTCAACAAAAAGCCAAATGTGAAGGAAAAGAGTCATCCGTTTCGCATCCACTTTGCACCCGCTTTGCATCTGCTTTGGAGCTGCTATCCATCTACTCTCTATTTGTTCTCCATCCGCTTTGGATCCACTCAAGCAGATCAAGAGAAAGGTGATAATTTTGTAATTTTGTCAAATGTGGAAGTGGGGCCTAAAGAAGGGTTCCTAGATCATTTTTCAAGACCTAGCCTTCATCTTTTGAACTTAGCATCGTAGCTTCTCTATTTTAATCTTAGCACCTATCTTTTCATCTTAGACGAATTTGTACTAAGCTTGAATGAAAAATATATGGTAGTGATTTTCCATTGAAGATTTATTGAAATTCCAAGTTTGGAACTAAATTCTCTCTGCTTCTCATGGGTGAAGTCAATGATAACTTTGATATATTTTAATCCTTTTTATCTATGAGTAGCTAATTCTAAATCTTGGGGTTATGCTTACTTAGGTTGTGGTATTGTATAGGTGTTACCTAATTATTCTTCTAATTAGTTATTTGTGATGATTGTTGCATTTAGTCCATGAATTAACTAAGAGTTGGGGGTTCCAAATCTCGACCACTCTTCAACCCATGTCATTCTTGAAAGAGGGGATATAGGTGAGGAATAAATGCAACCAATAACTTGATTCATTTTATTTAATGACATCTCTTAGACATAAATATGTCAATTGAGGCAATAGATGTGGAAAATTGTCACACTTGTGAGGTGTTTGAAAGAACCCATTTGTGAAATTTGGTGTCATAATTGAAAGATTCACAATAATAGATTGACATCTAGCCTACCCATGACTTTTAGCTAAATATTGGATAAATTGTCAAGTACCCATGCATGAACCCGCTCCTAGAATTACATAACCCCAAGACCTATGCTCAATTGAAGACACTCTTAGCATTTTTCAACGTCAAAATAGTGCTCTAAAATTGAAGTAATTATCACTATAAACACATTCAAACTAATTTCCCCATTTTACCGTTATGTTTATTTTATTCACATTACGGGTCACTTTTTAGTAGACTATTAACACTCTTGAGTTTTGAATTCCATGCTATCAGTCCTTGTGGATTTGACCCCAACCTAAGTTGGGTTATTGTATTGACAATAATCGCTTACACCCATTCAAGAGTGTAATTTGAGCATTATCAACACCCAGCGTAAGTTATAGTGCACGAGACTGTCCTTTTATATTTACTACAAATTGTTCCAGATTCACTGACTCATGCTCTTAATCTTCATTCTCAAAACTCAAACTCGAGACTTTTGCATGATAATAAAAGAATGCTACTAGATTTGTGGTGTAAGTTAAATCATGTTAATTTGTGCAAGTGTTACTATAATTCAATGTTATGACAAAAATTGCGATCCATTAACTGGATAAAAAGCCAAACATAGTTAAAAGAAAAATAATAGGAGTATCAACTACCTTAAATTACTAATTATTGAAGATTTTGTCTGAGTCAAAGCTAAGACAATACGAAATCTAGCTGTAGGAAAATAACTCCCTAACATCCAAAGGGGAAAAAAGAAAATAAAAACAAAAAAATAAAGCCAGTGGTTGTGGGCTGTAAACACGAATAATTGGGAGCATATAATTAAAAGGGAAAAAAGAACAAGTTCATAATACTGGGCAATGGTTGAGACTTGAGAGTAACGAAATATTTTAACACAGGCTAAAATGATCAAACTGGATGGCGTTTGGTCCTGTGATCTACTTGATTGTGACTTCTCACTTGCATATCACAACCTCACTTAGGCTCCATTTGTTGTTTTTGAGATTCAGACGTCTGAATCTGAATGCACATTTGAATGATTAAAATGTTGTCTCTAGATCTGAAAACTGAAAGATTAATACTGTTTATTATTCGACATCTGAATGTGTAAAAAAAATTATTTGTACACATAATAAAATAGAAAATGCAATTCAAATAAAAAATTAATTATATATTAAAAAAGTATGTAATTTAATACATTAAAATTATTAGTATTTGATTGAGAAAAAATATTTATATTTGTTAGTGATAGTAAAGATGACTTATAATGGTGGATGCGGTGATAATGATTGTTGTTAGTGATTAATAATATTGATGGTGATATTATGATGGTCGGTATTGTAGTAACTGTTATGATGGTAGCGATTGATGGTGGTTGTGGTTGTTGTGATGTGACGTTACTTGATGTTAGTAGTTTAAGGTGTTGATTGTGTTGGCTGAAACATGAATGCATGGTGATTGACGATGTGTTGATGCTAGTTAGAGATGTTATTTGTTGTGATGGTGGAGATGGTTGTTAGTAGAGATAAATTGTAGCGATGATACTGGTTGAAGTGGTGGTAGAGGTGGCCTTACTAGTGACAATGATGGTGGCGGCCAAATAACGTGTAAAGGTTGTGATGTATTAGTGGTAATTAGCGGTGGTGCTAGTTGTGATAGATGAGTTGGTTGGTAGTAGGGATTGGCCGGTAGTGGTTGCTGATTGTGGTGGTGTTGATGACAGTGGTGGCGGTGAATATGATTAGAATAAAAGAGGTAGTAGGTGTGCTAGCATCGATAATTGTGGTTGGTAGCGGTATTTTTTGTCGATAGTAGTTGTGATGGTGGAGGTGATTGGTGGTGGTGGGTGGTGGTTGACAATGGTGACGGTGGTAGAGGTGGTTAGTGGTGGTGACTACTGATTATGAATAGAGTGGTGAATATTATCCAGAATATCCTTTCAGATCTATTAAGACTTAGTTCTAGATTTGAATGATTAAGACCTTTCAGACCTATTAAGAGTTAAAATCTTAATAAAAAACAAATGCACTTAATGGTCTGAAGTTTGAACCATTCAGATTCACACCTCCATTAAGTGCAAATAAATTAGGCCTTAGTGGGGTACTCCAATTACGCCCAACTTTGGTGCCCTTTTTCTTATTTTTCTTAAAGTATTATTATTATTAAAATAAAAAATGGTAATTCAAAGAAAAAGAATTTTTACCTTGCAGGTGGGCCATGATTAAATGAGCGGGCATGAGTGTTATGGTGTCTGAACCAATTGGACAACTTTTTCACTTTGTTCATCTGCTAAATCTTTTGCTAAATACAGTCATATCTCTGAAAAAAATTTTATTTTTCATATTGATATATTAATTAGGTCATGTATTTATTGAAGCCCTGAATCTTTAATTAAGTGTGTCGATTAAGTACTTTAAAAAAAATTGAAGTACGTGAATTCCATGATGATGATGTGGAAATGCACTAATAAGAGAAAGACAACTCATTTTAGTAACAAATAATCAACTGAATTAAAAATAAAAGCCAAAATTAATTTTTTAAGGAAAAAAATCTGGTCTTCTTCTTCTCCAAAAAACATGTTCCTCTTCTTCTCCAAAAAAGAAAACCCTCCATTTTCATAAAAAAAAAAAAAAAAAAAAACTTCATTACCTTCATCATATCTTCTTCCACTTTAAATTTTATTGCTATATTTATTAAATTTGATCCAATTCTTTGTTGATTTTGAATATACAAAATCAGAACTTAAATTTTAGTCTTTTATTTGTTTCCACCATTAAAGTTAACCTTCACTCCTTTATTTTTCATTAAAATAACATCCAACAATAATTAGAGGAAGACAAAGAGGAACAATACAACACACATTGAAATACAACAACAAGCAACAACAATAAAGAAGAGACCCATGCGATTATAATTTTTACGATGAAAATTTCACCTTAAAATGCCATCTCAACAACCAATCACCCTCCAACACCATTAAATCACCACCAAAAAGTCCAAAACAGACTTCTACCTCATTTTTCAGTGAATTTTCAAAATACCCGTAATGGCCTAAACACAATATTAAATTTTTGCACAAGAACTCAAATTTTGATGTTGAATTTGATATTTGAAAAAAATTCACCTTTAATTGAATGAAAAATATATCAAAGAATCACAAATATGCTAACAGTCAATTACAAGAAATTGAAGAAAACATTACTTTCACAAGTATGAATCTTTTCTAGGGAGCAATTGTCCTATTCCTCACCACTTCAAATCCAACCAAGAAAATTAGAAGAAAAAGTATACAAAAGGCATTTCATCAAACATATTAATTTGATAAGAGGAAAAACTAATAAAAATAAATAAATAAGGATAAATTATGGCTTCTTACTCTCCTAGTGGAGAGTGTATTGCACATGTATGTCATGTCAGTAATTGTGTTTAATTTATACACTTTAAGAAGGATTTGGGAGTTCAATAGAAACATGGCCTAATTGAGGTGTCAATACGACAAAAGTCAAAAAATTTAGGTGTCTGCCTATGTATTTTGCCTAAATTTTTCTTCATGGTTGGTTACTTGTAGGGGTGTGAAAACTCGAACCGATCAATAAATCAAATTGATAAAAATGTTATTAACTTATTATTTTATTAATTTTATAAAAATATTTATTGATTTATTGATTCAATTTTGATTTTTTCTTATTGAGTCATTGGATAAACCAATAACCCAATAAGAATATATTAAATTGCGTAGTACTTTACCCCTACTTTACCCAATAATAAGAATATATACATATATATATATATATATGTATATGTATATTTATTATATATTTCTCTTAATTGCACTTTAATTTTTACAATTCTATTCAAATCTGAAAACATATAACCTGATAAAGTCAAACCTTTTCAATTTCCTCTTTGGTAAACCGGCAGCGAGGGTTTGCGTCTTACAAGGGATAATAATTCTTCATTGTGAAATTTGACACTGAAAGACATGTGATACTTCATTTTGTAATATGAAGAGGATGTTTAGGGAATTTTTGACATTTATCATTAAGTCCAATTGTTGCGTAATTTGTAGATAGAATGGCGGATTTCTTATTTCATGGAATTTGACACTGCAAGACATATGTCATGTTTGCTGCTACTGTTTTTATTTTGTGTGCATTCTTATTGATATCATGTTAGTTGCTACTGTTACACAATATTAAAAATCATTGGGCCAAATTGATATTTGTTTTATGAATATTTTTTATTGGTTAAATCGAAAATCGAATCGTTAAGGATCAAAAATCAATAAAAATTCTTTTTATTGATTTGATTATTGGTTTAGCTTATTTAAAAATCGAAAATAGATAAATCGAACCAATAATATATACAATCAAACCAAACCGATCGATACATACCTCTAATTTTTTGTTACACATTTATTACTTTCAAATGAACACATGTAAATATACATAATTCATACCGGCTCAATTCATTTTGACTTGTCTTGTATTAATTTGGCATACCCTCTAAGAAGCAACAATAAATAGAATTAACAATTTTACTAAATCACACTTTGAAGATAATATATTCAATATTTTGAAAAATACAAATAGACATCTAGTCTAGTTTTAATATAGTAGACAAGTAAAAATATTAATTCTCTAAATAATAATATGATAGAGATGGAACACCATTATACAAAGATTTATAATTAATCACTTCCTAAATAACTTGTATAGACTATTTATTCAATTTGATTTTCGCAAATTTTTGATGTTCTAATTTTCTACTGCAAAAAGTGTAAAATAACAATTAAAGAAAATATATAAGTTTGTATATTCAGTTTGGGGTTATTCGGTACATCAAATAGGATAAGTAGGAATATTTCAATTTGAAGTATTTTATGAGATTATTTTATACCGTCCTCTACATGAAATATTAATTTCATTATTTTAATATAAAAATAATGAGAAAAAATAATCCTTTAAGATTATTTAATACCTCATTTCAAATATGTGAATTTTATTCCTTAATTATTTCTAAAAATTACATATATACACGAGGTAACTTTATCTTATTACATAAAATCTCATATTGGAAAAAAAATTACAAAAATCCCAAAGTAATTACTTAAATCCCTTAAATTCACTCTTTCTCTCTCACCCCCCTCATACATATGAAAATACCATATTTTGCTCCTATTTTAGTGCACTGATTTTTGCTCCATATATGTGCTCCTTTATTTGCGCCTACAATCAAGCTAACGTAATATTAATACTCTACCATCCTGCTCCTATTTGCGTCACTTTTATAATTGGAATTGAAGATGTATACTTTCAATTCACGTAATAAAGAAAATTGAATCATTTTTTTTCCTTATTATCATGTAGCCAATGTAATGTTACAATAACACTAATTTTTCATTAAAATTATTATAATCTTGTTGATAATTAATGTATAAGATGAATATTTTATATGTATAGTGTGATATTATACATTTTGAAAGATTATATTTTAATGTATAAGTTATAATATATCAGACATTATACATTAGTTATTTTTGAAAGACTAATGTATAATATAGTTCTTCTGCTATATATTTCATTATGTTATACATTAAGAAGTTCTTATTACATTTAAGAGGCATTTATGTAATATTTGGTATTATACAATTAGAAAGTATTAATATTATATAAGGTTATATTATACATTCTGATAAGGATATAAAAGTATACATGTTTAATGTTAATACTTAAATGTATAGTATGACATCATACATTACTGCAGATTATTTTTTAAATATATAATGTTCCCACATACATGTGCAATTATTGTATAATGTTATTTTTTAAATTCGAACTTATTCGTTATTTGCATTGATTCAATAAATACATCACATATTGAATAATAAAACTAAATATATCAACTGTATTTGGATATAGATTATTCTCATTTAACTATTTTGTTAACTGATGTTTATTTTTTTCATGAATTTTAAAATTATTTATAATAAATTTATATGATTCCGTGAATGAAAGATAATTTGTTTCGTCAAAACATACTTTGGAAATCAATTTTCTAGGAGCTTAATGTATCATATTAGTGAACACAAATAATTCATACGTATTAATATTACTCCTACTAAGTAAAGGAAAGAGAATGAAAAACAAATACTCCCACTAAATTTTATATTATTTTATGTTGTTGTTATATAATTTTTAAAAAGGTTTTAATTAAAATTATATTTTATTATTGTTTATGTAATTTATTACTACTAAAAATAGTATTAGAAAGAAATAATAAGACTTCTTTATCTATTAAAATGAATAAACAACATAAAATATTATAAATGAGAACAATTAATAGTGATGTTTAAGAATTTTTTTAAATTTAAATTTCAGTTATATATTTAATCATATATCACATAATGATAGGTAATTAATTGTGTTAATTAAGGTAGATAAAGATAGTATCCGATTCTCTTTCCATAAATATAGATAAATGTATTTTATCATACATTGCAACAATGTATAAGGACCTACCATTTAAGTATATTTTATAAATTAAGGAAAAAGACAAGAGAGGATTGCCCAAGTGGTTGAGCACCTCCACTATTGATCCTCCTGGGGGGAAGAAAAAAAAGAAAAAAAAAATTGAGGAAAAAGAAAGCCTAACAAAATTATATGTAAATACTTTCATTATAAAAGAGATTTATGTGATTTATACTAATTATTTTTCTTATTCGATTTATCAAACGACTTTCAGAGAAATCATTACAGAATTATGTGTAGACTCGCAGCGCGACATGCTACTTACAGAACTTGACAGTCAATATTTAAGAACTAGCCGAGAGCGACCCACCTAACATGTACTCATACTGCCTAGTTTTTTTCCTTGTTTTTTATTTATGTGATTTATACTAATTATTTTTCTTATTCGATTTATCAAACGACTTTCAGAGAAATCATTACAGAATTATGTGTAGACTCGCAGCGCGACATGCTACTTACAGAACTTGACAGTCAATATTTAAGAACTAGCCGAGAGCGACCCACCTAACATGTACTCATACTGCCTAGTTTTTTTCCTTGTTTTTTATTTATGTGATTTATACTAATTATTTTTCTTATTCGATTTATCAAACGACTTTCAGAGAAATCATTACAGAATTATGTGTAGACTCGCAGCGCGACATGCTACTTACAGAACTTGACAGTCAATATTTAAGAACTAGCCGAGAGCGACCCACCTAACATGTACTCATACTGCCTAGTTTTTTTCCTTGTTTTTTTTTTTGCTAGTGCTGGGCGGTTTGGGGAATGTACTCCCAGTGGACGGTAGCACCAGTACATTTTTTGCCTTCAACTAATTTGTTAGTCTCTTCGATTATTTTTACTTAGCTCGATATTTTAAAAATATTTTTTTTATTTATTATTTTTAATAATTTTAAAAAAGTAATTATTATATTTTTATTTTATATCCTCAATAATAGTTACTTATTGTCAAATCATTTCTCAAAATCTAAGAGTTAAAATTATATATTAATTAATAAAGTATTATAATAAAATATTTATATTAATCATTATTTCTTTAATGTGGAAATTAAATCAAAGTGAACGATTAAAGTGAATGGAGGAAGTATTTTGGCTTGGAATCACTCACTTTCATCTTAATTCCATTTAACTCAGTTTCAACATACATTCTCCATATCACTTTACTTTATCCTTTCTAACAATAGATGGTTCAAAATATTTTTTTGGGTCCATATTAGTTATTTACATACCTATAAATAGTTTCAGAAAGAGTTTCTATAGGTAAATTAGTAAAATTATCTTTCTAATTATTAATTTTCTTTAGGAATGTATAAAAGAAAAAGTGGACAACTAATATAGACGGAGGAAGTAATTTTCACTTTAGAAAATCAAGATATAATTAAGTACATTCTTCTCATTTTTTTTCTTAATATTCTCTCCGTACATCTTTACTTGTTCATTATTGACTTGACAAACACCTTAAGAAATAATAAATAATAAGAGAATTTTACTATATCATTCTTTGACTATAATAAATTTAATTCTTTGAAAAATGCATTGATAATAAATAGTAATTAATCGTCAGAGTAAAATGAACACAAAATAACAATTAATTCATTTGTTTTCCAAACTAGACAAATAGTGTTGGACATTCATTTTTAGTATATTGGGCAAGTAAAGATGGACGAATAAAGTAATAATTGTTCTTGAAAGTAATAAACATTGATTAATTAGCAAAAAATAAAATCAAAGTGAAGAGCATATACACATACGCCTGTTATGATAACTACCGCTAAGATATTAATAGTTGTATAGAATTAGATTTAGCGTTGTCTAAATACTTGATAATTTCTATTAAGTCCTTTTCTATTTGTAGTTGTATTTACTATTTATAGACCACTGTACATGCATGAATCAATCAATGTAAGTATTATTTGCTCTGTAAAATCCTTACATGATATCACAATAGAGTAACGAATCAATTCATTCTATAATGACGAACCCAGTCTCAACAGCAGGAGCAGAAGGTTCACATGCTCCCTTTTCAAATAACATTACACATTTCTAGAAGTTAGAAACAATTATATCCTGTGGCTATTCTAAATCCTTCCAACCTTATGAAGTTATGATCTAGAAGAATATGTTGATGAAACTTCCAATTATCTATCCAAAAACATCGCTAACATATCATCAGAAGAAAGTTCTTCTCCAGAGGCTATTGTTAATCCAGCCTATACTGCTTGGAGAAGAGACGATCAACTTCTATAGAGTTGTCTACTCTCTTCTCTCTCAGAAAGTCTTTTAGGACAAGTTGTTGGTTGTGCTACATCCAAGAAGGTGTGGCAGACATTAGAAACCATGTTTCCATCTCAATCTAAGGCGAGATTGATGCATTTACGCCTTCAACTTCAGACTACTAAGAAGGATACATCTATGATAGATTGCTCACAAAAATTGAAATCAATTGTTGATAACCTAGCAGCTGCTGCCCAACTCATCACTGATGATGACCTTGTTCTTTATATTCTTGGAGGGACGTCCGTACTATAACATTCTTATTATATCTGTGACCTCTAGACTTGAAACTATAGCATTTGTTGATTTAGATGATTTTTTGCTAAGTCATGAAACCATGATGGAACATATTACTCCCTCCATTTAAAAAAGAATGACCTACTAGTCTGTTTAAAAAAAAATGACCCCTATCCCTTTTTAACAACTAATTTTAACTTTTCACATGTCATGTTTAAGATCACAAGATTGAAAGGTATTTTGGTACATTTGACATTTCTTTAATTTAACACCACAAGATTCAAAAGACTTCTTTATTTTCTTAAATTCCATGCCAAGTGTCATTCTTTTTGAAACGGAAAGATTACAATTATTGAATAAATTTTTGCCCAAGCACATTTTTCTGCTTGCAACCCTATTGTTAAATCTAACAATAAGGGCAATGGTGGATATAAACGAAACTCTAATTCTAACAACTCTTGTGGTGAAAGATCTGGACGAGGCCTAGGTCGTGGAGGCCGAACAGGTTACAGTTCCCATGGACAACATTCAAATGGGTCCTCTCAATGTCAAATGTGCAACAAATTTGATCATACACCACTTGTATTCTATCATCTTTTGGATCATGCCTATCAAGCCGCCTTCAAAAGTCATATGGACACTAATATTGATCAGCCTAATATTATGACAGATCCTGCATAAATCACTTTACTAATTAATCTGGCGTTTAAAAGTGATTACACAAACCACATCTTGGTTAGTAATGGAGCAAGTTTGCCTACTTCTCATATTGGTGAATCAAAATTGATGTCCTCTTCACAAAACTTATATCTTATTTTTATATGTGCCTGAGATTACTAAGAGTTGTTAAGTGTGGCTTAATTACTGTTGATAATAATGTTTGTTTTAAGTTTCACCCTTATATTTGTATTGTGACGAATCGGGCAACGGGAAGGGTGCTACTGGATGGGAGACTTGAAAATAACCTCTATAAACTTTCCTTCCCTGGGCGATCTCATTGGCTTTTATCTATTAAAACACGAGCATATCTTATTTCTACCTCTTCTTTTGATGTTTGGCATAGTCGTTTAGCTCATCCTTCGTTTTAAATTGTTCAAAGTGTTGTTCAGACACTCAAGTTATTAATTCCAATAAATAAAAATTATACTATTTGTTCATCATTGTTAACAAGGCAAAAGACATAAGCAGCCATTTCCTACTTCCTAGTCCCTCTCGTTATATCCTTTGGATTTAATTCACTTTGTATATGGGTCCCTGCTCCTTATTTAGCAAGAAATAAATTTCATTATTATGTTGTTTTTATTGATGATTGTACAAAATTTAGTTGGTATTATTCCATGTCCTCCAAAAGTAAAGTTTATTCTATCTTCTTGCGCTTTAAGTTACAAGTTGAAAATTATTTTGAACACAAAATTAAAGTAGTTCAGTTATAGGTGTGTGATGAATATCAAAAGTGTTAAATTTTTTTTTAACAAGTTGGCATCATACATCAAATATCTTGTCCTCATACTCATGAACAAAATGGCTCAATGCAAACATGTCATATTATTGAGACTGGTCTGATTTTATTGGCTCATACTTCATTGCCTCTTCACTTTTGGGATGATGCCTTTTTCTACTAAACTCTATCTTATTAATCGTATGCCTACTCCAGTTCTTCAGTACATTCGTCCTTATGAGAAGATACATCAGAAAGTGCCAGATTATAATTTCTTGAAAGTTTTTGGTTGCACTTGTTGTTCGTACTTGCATACCTATAACACTAATAAACTGCCCTCAATCATCTCAATATGTTTTCTTAGGTTATTATTTGCATCACAAAGGCAATAAATGCCTTCATCTTCTAACTGGCCAAATTTATCTCTGTCGTCATGCAGTGTTTGAGCCTTTATGCCAAAAAAACTCTTTATCCAAACTATTTTGTCAAATACCCACAAGTTTTAAATCCTTTGCCAAATATCCACTTAATTCCACCCATCACTAACTTTTTCAACTTAACAATTTCAGTCCCAACCTTTATAATAATTCACTTTAACCCAATACTTCCAACTTAATAAATTCACCCACAAGTTTCTAATAATATACTTCAACCCACTCCATCATCCACCACTATATATATAAAAATAATATCTAGGTTTCCAAAAATATTAAAAAAAATAATTCCAAAAGCTAAAAATAGAAAGTGATTATTTTTCCCACCAAAAAGCTCCGATTCCAGCCACATTTCCGGCGTTATTTTTCGGCGATCAGCTGTAAATTAGTCCACAAACATCATAAGCTTTTCCATTGCATCCATTGTTACCCCATTTGTTTCCTATCTTCTCAAACACACTTTCCACCATTATTAAAAAGCTTTAAGTCACTCACATTACTCAAAACCACTTTAGAAAGTGCATTACAGCAGCTCAGGCAACTCCAAGTTCATTTCTTTATTCCATAAACCCAACAATCATTGATTACAAGCAATATTTGCAATTTCAAGTATTTGTACGAAAATCTGCGCAGTCATCGACCCGTCCTCCCCAGTCATCGATCGTGCATACAACACGACATAGACCATAAGCATAATCTACCATCGATCGAAGCTTAATTCTAGGATGTCTATTGCAGAATTTATTCTGGTTTCTGGTGATTTCATGGGAGAATGGGTGGAGACTTCAAAATATTGAAAATGGAGACCATTTACCAAGGTGACAACTCCAGCCGCAACAGTTCGTACGACGAATTTGTTGCAAGCGTAATGCAGAGCGGGGATCTATATTACGCTCCGAGAGGCGTGGCGATTAGTTATGTAATGCATTCAAGAGAAAAGGTGAATCCTACAATCATAAATAGCGATGTATGTGTGCTGACGTACTTAATGAATGTTGATGCAGATGTCTTTAGGACAATTTTGAGGATAAATGTGGTTGAGAGGTCCTTTGAAGGACCGCTGAATTCATCATCACCCCCACCGCGGCGCCTGACAGCCGACGATGATTTGAATGATTACTAGAACAATGTCGATTATACAATTAATATGGAAGATTATTCTATGCATATGGAAGACTTTTCATCGGACTCGCAAGATGATGAAGAAGACCATGAAACGGAATCACAAGCAGGACACTCCTTTACCGACGGAACCAATTTCTGTTGTGGTCAAACATTCGCTGATAAAAAAGAGCTGAAAATGCAACTAGACGCAGCAGCGCCGAGGCAGTCTTTTGATTATTATACGGAGAAGAGCTGCACGGAATTGATGAAGGCGAAATGCTTATCTCGGGGTTGTGGATGGCTGTTGCGGGCAAAAAAGTACGACACCTCGGACAGATTTCGCATATACAAGTATGTCGGGATGCACACGTGCGGCGTTGAAAATGCCACCCGCAGACACAAAAAATTCTCATCCGAATTGATTGCTTCAGTATACGTAAATCATTTTTGGGATGGTAAGAGTTCAAGCATAAAAGAAATTTAATGAATTATATTTAAGGAGTTGCGTTGCAATACAAGCTATTGGATGTGTTGGAAAGGAAGTGTAATTGCGAATAACATCATTCGCGGGACACTAGAGCACGAATATGCTTGCTTGTTGGTTTTTTTCCACATGGTAGAGTTATTGAATCCCGGGTCTTCCTACTCTATCATGGTAAACCAGATGGATGGATCGTTCGTTTACTACTTCTTAGGATTCAGAGCTTACATACGAGGATATACCCACATGAGAAAGGTAATTGTCGTCGATGGGACACATTTGTATGGAAAGTACCGGGGCGTTCTACTGAGTGTCGTTGCACAGGATACCAAAAATCATATATTTTCGATTGCCTTTTATGTCGTCGATAAAGAGAACGATTCTTCTTGGACCTTCTTCTTCCAGAAGTTGAAGTCTATCATAGAAGATGAACTAGATCTATGCGTCATCTCCGACAGGCACATTAACATCGCCAATGCCTTCTCCCGTGTATACAGTCGTGCACATCACAGACTTTACATGAGGCGCCACACTGAAAATCTTTGCGTAAATTAACACTGCTGAGAACATCTTTATCTAGTATGCGCCGCGGCAAAGGCTTATTCCTTTGATGAGTTTAGCGATAATTTTGTGCAATTGAAGAGTAAATTCCCTGAGGCAGCTCATGTCCTTGAAAATGTGCTTGGTTTTGAAAAATAGAGTAGAGCACACTTTTTGGGCAATAGGTACAACGTGATGACCACAAACATCCCCGAGTCGCTCAACTCGATTTTGATGGATGAACGGGAGTACCCCGTGTTGTACATATTCAATTAAATTGCTAAAAAATTTGGTGAAAAGTTTAGGGAGCGACATGCATTTGTCGGTGGTAAAGAGAACATATTTGTGCCTTCTGCGGAAAGGATCCTAAGGGATAACAGAGTGCGAGCGATTCCTTGTATGTGGGTAATCCAAACGGAGTTCTCGATGAGTATACGGTGTTCGGAAACAACATTACTGCCAAGGTCAATCTCTTGGAGAGGAGTTGTTCTTGTCGGAAATTTGACTTGGTGAAAATATCGTGCGAACACGTGATGACAGCTTTACGAGCAAAGTACGGTGATGGCGAAGATTATGGTAACTCCATCTACAACTACTCTTAGCCAATTTATAAAGCTGAAAGTTACCTCCTCGCATACTCGGAAGCAATTAACGTAGTCCCTACGGAGGCTGAATAGAATGTGCCACAGGAATTGGTAGACACCAAAATTTCTCCACCCCCATATGATCCCAAGCTCGGAAGGAAGAAAGTCAAACTTACTAAGGGCGTCGGTGAGACATTCAAGTCCAAAAGGAGGAATAGGTGTTCAATATGCAAGAAATCCAGACACAAAAGAACCACGTGTAGAATGGGCATCAAATCATAAATAGGCTCTTTTTTAGCTTCAGTTTTGGGGGATGAATGTGCATTTCTGTTGATTTTAACGTTTAGTTATTATCGACCTAAAGCTTTGTCTACGATTGACTATCTATAGTCTACGATATATATAATATATGGTCTATAAAATATTATGTATTGATTATATTATTGCTGATCTAACACATTATATTGGTTATTTTCTCGGCTTATCTCTCCAATCGATGCAATGAATCATTATTTCCCTTGTTTCCCGTTCTCATTTGTTAAAAAGCTGCACAAAATGTCTCTTCACGAGGAAAAACAGCCGGTATACGCATACAAAATGTTTTCTCTTGTCAGATACGCCGACCTATCATTGGGTGGATATATGAACGGATATAATCTATAGATCTATAAGTATAGGCCCTCTTTCTACGCAACCCTTCAGTTTTTCCTAAACCGAAAATATCAGATATCGTCTCTTCTTTTTCTTCTTCACCCAAATAAAAAAAATGCCTCCAAGAAGGATACCCCTACGCCCCATCAGACGTGTTCCTCTGAGGCACTACGACCTCCTCCTCCTAAGGAATGATTTGGACCAACTTTTCTACGGGCTAGGTCAAGACCGCATCTACCTAGAGCGGGAGCTCCGTCGAATTGCTTGTTTCTTGAGGACAATTCTGGAAAGGCTCGGAATGGAAGACCCTGACTACATCACCCCCACCATCCCCATAATTTAGTTTAAATGTTTTATTTTAGTATATGTTTTTAAGTTTTTTTTGATTTGTTCATTGCTGAAGAAGCTTTCTTTGTAGGATCTTGTTAGAAGAAAGCTTCTTCCATTTTCCCCTTTTTGAAGTAAATTTTATTATGTAATACAATGAACAATTTTAATACAGCTATGTTTCAGTTTCTTTTAACATTGTGTGTTTGCCATCTTTGTTCTGATCCCTTGTTTGAAAACTCGAATCAAATATGTCTGCCTTTTCAAGTTACAGTATTGTGGCTTGAAAAATTTTCTGAAGAATAAAATCTAATGTTTAGATTTTATACAAAGTATTTCATCGACTGTACATATTAGTCGATCGTAGACTACATGAATCGATGGATCATCGGATAAATTAAAATAAATAATAACAGATTTTTAAAAGATAATTTAATTTTAAAAGATTTAAATAGATTGTCACATGTTATATGGCTGGTGGAAGAAAGTAATTAAATGAAAAATAATTTAAATAGATAATCACACGTTTTGAAAATTATGAAAGACAATTATTAAATTAAAAAAAAATTAAATAAATAATAGTAACATGTATTTTGGGTTGGTGGAAGAAAATAATTAAATAAAATATGATTACATGGATAATCACATATTTTGTGGCTGGTGGAAGAAAATAATTTAATTAAAAAGGATTTAAATAGATGATGTTGGACTGGTGGTGACACTTAATAGACCGTCGTATATCATGCACTATGTCCTCCATCGATCAGTCTGGTATATCATAGACTTTCACGTTTATTATCGCATCGACTGATATCATTATTATGCGTAGACCATGGTGATCTATGTACACAGTTATAGACCATCACTTGAATGTAGTTAAAAAATGATTAAATAAATTATAAATAAGTATGGTGTGGATTTCTACACATGTTAAGAGGTGTAAACAAGTCACATAATCATATTAGATCTTAGACAAATTAGGGAGGGTGAATTAAGAAGTGTGTGGATGGGTAATGGTTGAATGTTCAATATCGTAAGAGTAATGTTTCTCAAAGTACAAGTATGTATTGAGGATGATAAATGTTTTACCACTATCAATTGCACATACTCTTTTGATTTAGGGGTGGTGATGAAAGAAATATGTTGAATGTGTAGGCATCAAATACAATACATATCCTATATACATACTTATGCTTTGTTTAAACATTACTCTTATGATATTGAGCATTCAACCACTACCCATCCACACACTTCTTAATTCACCCTACCTAATTTGTCTAAGCTCTAATATGATTATGTGACTTGTTTACACTCCTTCACATGTGTAAAATTCCACACCACATTTATTTGTAATTTATTTAATCATTTTTTAACTACATTCAAGTGATGGTCTATAACCTTATACATAGATCATCGTGGTCTACGCCTAATCATGATATCAGTCGATACGATGATAAACATGTAAGTCTATGATAGACTATACTGATCGATGGATGACATAGTTCATGATCTACAATGGTCTATTAAGTGTCATCACCAGTCCAAGATCATCTATTTAAATCATTTTTAATGTAATTGTTTTTTTTCACCGGCCCCAAAACATGTGATTATCCATTTAAATCATATCATATTTAATTATTTTCTTCCACCATCCCCAAAACATGTTACTATTATCCATTTAATTTTTTTAATTTAATTATTCATTTTTTAACTACCTTCACGTGATGGTCTATAGATGTGTACATAGATCACAGTAGTCTATGCATAATTAGGATATCAGTCGATGCACTAATAAAGGTGTAAGTCTGTGGTAAACCATACAAATCGATGGTTGACATAGGTCATGATCTATGATAGTCTATTTAGTGTCACCACCAGTTCAAAAGAGAAAAATTACTTTTCCAACGGTAAAAAATGGCTACTTTTGTAATCCATCAGTGTGAATACTTTGTTTTTACTTCATATAAAAGGTGTACATCCCTCCTTATTTTATTTCATCAACTTTATTTTATTTTTAAATATTCTACAATATTGCAAGAATCTCAATCATCCAATTCTAAAAATACTCTAATTTATCATTGTGGGAATGCGGCTATCTTGAGGACGTCACGCACGGATTCAAATCCAGGTCGCAAATTTTATAATTGTGCAATTGCAAATATGAGGTGTGCGTGTTTTTTTATAAAAGTTTAGTTAATAGTTATGTAATTATTTTTTTTCCTAGGATAATGGCGCATGATCGTTTTTCAAATAGCTTGATGAACTATTACCTCCATCCAGTCCATCAACGTTTATTCCGGGACTTGAGCCATCAAATATCAAGGCATGACAAAATTTAATCTAGTACAAAGTGTCACGCCTCAAATCCTATTGGGGCAGACTGACACCCGTAACCGAGGAGGCCTAGGAGAACCAGCTCATAACCTTATACTTCCCATGCATACCTCTATGACAACCCGAAATTCGGACAACATCATATCACATATAAAAGAAAATAATCACCTGTATAAGATCGAGCACACACATATATATATATATATATATATACAATACTTGGCCGTTGGAGCCATCACGTCTATTAACAAAACCCCACCTTGATTGTACATTAGGTCTACAAAGCCTCTAGACAATACACAGAGTTTAACTAAGGTCGGGACACACCCTGCCATATAACTAACTTCTATACAATACCAAAAGTGACTGGATATGACACGGAAATCCCCGAAGCAAACTGAAGCTCACCAAAAATAGTTGGATATCCTGGATCCTACTTGTGCGGTGTATGAGCTGAGGTACTTGTGCCTGCAACATGAAATGCAGGTCCCTCGTGGGGAATGTCAGTAAGAAATATGTACTGAGTATGTAAAGCTGTAGATGATCACATATGATATAGGAGCTCAATAGAAATCATAAACAAGTGAGTAAATCGTAATAGGAGTGGACCACACTTACTAGAACTTGTGACAACCTGTACATTGTATTTATTCAATCACTTTACCTTCGTTCTTATCATCTTTGTAATCATTACTGTACTGTACTGTGACTATTAGGCTGCCTCCAGTATATATCAACCGGGATCGACCCATGATAGGCTTATGCCCCTGGGATACCACCTATAAACACATAAATAGGGATCGACCCATGATAGGCTTATGCCTCTGGGATACCACCCGATAAGAGAGAACTTTTATCACTTAGTTCAATTAATCTTTGAGATTGTTATTTCAGTCGCCACCACATTTTTGATACTTTGAAACAATGATACATTAGTAAGAGACATATAATTAGGCCATCAATGCAATAACAATGAAGTAAGAACTAATTGGCACATCAATGAAGTGTTTTGGAGTCATCAATGCCATAACAATGAAGTAGGAAATTATTGATATATCAATGAAACGTTTTGGAGTCATTAATAGCACATGGATCTTGTTTGAGTAACTGGATACCTTCTGACATTCATTAGTGCAATAAACATGTAAGATTTAGAAAACAAGTAAGTTTTGGAATATCTTAACATCTTGTAGGGTGGAAACAAGTTCATTGGTAATGTAGGACATCATACAAAACCATTATGGATCACATATTACTGAATAACTTTGGAAACTTTCTTGATAGAACAATTGTTCACTTTCATGCCAAAGATATGGTATAGAGTATGTGCTTTACATACCTGACTGTCAACCTTCAATACTAGTCCCAAATGGACTTCCCGTCTTTTTGGATTACTTATCTACAATGAACATATATAGCAATCTAGTATTAGCGACCAAACGCCATAATTCAATTATTTGAATTCACCAAACTAATGGTTAAGTAGTAAGACTTAATTACACCATAAAGGGTGTCACTTTAACCCTCTTATACTCCAATTACATTCACATGTCATACATATTCATACATCATCCTCCAATATCAAGTTTGGATTCATTTATCCTTCCAACCAATCCATTAAACCAAATTGAGCCATAGACATAAATAATCATCAATTCAATGGTATATCACCATATCCACCTTCCATAACTCAATTACCATATTCACCTTCCACAATTCAATAACCATCGCATGGAACCATCGACGGGCAAATTTTGATATAAATAAAATAAAAAAATTAATTCCATATAAATAAGATCAATACACGTACTTGAATACGCCAATACACGTACTTGAATACGGGGTGTTACACAAAGGCTCCAACAATGCGAAGAAAATAAAGATTTTCTTATGACTTTGTTCTAAGAAGCCGAAGAACAGAGGGATCACTTTAAACTATTGCTACATGACACCCAAATAGAGAGGGATCAACTAAAACAAAAATTAATTTTAGCCGAAGAAAGAGAGAATGTCCTAAAAATGATGTTATATGCTATAATGCTAGTATTCATTCTGTAGAAAAGTGTAACATGGATGTAGTGATATTGAATAAATAATAATAGTTCTACTTTTGTATAATGTTAAATACTATTTTTGATAGAACCATAGTCAATTAAACAGCACGTCAACTTAAATTCGACCAGCAAGGTAATGATAGATTATGCATACGGTATATGGAATATTAAGTGTGCATTCTATGATATCAAGCATACAATGTACCAACAATGACCACACCCTTCATATTCAAATTCCATGCCACAAATCAGTTTGACAGAAATAGATTCAGCTCAGAATCATAACAAGTTTCATAAAATAAAAGAATAATTGTCATATCCTACCACCAGATCCTTCAAACTTCATATTTGTGAAATAAAAAAAATTGTCATATCCTAACAACTCATCATTTAACAACAAATTAAACATATTAGCATTTAAATATCTCTTTCCCTAAGTTCCTCATCAACACAAGTGTTACTGTTGATTTCATCAACAGTGTCCATGACCACATCTGTTTGGACAGCTTTTTCTCAACAATTGCAGCTATTTCTTCATTCTCACCTTCTTCTCCTTCTTTTTCAGCATGTGCATCAGCTGCTTCTTCTTCAGTTTCCTTTTTTTTCACACCTTCTTTTCTTACTTCACCTGCAATAGCTGTTTCTTCCCCAGCTTCTTATTTTCGTTCGCCTGCTGCTTCTTGCTCAACTTCTTCTTTATCAGCTTTGTCAGCTTCTTCTTCAACAGTTTTTCCTTTTTTCGCGCCTTCTTGTTCATCTGCTACCGCTTCTTCTTCTTCTGGTGCTGCTACTGCTACTTTTCCACTTTCTTATTGACTCTTATCTTCTTTACTATCCTTCTTTTCTTCTTCTTTTTCCTCTTCTGCCACAACAACGGCCAACTCATCTATTTTGCTCTTTTTTTCTCCTTCTTCATTCCTCTTTGATTCATGCACATGCACTATTTTATAATATTACAAAGTGTTACTGATATTTATAGCTGAATATTCATTAACAACATCAATTAATGAATAAAGTTACCTCGCTCATGTTGTCACTCATCATTTTTCTTTTTCTTCATTCTTTTCTCTTTGATATTGGCAACAATATCCAATACCGCTTTCTTGAGCGCAGCCACACGCTTATGAAGATCCCTCGGGGATGAGGTTCCCACTGCATATTTGGAGGTGCTCGAAGAATCATCATCACTAACGCATACTCCAATGGGGTTACCACCCAAATCCCCGTCATCATCACTGTCCTCATTTGAAGTGAGGACAGTCACCCTTTTTAACTCTTTCTTTAAGCCATACAAGATGTTATTCTTCACCTCGTCCGTATATGTCTCAAACGTAATCATGTAATCTATCTTCATCTCACGAACAGTAGAGATGATGTATGGGTGCACGTTCTACCAAATATCAATTAACAATTACATAACATTCGATAAAATGATACTATTATTGCATTATATAAAATAAGTTCATACCTCGGTAACTTTTCCTTTATACTTGAATGGGTCGCCTTCGATTATCTTATCACTTTTTGAAGTGTGCCATCTGAGGATGCGGGGGATCGGTAAGGGCTCATCCATTGATTTTCTAGCAAATTCTCCAAGATGGGGAAATGCCTCATAGATCCAAATCTATAAGCAGTACAACAGTGAAAAAATAACCATGAGTCTATGACATAGTATAAATAAAATGATAATCTACTATAAACTCACTAAAGGGTTTATAGTAGATACCATGAATACCCAGGAAAATCTAAATAGAGCATAGGATGCCTTCTGCTTCTCATCAAATACTTCCTTCTACTTCTTCAAGTCACTTTTCTTCTTCAGATAGTCCATGGTCAGTTGAAATATCTCTTTTCCCCACGGATACTTCTCGAAGAAACTCAAAGATTCGACCATTCGAATCTGTTTTGTGTCTACAACCTTCGTCAAATCTTTCGCAAGCAACATAGTGTGCAAGAACCACAGTAGACAACACTTGAACTTCTGGTCCTCGTTCAGCTTATTCCCTCTGATCAGGTATAACAAGTTGGCCGCCGTGATGTTTTTATTTTTTGTCATCTTAAAACAAAAATTGTCCCCCTTTGCTAATACCTTCTTCATTTTTGATTCACTAGGGTATGATGAGCAGTTCAGACCCGTGATAAAAAAACTCTTTCAAGCCAAAATAGGCAGGCTTGTTGTTAACGCAGAACCACATCTCATGATGCATCTTATCATTTTTAACGCGTCGCAACAGCAAATAATGGACCAACTGCCCATTGAACTTGAGATGTTCCGCCAGGTTTCTCAGGTGTCCAAAACAGGACCGCTTGAATCTTTTCTTAAATTCTTGGTCGACAAGAATTTGCTTAAATTCTCGATAAGCAGCCATTCTTGATCTGGTCGATATCTTTGCCAGGAAAGATCCGACCTCGTCAATTATCGTTGGAAGGTCATACCACTCCACAGAAATGCACCTTGAAAGATATGGCACGGATAACGAATCATTATACCCATCATCACTATTACTCCCACTTCCCTCTCATTCTTTACTGTCACCACTGACACTCCGTTTGACAACATCTTCACTAGAATTGACGTAGTCGCTTATCTCTTTTAACTCTGAATCTGATTCGGACATCGAACTCTTTAGTTTTCTTTCTTTTTGATACTTTTTCAACTACCGCAACTCTTCTTTTTTCTACTACTACCAGCGGTATCGTCTTTCTGTTTAGGAATAATATTTTTTCTACCTATTTTCAACACAGTCTACACCTAAAGAACAAATATCCCATTTTCAGTTCATAGACCACAAGTCTATCAACAAAAATAACTCAATGATCAAATGAAACCCCCCACCCTCCCTCAAAAAAAAAAAAATTTAACAAACACCCCACCATTAAACAGTTCACTAAACAACCATACAATAATTGAACCAAAATCGAACATGCAAAATACCAAAATACAACAATTGCTAAAAATCAAACTAGTGCACCTAATCAAACTAATTAGCTATTAATATTTCAATTTTCACTATTTCAGCAATCATGTTTTAAAAGAATTTCATACGTTTGAAAATTGAAATATATCTAGGGCATTTTCACTTCATAGACCACGGGTCTACGAATAAACCGCGGGTCTGCGGACAAAAATAGGACGTTGTTCAAAGCAAAATGTCAAAATAACTCTTCAAACAATAATTATACCACAATTCAACACTTCATTGCTAAAAAAAACACGATTAAATCAAAACACCAAATTCGAAAAAAAAAATCCTACATCACTACCAATAGATTAGCAAAAAGAAAAACCATTTAAATGGATCTAGAAATGATCAAAACTCGATTTTAACTAACCTTGCAAAGCAACAACGCCCCCTTAGCAGCTGCAGATGAAGAACGTACAAAAATGACGTTTTTGGGAGAAGTTGTTTGAAAGCGAGAGTTGAGAATTGAAGAGGAGAGAAAGAGGTTTTTTTTTGAATATTGGAATAAGTGGAGGGGGTTAGGTGTATTATATTAAATTTGTAAAGTTGTATAAATGATGAATTGGTCCTTTGACCCACGTGTGCGCCCCACTTTTTCCACTTTTTACACCCTAAGACTAAAAAATAAATCAAAAAGAAATTAAGTGGGTATTTGGCAAAATAGTTTGCAAAAGTTCTTCTTTGCCAATTATTCCCAGCAATAGGGGATAGTGTGATGATAGGCGAATTTACGTGCCTATATCAATATATTTTGCCCATATTTTAGCCTAGTTTTGAGAACTAATTATCTATTTCATGCACTTTTAGTCCTTTTTCCTGTAAATGAGCTAACAAACATGATTAGGAAAGTTTCAGGTATAAATGATGCAAAATACAGCATTTTATGGCTTACTTGACGCAAAAGAAAGCTCACGAACAAAATGGAAAGGAGCTGGACGCCTAAAGGACCAAATCTGCTGCATGGAAAATCTATCCCGGGCTAAAACAGCAATTCTGAAGACTTTGGGGACTTGCAGACACAAAGCTGAATTTTTACAAAGATACATTAACCTAGTATAATTAGGTTATGTGTTTTACTATTCTATTTGGATTATGATATTGTAACCTTACCCTAGTACATTTGGGTCAAGGATTTCATTAGTATATTAGGATTTGGTTATTTATTTCATTAGCTTAGTAGGAGTAGGATAGGAGTATTATAAATACCCTATCATGCTAGAGATTTTAAGACATTCTGAATTCTTCAATTCTTCACTTAATTCAACAATTAATTTTCTTCCATCTCTCTCATCTTCCACTGCAAACACTTCTAATCTACTTTTCTATTCATAAATTCCACAACAAGAGAATTGTTACTTGCTAGGGAATCACTAAAACCACACGCCTAAACACCCACTTCTCACGCCATCCACCATGCAAAACGTGATATCCTTCGCATTCATGGGTAACTAAACCTCTTAGTTGGGGTTATGTAAGCCGAATGAGTTACTATCTATAGCTATGAGTTTGTGAGTTCAAGACAAGTATATTGCTTATATCCTTATTCTCTTCATCTTAATCTACATTCTTTGCGGTTGCAAACGCAAGAATACGCCAGTCTAACATTTAACTTGTTCGAGAGAAAGGTTATTTGTCTGGAAAAGAGATAATGTCAAGGTAGTAGGACACCCTTTCCTATTAAAAAGCTAGTGCCGTAACTGGACTAACCTCTTGGAGAATTCGTACCGTTAGACACACTTTAAGCTCGAGAGAGTTAAAGTGAAATAGTCCTTGTTTAGGTCGAGAGACGCTTGGATTTACCATCGACTACAATTCTCTATAAGCAATTGCATGTCAAGACTCTACACACTCATAGCCAATAGAGACGTATACCTCAGAAGGTGGACATACCCCCAACGCTTCAATTCTCATTGTTTCACAACCTACGAAATACTTTCTTTTTACTTTGCTATTTTCAGCTTTTACTTTATTGTTTTGGTTACATATTACAATCCCCCCTTCTTACGAGACTTGCACCAAAAGTTTAGTAATTTTACTTACTTGTTGGCCAAGCTATTCCCTGTGGGATCGACACCCAACCCAGGTTGGGTTCTATATTTGCTAACGACCGCTTTACACTCAAACGAGAGTTGTAGATTGAGCGTTATCATAGTGCAGCAACAATAAAAGCAATAGTGAGAAGAAGAATCAAGCAACAGTAACAACAACAATGGCAAGAAGAAGAAGAAGAAAATGCAGAGGAGAAAACGTGTAGGGAGGAGAGAGAAACAAGAAAGAAATGGGGAATTTGTTTCCTCCCCTTTTTCAATTAGGATTTTATAAAGTTAGACCAAAGTGTAAAAATAAAAATTTGAGTACATGAATCAAAATCTCTTAATCCTTGATTAAATTTTTGTCACCCTTACTTAATAATTAAAACTTGAGTCACCACAATTTTATTTTGAAACTTTTAGGTCATCCTTAATTCATTTTCTCAGCCTTCACGCCTAGAATACCAGCATATACCGTCCGCATACCACGATATGAAGCCGCGCATGCAAACACATCTTCAAGGAAAAATCTCAGCTATTTGAGCAGCCCAAGTGCGATACAAAATACGAGCTGCATATCTCTATATGCGGTCGCAAATGGATCAATGAGTGTAATTTCGTCAATGTGGGTGCATGACTTTTCCAGGCTTTTAAATATCTCCAGGGGTTCTATAATCATTATCTCATTATTATTTTTGAACACTATTATAGAGAAGGCAAGAACATATTTCTTGAACTATTGGATTACATTAATTGTCACAACTGATTCACGTACCGTTGAATATATTTGTAAGCTTCTACATTTTCTGATTATTCCTTGTCTTTTAGACTATCATCATGAGTAGCTAAACTTCACAGTTAGGATTACTAAACCCAATAAGTGATTAATGTAAATAGGTCTTTCAAACTAGTATTTTCAGTGGTGTTTTCTATGTGTACTACTAACCCTTTGAGATTGATTATTTTTTCACGACAACAAACATTAAAATTATTAAACTTGCCTCTATTCTGGATTTAGGGTGATTTTCTTTTAACTAGATCAAAAAACTTTTCAGAAATATTAGAATCATCAGGTTTGCACATGGAACAACAAAATGAATTTCAAGTGAGAAACCTACTTGAATTACATTCCATTTGGGAAACACAACCCTGATCCTCCTTTAATATTGAATCAATCATTGATACCATTAAAGCACTATTTTAGTAGTTTAACACAATTAAACCCCTATCTATATTTGAAAACAATAGCTTTATATCATTTGAAGGTGTAATTTGCGCGTATCAAGCAATCAAAGTCCACTTCTCCACAACAAACCATGAACATTATCTTCAAAATAGGAAAGCTGGTTAATAATGTACTTAACAGCTAAGAATATGAAAGTGTCAATTAATGTTGCTAACCAAAATTAGAACCGTGATGGAACCTGTCACACCTTAATAGGTGAGCTTCAACTCAACCCAACATAGATATTAAAGTAAAAGGGATCCGTCTCCTCTCCATTTCCTTTCTCTCCAATTTCCCCAAGTTGTTACTTGGATTAGTAACACATGGCTAAAGTTAAATTTAATGGTTAAGATTTAATTGTTCAAAATAAATTTTTAATTATGATTTAGATAATAATTACACTATGTTATTTAGTTTCAAAAATTATTATAATCCCACAATACTAGCAACATATTAGGTTGTCAATAAATATAAAAAAAATAAATTTTCATCCTAATTTTTGTTCCTACGAGGATTCATCTTTTTATTCTATTTTTAAATTAATTTTTCATTGGCTTTTTTGGGAACATTTCTTTAAACATTAGCTAATGGAGAGCCAATTATTTCTGCTATATTATTTCAAATATTTTCTCAATATTTTTGTTGTGAAATAAAATTTCTGAAGATAATTGTTAAAGAGAAAGTTTCAAAGGAAAAAAATGCAATACAAAGATTAATTCAAACATAAATTGAAAGTTGGATCTGTCTAGAGAAAAAAAAAACAATTAGGAAGATAAATTTTTCAAATATATTTATGGATAAGATAATATGTTGTTAGGATTGTGAAATTATAATAATTTTTGAAACTAAATAATATAATTTTATTATTGTTTTAATCATGATTAAAGATTTACTTTGAATAGTTAAATCTTAACCATTAAATTTAACCTTTTTTATGTGTCAATGATCCAAATAGGAACTTGGGAAAATTGAAGAGAAGAAAAATGGAGAGGAACCGAATCCAAGTAAAAGAAATAGAAGCGAAACAAATAAATAACTCAACATCCCAAAATAGGCATAGTAAGGAAATCCAACATCGATAAAAATCTCAAGTCTAGATGCCACCATTACAAGCCACTAATATCAAGTACAATCAAATTATTTGAATGTCTCAAATGTAGAATAAGCATAAGTAAAAGAAGATAGAAGAGATATGAGCAAACATCTGAGATTCAAAAGTCGCTACCTCAATCTCTTTAGAGTGATCACCTTATGTCAAAATCAATACTGAGGGCATGCCAGCTCGGTACCTGTACGTAAGGTGAAGAAAAATAAAAGTGAGTATGAAAATACGTGTACTTAGCTATCATCATCGATTAATCCTAATTCAATGCCATGACAAAATCAATAAACCAACCATACGAGACAACCTAATAACATGGACTCAAACAGCCATCCTAGTCTAATAATAAATAAACTCATGTGCCTTCGGTACCAGTTAGTCAACTTTTGAGGAAGAAATAGGTGTAGGTGCCCATGATATGAATTATTTAGAAGCTCGTGATAATTATGATATAGGAGAAGAGAATGAAGTAGACACGATTAATTTATATCTGAATCGGTTAATCTTCCTCCTCGTCCTCCCCGTCCTCCCCCTGTAAGATCTTGTACAAAAACTAGTATTGCATGGAATTTTGTTTTTGAAAATAGAAGGAGAAACTAAGGTGCAATGTAATATTTGTGAAATTATATATGAGCATAAAATCGGAGGCAATAAAAGGGGTACGGGTTCGTTGATAAGACATTTAAGAAATAGATACGCAAGAGAGTTAAGTATTGCAGAAGATGGTGAGGCTGGTGGTGGGCCAGCACAAACTAGATTGAACCTAACAACCGGTCAATTAGTTAAGAATTATAATAAAATGAAGGACCGTGAAGAAATAGCGAAAATGATAGTTGTGGGTTGTTTGCCTATCACTTTTTCTTCTTCGGATGTTTTTATTCATTATATTCGAGCAATTTATAATCCTATATTTACCGGTATTCCTATAAGTACTTGTCGGACCGACATTTTTAGACTTCATGTATAATATATTTATTATTTATCTGCATTACTAAAAAATATTCTATGCAGAATTGCTTTAACTTCTGATCTTGGTCGTGATGTTTACAAAAATGATTATTTAACAATTACTTGTCACTGAATAGATAGTAATTTTGCTATGCTAAAACGTATTCTGGTATTTTTGTATGATGAAGATCGTCGACACACTGGAAGATTTATTTTTGAATCTATTTCTAAAGTTGCAAAATATTATGGTATTGAAAGAAAAGTTTTATGTATAGCTTTTGATAATGCATCGATAATAACAGGGTTGTTGTTGAGTTTTTGAAAGTTGAACTTTCTCCGCCGTTACCCTCAATATTTTATGTTAAGTGTGCTTGTCATATATATAATTTAATCATCAGAGATGGTCTTGAATTTTTTGAGTTTTATATTGAAAAGGTCCGTCTTGTTATTTGCTTAATTCAAGGAAATAATAAAAAATCTAGAGTGAGAGAATTTAAAACCAAATGTGAACAAAATGGACTTAGATTGATATTTATGCCTGAAGAATGTGATACTACTTATACTTATTTAAAAACTTGTCTTTCTTATAAAGTTTCTTTTACAATGACTTTTAATCAATATTTTGGTTCTATTCCTGAGTGTATACTACATGATTCTGATTGGGCTGCAATTGATGATCTTGTTAAATTTTTGAAAAAAAAATTATATAGCTACAGTTGAATTCTCTGGTGCTTATTATCCTACTATTTGTAATATTTTAGCTTATTTAGAAGACATTTATTGTTTGCTTAATGGATATAAGAATAAAGAAGGTTACAAAGAAGGTATTACTGTTATGATTGTTAAATTTTAAAAATATTTGTATTCGCTTCCCCCAATTTATTTGATTGGTGCTATAATAAATCCATGTATGAAATATAATACTATGGCCACATTTAGTTCTATTATTTATAATACTTTAGAGATACAACCTCAAGAAGAACATTCTTTGTTTACGGCTATGAGTGATGCGAACAATTACATGAAAGCATTATATAACCATTATGCCGATTTACTTGATGAAGCCATACCGACAAATACCACTTCAACAGTCACTCCTCAAGCTCCCGAGGAGCCATCATCTTCTAAAAGGCAGACGCCTAGTAGTTATCCTAATTGCTTTTTTCATTTAAATATTTGGAACAAGTGCAACCTTCAACACACAGAACAACTTCTCGAGAAGAGTTTAAGTATTTTCTTCGATAGCCAATAGAGGATTGTAGAGCAACGATCTGCGCGTTGGATTGATGGAAGAATAATGAAAGACAACATCCGATGCTTTCAAACTTAGCTAGAGATATATTGAATGTTCCAATATCAACCATTGCATCAAAGAGATCTTTCAGTCAGGGATGACAACAGCTTGGAAACAACCGACACTCATTGGGAAGCAATGTTATGAATGTTCTAGTTTGCCTTAGAGATTGAATTAGAGGAACTAAGAAATCAATCAATGGAAGATGAGCCAAAAGACGAACAAAATCTTGAAGAAATTATGACTGCAAGAGAGAACGCAACACAATCAAGTCCAATGCATGATTTAGTCTTTGCCCCCATGGATTTTGACATTCCTATGGCAGTTCCCGTTAATATTAACATGCATAAGTTGAAAAAATGATGCAAAATTTGTATATTTTTCATTCATGTAAATTATAAGTTCTGGATCATTTTGCAAATAATAAAATACAATATTCATTCACTCCTTACTTATCTGTTTTCATTTAAATTAAATTTCTAGTTTGAATTAAATACTAATATATTACTATCAAACTTTACACTAAATAATAAACATAGCAAACATATATACATATAACAAAAAAAATAAAATAATGTTAGAACAGTTTTACTTAGACAACTAGTATTGACATATAAAAATACTATAAGTTTATCTTTTAAGTGTTGTATGTAAAATTGTATTTTTTTTTAATATATGTTCAAAAATTCAAGTATTATTATATTAACGTATACATGTGTATATGTTTTCTAAAGTAGTTTATATATATATATATACATACACACACACACACACACACATATATATATATATATATGTTGTGGGTCTATTTTTTCAAAAGTAGTATATACATTATATTATACATATATGTGTATATATTTTTTATATACTCTATGTTGTATAAATTTAACGTATACACATATGTAGATGTTTTCTAAAGTAGTGTATACATATAGTGTATATATGTTATATGTATATTATTTCAAGTAGTGTATATATATATGTGTGTGTGTGTGTGTATTATGTTATACATATATAAGTGTATATATTTTCTATAGACTCTAAAGTAGTATATATTTAATGTATACATGTGTATATGTTTTCTAAACTAGTATATATAGTGCATATATGTTCTATTTATATTATTTAAAAATTAATATATATATATATATATATATATATATTATATTATACGTATATATGTGTATATATTTTCTATAGACACTAAAGTAGTATATATTTAGCATATACATGTGTATATGTTTTCTAAAGTAGTATATATATTATATTATATTATACCTATATATGTGTATATATTTTCTATAGACTCTAAAGGAGTATATATTTAACGTATACATGTGTATATATTTTCTAAAGTAGTATATATATAGTGTATATGTGTTGTATGTATATTATTTAAAGTAGTATATATATATATATATATATATATATATATATATTATATTATACGTATATATGTGTATATATTTGCTTTAGACTCTAAAGTAGAATATATTTAACATATACGTGTGTATATATTTTTTAAAGTAGTATGTATATAGTGTATATATGTTGTATGTATATTATTTCAAAAGTAGTATATATATATATATATATATATATATATATATATATATATATATATATATATATATTATTGGCGTATATATGTGTATATATTTTCTATAGGCTCTAAAGTAGTATATATTTAACGTATACATGTGTATATATTTTCTAAAGTAGTATATATGTAGTGTATATATGTTGTATGTATATTATTTCAAGTAGTATATATATTATATTGTATGTATATATATGTGTATGTTTTCTATAGGCTCTAAAGTAGTGTATATTTAATATATACCTGTGTACATGTTTTTTAAAGTAGTATATATATAGTGTATATATGTTGTATGTATATTATTTCAAGTAGTATATATATATATATGTGTGTGTGTGTGTATGTTTTCTACAGACTCTAAAGCAGTATATATTTAATATGTACATGCGTATATATTTTCTAAAGTAGTATATATATATATATATATATATATATATATAATGTATATGTGTTGTATGATTATTATTTCAAGTAGTATTTTAAGTAGTATATAATTTTATTGTACGTATATATTTGTATATATTATATTGTAGTATAATATGTAACATATATATGTTATACATGTATTATTTAACATATTTAAAATGTATATATTATAGTTATAGGTGTGTGCATATAGTATATATTGGAAAAACATATAAATTCAAATTTATTTTTTTCTTAAAAGAATTTGACCGGTTTGGACCGATCAAAATCGGTTTTACGCTTAGTGGGATGATTTTTACTGTTGGGCCCAACCCGGTCAGGTAAGATCTGAACCGATACCGGATCGACTCAGAACCCGCTAACAACAAGTGGGTTGGTGCCGTTTTGAACTGGACCGACCCGGTTGATAGGCTTGCCTCAAGGGTAAAACAACCGGTGCCAACACTCACTACACTAAATCATTCAACCAAATGAATATGATGAAGTGATGCGTCATACACCAATGGAAAAATATGATGATGATCTATGTGATGCAGCTGTCCCAACTGTATATACCCACAGCATCAGTATAGCTATCTGAGACCCATGGGGGACTTGTTAAGTCCATATACACTCTCAAGATCCGCCTCCAAGGCCATAAAGTAAATAATCAAATATCAGTCGGATCCGTCCACATGACCACAAAGAGAATTTCCAAATACCCTGGTGCCTCAGTAATCTCAACCTCGTGATCTGCCAGAAAGCCAAGGAGAAAAATTACTAGTAGAACCATGATCATATGAATATGAAGGGGGGAAAAATGGCAAAGTGTACCATAATCACAGTATCGGTCCAAACAAGGACAATCAATAATAATTCCTCACATTATAGTACATCCCCAACAATATGCTAATTAAAGCCCATGCTACCAGTGTGCACATAAGTGAGACAAAGCACAATCAACTCTGTAGATACGTGATTTTTGTCCCTTTTTAAGCTTTAACCTGCTTTTATCATTAAATATTTATCTTTTGTCTAAACTTTATTTCATGTTTGGTATGTTTTATTTGAAAATTTCAAAAAATAAAATCATATTTTAGAATTATTATTTAAAAAAAAGAAAATTTAGGAAAAAATGTATTTTATTTTTATTTAGGTTTTAATAAACAAGCTAATAAATTTAGTATCTTCTTAGTTGCATTTTATTAGTCTTAGCTATTTAAATCTTTCTTATATTTTATGAGTATAAGATTAACTTATTTAATATTACTACTATTACATTTTAAGACAAAAACCAAAAAAAGAAGAAGAAAACAAGAAATCCTAACCTAAACTACCCAAAAATCCACCTGCAACTAACCCTAATACCACCCCCATCCCCTCACGTTTTCCCCTACCATCTCGGGCAGGTATGCCAAAAAGACTCTTTTTCAAAACTATTTTGCCAATACAAAGTTTGAAAAAATTGGTCATATGCCCACTTAATTTCACCTCACCATCAATTTTTTCAACTTAACAATTTCAGCCATAACTTTTATAATAATTAATTTTAACCCAATACTTTCAACTTAATAAATTCACCCATAAGTTTTTAATAATACACTTCAAGTCACTCCATCATCCACCATTATATATACAAAAATATCTAAGTTTTTCAAAAATATTAATTTTTTTTTTCAAAAGCTAAAAATAGAAGGTGATTATTTTTCCCTCCAAAAAGCTCCGATTCCGGTGTTATTTTCCAGCGATCAGCTGTAAATTAGTCCACAAACATCATAAACTTGTCCATTGCATCCATTGTTACTCCATTTATTTCCTATCTTCTCAAACACACTTTCCGCCATTGTTAAAAAACTTTAAATCACTCATATTACTCAAAATCACTTTAGAAAGTGCATTACAGCAGCTGAGGCGACTCCAAGTTCATTTCTCTATTCGATAAACCCAACAATCATTGATTAGAAGCAATATTTGCAATTTTAAGTTTTTGCACGAATATCTGCGCAGCCATAGACCCATCATCGTTAGTCATCGACCGTGCATATATCCCGACATAAACCCTAAGCATAATCTACCATCGACCAAAGCTTAATTCTAGGATGTTTATTGCAGAATTTATTCTAGTTTTCTAGTGATTTCATGGGAGAATGGGTGGAGACTCCCAAATATTGAAAATGGAGATCATTTACCAAGGTGACAATTCTCATTCCTGTTCGCCGCAATAGTTCGTACGACGAATTCGTTGTAAGCGTACTGCAAAGAGGGGATCTAGATTGCGCACCAAGCGACATGGTGATTAGTTATCTAATACATTAGAGTGAAAAGGTGAATCCTACAATCATAAATAACGATGTACGTGTGCTGACGTACACAATGAATGCCAATGCAAATGACTTTAGGCCTATTTTGAGGATAAAAGTGGTTGAGAGGTCCTTTGAAGGACTGCTGAAGTCATCACCACCCCCACCTTGGCGCTCGGCAGTCGACTACGATTTGATCAACGATGATTTGGATGATTACGAGAATGATGGAGATCATCCGATTAATATGGAAGATGATTCTATGCAAATGAAAAACTTTTTATCAGACTCGCAAGATAATGAAGAAGACTGTGAAATGGTATCATAACCAGGAAACTCGTCCACTGACGGAACCAATTTCTATTGTGGTCAAGCATTCACCGATAAGGAAAAGATAAAAATGCTACTAGACACAGCAACAACGAGACAATATTTTGATTATTATATGGAGAAGAGATGCACCAAATTCATGAAGAAAAAATGCTTATCTCGTGGTTGTGGCTGGTTTTTGCGAGCAAAAAAGTATGACACCTTGCAGAAAAAGCTTTCTTGGTAGGATTGTTGTTAGAAGAAAGCTTCTTCGTTTTTTGCTTATTTTGGTTGTTCTAGCCGCTGTGCCAATATTTTCCATGTAAAATTTCTATGATTGTGCAATGAACAAATTTTAATATAAGAATTTCTATTTTAAATTTTGTTTCCCTCTTTTTGGTTATTGTTATTTTCTGCGTTTGCATATGTAATGAATGCATCTGTAAATACAGATCACATAAATAGTCTATCATCGATCTTAGACTCAGTATCGCATTGATCAAACATAGTAGTCGACGGTAGACTATATGAATCGATGGCCTATGAGTAGCTTGCAGTTTGAAAGAAAATAATTAAATTAAAAAAGGTTTCAAAAAATAATCACATGATTTGGGGTTGGTGAAAAAATATAATTAAATTTAAAAAGATAATAACTTGTTTTGAGGCTGGTGAAAAAAATAGTTAAATTAAAAAAGATTTAACTAGATAAATCCCATGTTTTGGGGCTGGTTAAAGAAAATAAGTTAATTTAAAAAAGTTTAAAAACATAATCACATAATTTGGGGGTGTTGAAATAAAATAATTAAATTAAAAAAGGTTTAAACACATAATCACATGATTTGGTGGTGATTAAATAAACAATCTAGAACTGTTGGTGACACTTAATAGACTGTCATCGATGTTGACCCATGTCAAATCCATGTAAAAAATATACTTGTACTTTGAGGGCCCATCGACCCACTTGGTCTACCGTAGACTTACATCTTTAAGAGTGCATAGATTGGTTTCCTGATTATTCGTAGACCACATAGTTCTATGTACACTTTCATAGACCAACACTTGAATGTTGTTTAAAAATGAATAAATAAATTAAAAATAACCATAGTATGGGTTTGTACACATATGAAGGAGTGTAAACAAGTCACATAATCATATTAGAGCTTATACAAATTAGGGATGGTGAATTAAGGAGTGTGTGGGTGGGTATTGGTCGAAACAAACAATATCCTAAGGGTAATGCTTGTTGAAGCACAAGTATGTTTTAAGGATGTTGATTGTATTTGATGACTACCCATTTCACATAATGGTTCAATCACCACTCTTCAATCACCACCCAAAATCAAAAGAGTATGTGGAATGGATAGTGGTTGAAGAATCATCATCCTCAAAACATACTTGTGCTTTGACAATCATTACTCTTAGAATATTGTTTGTTCGACCAATACTCATCCACACACTCCTTAATTTATCACCCCTAATTTGTATAAGCTCTAATATATTTATGTGACTTGTTTACACTCCTTCATATGTGTACAAACCCACACTACATTTATTTTTAATTTATTTACTCATTTTTAAACAACATCCAAGTATTGATCTATAGCAAAGGTCTACGCATAATCAGGAGATCAATAGATGCACTCCTTAAGGCATAAGTCTACGATAGACCAACCAAATCGATGGACCCTCAAAGCACAAGTATATTTTTTACTATAATATTTTTTATTTAACATATTATTGATGGTCTATCGATTACGAGTATCTACGGTAGACTTTGGTATCTCGTTGATAGGTGACATAGGTCATGATCGACGATCGTCTATTAAGTGTCACCAATAGTTTCAAAAGAAAAATGTTACTGTTCCAATGATAATAAACGACTACTTTTGTAATCCATCAGTGTTAACACTTTGTTTTTACTTCATATATAAGTGTCCATCCCTAATTATTTTATTTCATTCACTTTATTTTGTTTTTAAAAATTCTATAATGTCTCGATCATCTCAAACATCCAATTCTAAAAATACTCTAATTTGTCATTGTGAAAATGCGGTTGTCTTGAGGACGTCACGCACGAATTCAAATTCAGGTCGTAAATTTTATAATTGTGCAATTGCGAAGGTGAGTTGTTTGTCTTTTTTATTAAGTTAAGTTAATCGTGATGTAATTATTAGTTTTTTCTAGGATAATGACACATGCTCATTTTCTAAATAGCTTGATGAGCTATCACCTCCAACCAGTCCATCAACGTTGAGTTCGGGACCCGAGACATCAAATGTTCAAGGCTTGGCAAAATTTAATCTACAACAAAGGCTCCAACAATGCAAAGAAAATAAAAATTTTCTCATGACTTTGTTCAAAGAAGCCGAAGAATAGAGGGATCACTTTAAAGTATTGCTACATGACACACAAATAGAGAGGGATCAACTGAAATAAAAATTGATTTTGGCCGAAGAAAGGGAGAATAACCTAAAAGTGATGTTATGTGCTATAATGTTAGTATTCGTTCTTTGGAAAAGTGTAACATGAATGTAGTGATATTGAATAAATAATAATATTTCTATTTTTAATAGAATCATAGTTGATCAAACAACACGTCAACTAAAATTCGAGCAACATGGTAATGATAGACTATGAATGCAGTATACAAAAGATTAATTATGCATTCTATGATATCAAGTATACACCGTACCAACTATAACAACACCCTGCATATTCAAATTTTGTGCCACAAATCAGTTTGATATAAACAGATTCAATGCAGAATCATAATAAATTTCATAAAATAAAAGAATGTTTGTCATATCCTACCACCAGATCCTTCAACCTTCATATTTGTGAAACAAAAAAAATTATCATATCCTAACTACTCATCATCCAACAACACAATAACAATATTAGCATTCAACTGTCTTAGCTTTTCTTTTTCTATTGCCTCTTCAATTTTCTTCCTTTTTGAGATATTTTCAACTGCCTCAACTTTTCTTTTTCTACTGCTACCAGCAGAATCATATGCTGTACCGTCTTTGCGTTTAGGAAGGATGCTTTTTTTAGCCATTTTCAACACAATGTACACATGCAGAACAAATCTCCCATTTTCAGTTCATAGACCACAAGTCTATCAACAGAAATAACTAAATGCTCAAATGAACTCCCCCTCCTCAAAAAAAAAAAATTAAAAAAATTAAGAAATACTCCACCATTAAACAGTTTACTACACAAACATACAATAACTGAACTAAAATCTAATATGCAGTATCGAAACACAACAATTGCTAAAAATCAAACTAGTGCACCAAATCAAACTAATTAGCTATTAATCTTTCAATTTTCACTATTTCAACAATTATATTTTAAAACAATTTATACGTCTAAAAATAGATTTCAATATAGGGCATTCTCATTTCATAGATACGGACAAAAACAGTTTACTGTTCAGATCAAAATGCCAAAATAACTCTTCAAATAGCAATTATCTCACCATTCAACACTTCCTTGCTAAAAAACAAAACAGAACTAAATCAAAACTCGTAAACAAAAGTTTCAAAATTAACACCGTGATCGATGAAAAAATATGTCAAAATGCCACATAAAACCTCAACCATTGCTTCAAAATCAAATTCATTACCTATAAAATTCTCTTTTTTTAACTACTTAATCAATTCGAAAAAAAATTAAATTTCCTACATCGCTACGAATCGATTAGCAAAGAAAACTGTTTAAATGGATCTAGAAATGATCAAAACTTGATTTTAACTAAACTTGCAAAGCAACAACGAGCCCTTAGCAGCTGGAGAAGAAGAAGAAAAGAAAATGATATTTTTGAGAGAAGAAGTTTCAAAAGCGGAAGTTGAGAATTGAAGAGGAGAGAGAGAGTTTTTTTTTTTTTTCTTTAATATTGAAATAAGTGAAGGGTGTTAGATGTATTATATTAAAGTTGTAAAGTTATAAGTTTTTTCACTTTTCCCCACTGTTTACACCCTAAATTTAAAAAATAAATCAAAAAGAAATCAAATGAGCATTTAACAAATTAATTTTGGAAGGTGCTTTTTTTTTTTGCCAATTATTCCCTACCATCTCTCACTCAATACCTCTTAATCCTCGAACCTCCCCACCTCACGTTCTACCCACAGTACCCAACTCCACACAAACACACATCACTAACCCGATTCCCTTAATACCCACGTACACAAACACAACTCCCAAAAATCTCAACTAACCCCTCACAACTGCACACACACCTTGACAATTATATATACACACACAACACTTGAAAAAAAAAGGACATAAACAGTAAATTACGAGAAAAAAAATGAAAACTCTCAAAGAAAAAGAGCAACACAAAAATCAAAACAGAGAGAAAAAGAGTGAAATCAGAATGAGCAAAAGCATAAGTCAAGAGGCATATAGAGCACGTTTGGGATTACTGTTACAAAACTGCTTATTTGAGAAACACTATTATAAAATGGTTTTTCAGAAAAGTACTTTAAAAAAAAATCGTTTGTGTTTGATAAATTCATTTGAAAAGTGCTTTTGATAATCAAAATATGTTTGGATGATGTTTTTCAAGAAGTGTTTTTTTGAGTCAAATAACCAAAAAGGACATCTGTCAATAAACTTTTATTACTAAAATCAATTTATAGAGCAAAATTATTTTAAATATCTATTATAATATTTTTTTTAATTTAATTAAAAAGTATGTACTCTAAAATTTTAGATCAATATTGATATACATAAATACATTAAAAAAACTAAATACTAATATATTACTTAATAATTTAAATATTACTTAAAACATCAAACAAAATGAACACAAAAGTTATTTCATAAAGTATATGTATATATGTGAAATATTATTTGTATTTATAGATGAAGGAGAATATGTGCAATACGATAAACTCGTTGAATGAATATAAGGTTTGAGGAAAAGGTCAAATAAAAAATTAATTAGAATCTATCTTTTTTTATTTACCTTATTTTTTTTTAATACATTTTAGTGTGTCAAATTTACTAAAAGTTAGCAAACACTATATTCATGCTTACAAATATTTAAATGACTTAATATTTGTTATTTGTTACCTTTTCTTTTGGATATATTTTTACCATTTCAATTCTAAAACTAAGTAACCAAATTCATATATGTATACTACTTGATGAAAAATATTTAAAATAATATTCTATCTGTTATTAATTGTCTTTTTTAATATATTTTTATGGTGTCAAAATTTACTACGAATAAGCAGTCATCATATTTATATATATACTCACTATTTTAACAAATATGTCACTTTTCATTAATTATTTATTTAAAATTAAATATTCGAGAAAAATTTATATGTGATGTCAAAATACAATCTTGTAACGTGATTCATCTGTCAATTGTTATCATTAATAATAATAAATAATTTAAATTCTTCAGTCATCATCATCAATGATATTTTTAAATTTATTTAAAGAAAATGAGTGAAAATACAATAATATATATAAATTATAAAGAATTACGACGTAAATATGAAATATATATATGTATGTATATATATATATATGTATGTATGTATGTATGTATGTATGTATGTATATGTATATTTTGGTGTGATAGAGATATTTTTTTTCATAAAATAATAATTTTTGCTTCTGCTGCTGCTTATTTTGAGAAGCAAAAATTTTCTGTTTCATCCCAGAAGCAGAAAAACTGCTTCTGCTTATTTTTAAAAGCACTTTTGCAAGTTTACCAAACACCTTTCATTTTTTTAAAATGTATTTTTTTCTTAAAATAACTGCTTATTTTGGGAAATAAGTAATCCCAAACAGGCTAATAGATAGTGAGAAGGAAAATAGGGTATTCTTAAAGGTTCAGGAGTTAGAGTTTGAGTTTGGGTCTCCGTTTTGAGTTTTTGGCAACGACGTACATGCTTCTATACTCAATTTAGTTTGTTATACATATTCTTATCCAATCCCATACTATTGTTTTATAAGTTTTAATATGAATCAAAGCACGAATAAAATTATTTAAATGGCTTCATGCTTATTTAGTATGTGCGGTTGATTAATTATGTGAAGTTCTTATCATGAATTGTATATTTTGTTATCCACATATTTCTATTGCATAATACGCTGACTCAAGAGTTAAGTTGGGGTTTAAATTCTACAAAGAAGATATTTAAAAGAATTTGAAAGGATCCTGGATGTGTGTCTATTGATACATATTTGAAAGGTGAGCAGTGTTTGAGGCATTAAACAATGTGAGTGAGGTGATTTGTTTGGATTCAGCTGGCAAAAATACTAGCTCTTGACATGTTATATTCATTTTTGTTATATTATTTTATCAATTCGTTAGTCAAGTTGGCAGTTGATTTTCAAATTGTTCAAGTGGCAATGTAATTTGGTTATTGGTTTCGGTCCATTTTTATACATACTTTTCACCTAAAAACGTACTCTACATTGATATTTTTTTGGTCGTTTATCTTCCCAGTTCACGATATAATTCTGTTAGGACTTAATAGTGTTCCTCTTAAATGTTCATCACTTTTAAATCACTTGTTTAGTTTAAAATTAACTTAGGATAGAAGCTAAGATATCATGATCTCTAGTTTATAGTTTACTAGGATGTGAAAGTTTAGTCATTATAAATAATAGTATAATACTGTATATTGTATGGAATTGGAGAATTGAGAACTATAATGGTGGGTCTGGTTCAAACAATTTTTTAATCATTGCAATGCAATATTAATTTCATACTCCCTCTCTTTAAAAAGGAATGACTTATTTTTCTTTTTAATATGTTTTAAAATGAATGATCCCTTTCCTTTTTTTATAATATTTTAATTTCAACTTTACATGTGGCATGCTTAAGAGTTAAGACCATAAGATTGAAGGATATTGTGCTACATTTGACACAATTCTAATGTAGGACTACAAGAATCAAAAGTTTTTTTTTTTTACTTTCTTAAATTCCATGTCAAATCAAACTAAATCATTCTTTTTGAAACATAGAAAGTAATAATTAATTGAAGTCAAAGTAGTACGTTGTTTATAGTTTTATATATATCTGGAAAATATGCATTCCATTAAGTATAGTTTTTGTTTGTTGGTTTTGGTTTTGTTTACTGGACATAAATGATTCAAATTTTGACGATCTTTAAAAGTCTTATATAGTTAATGTTTAGTGTTCCCTTTTGTTAATAATCTTTAAATTGTAATTGTACATGTTTAATTCCCATTTTGTTAATGATGAATCATCCCTAAATTCTCTTGGTCATTTTTGTTTTCCAGCTTTTTCTTCACTGTCTTACTCGAAAATATTTTGAGGCCTCAATTGATTTAAGGCCCGAATTAATTATGTGAGGGTGGGCGAGGGGAGTTGCGAATTTATTCAATACCCGTCGTACTAAAGAGAAAAAAAGAGTGGAAAAACCTATTTGTTAGAGAGCGATGTTAGTTGTGGATTAATCCTAGACTCATTGTATTATTGAAACAAAGGAATGAAGAAGAGTTAAATTTGAGTAAGAAAATCTTCTCGAGTTTAGAAGATACGAACAAATTCCTTTAACGCTAGATAAGCTTTAGGCCTGATAAATTTGGTTTTGATTAAGTATGCACTTATGCATCTTTCTCAATACGCTTAATAACAAAATAAAGAAATTCAAGGATGCAGTATGCATCCTGGCGAAGAATGTCTTAAAAAAGTAAATCAAATCAAGACATGCATATAGAGATTAGTATCTATGGTTCACTTGAGTGAAGAAAGTGGTATGTCTAGTTAGAATGCAATTATGTATCTAGGACGAGACCAACAAAAATGAGCAAATCAAGACCTACAAATATAATTTATCCAAAATAATTTAAGTATAAGTTGATAAAATCGATCGTGCTAGAACCACGGGACTCGAGGGGTGCCTCATACCTTTCCCTCTATCAATAGAATTCCTTATCCGGTCTTCTATTTTCACAGAACAAAAATAAAGAGTCAACTTTCTTATGACTAGGGATTCAAAAAGGTGACCTGGAATACCATAACTCAATTTCAAATGGGGACTCTCTAAATAAATAAAAATAATTCCTATTCAATATCATCACATTAATTAGAAAAATCTTTTGACCCAAAAAAGTGTTGTGACATCTCTGGCGACTCCGTTGGAAATACAAGAATTTGAGCTCTTGATATTGAATTGACCTGCATTAATTATTTGGATATTTTGTTTGTTGTCCTAATTTGCTACTTGTCACTCATTGATCATTTTGATATTTTTGAATTGTATTATAAACTATCTCCTCTCGCACCCCCTCTCTAAGTCACTGAAATATAAGGTAGAAGGAATGTAAATATGCATCCTACTTTATTTTTGAGATAAAGCCTAAGCGTTTAGGCAACCAGTGAAGGATTATTAGTCACACATATTAGGCGAGGTTCGAACCAACATTGAAGACGGAATAACACTTCTACCGAATAAGTTGCCACTCATCAACTCGAGAGTCCGCTCGAGTAAGCCAGTCTAGACGCCTATCTCTATCAGATTAAACCTTGTAGAACTAAAACTCAGACGTGGCTTTTCATGACCCAATTCCTCAAGCCATGATGGCACCTTCTATAACAACTAGTAGATAAGCCAATCTCATAGTCTGAAACTACTAGTAATGGTTTACCAAGAGAAAATAAGGAAAAATACAGAATAAATGACGCAAAATACTAAAATACATAAGAGAGTCCCAAAACATAGTGAAATCAGTATAAGAGTTCTTAATAAAATCAGACTACAAAATGAAGTACTAAAAGAATATACTGATACTCCCCATCTCTGAACACAACATAGGTATTCTAGTACATACTAGGGAGAATAGTAATACTCCGAATGCAAGAAGCTCAGATATGTCTCTAAACCATAGCTGCTCCACACGACACACACAACAACGATGAGAACCCATACTATAATCTATAGGTTGCAAAAGTGTAGTATGAGTACCAAACATGCGACACTCTATAGGCAATTGTTGACTAACTCTAAAATAATGTAAATATACATAACCTGCAAGCAACAATGTAAACTATGCTCAAATGTCCAGGAAACTAACATAGTAAAGCTAAGGAGGCCATAATGATAAACTATCCTATTCTATCCATACTCAGAAACCTAAGCACTATACCATATATCGCTAGCCGATATACAAATAAGAGCAAATGAAGGGTATATAATAGTATACAAGGCTAAGGGAATAGATCTACAACAAGAACACAAGAGAGAGGTATACAGTACTACCATAACTACATATATAAATATATATACATAAATGAGGCTTACCTAAAGGTACAACTTAAAGTAGTCATACTAACATCTTAAGGCCTCCTAATTATTGCAAGAACTAGTACTAACGCAATCAGGATCTCCAATCCATACATCTAAACAGGAGAAAATTAACCATAATCAAGAAGCTGTAAAGAAGGAAATCAAAATCGTACCTTGAATATCAATATCAGTCCTATAATCAACAAGTCACAAAATAACCATAATAATAATAACAACATAAAGTAACCGGCTAGTCAGGAAAAACAATACCTAATTGGGCTTTTTATAAACTACCACCGTCATAGGCTAAGAATGCTCAAACAACACTCAGCAAACAACGGTTGGAGCCTATGCCAATGCAACCCCCCATCAGGCTAATCGATACAAGCATCACACAATATACTACAAATGATATTCATACTAATACCTATGTAACCTCCCATAAGGATAATAGATATACGGCTGGTGATAGGGAATGCGTCAGCAAGAATGAATACCAAGCAAGTCCATAATACTGTAATTGATCAAAGTACCATAATATACCTCACTTTACACACCTCCTCCACTTCGACATATTGCAAAGGTAGGACCTACGAGGACCTCTTTTTTTAGCACGATGACTCCCAGATGAAGAGGCTCCTAGGGGGTTCGGGTGTACCCATATACACCGACTTGGTCCCGATCTAAGATTTTCAACAACCATTATTATTATCAATCCACTCTATCCCGTACTATTATATATATATATATATTGACACACACACACATACATATAACATGTATGGGCTAAAACTATGGCTAAAAAATGTAAGTCCGTAAATCCATTACCAAGGGTAAATCCAAAACATAAATCATCATAAAAGTGTAGAAATGGTCGAAATCTCTCTCGACCGAGGTAAATAGTAGTAGCAAAATTATGGACCAAAATCTTTCTTGGTCAAATCTCTAAAAGATTATTTTTGTCTCAAAGGCTCATAAGTTACTCATTAAGATGGTACTATTTCCAACTTTAAGTAATTAGTGTTAAAAGTGAAAAGTGGGAACAAATCCCTTTTTAGGAAAAGATTAGTAAAATCATATTTTAGTTGGAATCGTACCATTTTCTATCTAAGTGATCATGAATATACTGAATGTATACATGCCATCATCAGTTTCCAAACAATAGATTTATAAGTACTATTATGTCTATAAACTATGGCCAAGTTCTTTATAAGGATAAAATACTTCCCAAAATCCAACCAATATCATAATCACGACTTTAGGACCAATAATTAATATATATATATATATATATGACTTAAACATACCATCATAATTTAGAGAAAACCATCACAATCCATTGGTTAATGTATTAAACATCATACTAAAGGTTCATTAGTCTCAACTATGCCTAACATGCTAGCCACCTAAGGTAATAGTACCATAGAAGTATAATAAATATTTCACCATAAGGGTCAATTACCATTCTAGCCCCAAAACTCATAATTTAGACTAAGTCAAGGTGTTCTAACATCAATTACATCGTAACATCTCTACCTAATAAACAACATATATAAAACACCATCTCAAGAAGAAGAGTAGGCAGAAGCCTACCTTGATGTTGAACTACAATCCTTGAATTACCCACAATAATCCATCTTTAATCTACGACTTTGAAATGCCATCACGCGATCGTAATAAAAACCTATACATTATTAAGAGTAAAATGAGACCCATATTGCTGTAATAAAGGTTGGGTCAAATTTTGGGTCATGAACGGACCTGCGGAGCCTGCAAATAGAATCCAAAATTAAAATCTTTATGAGGTCCCTTGAAGGTCAAGGAATGCATACTCCAAAGTTGAGCACAAATGGAGCACAAATCGAATCTCAAATCAACTCTCAAAGTTCAGAAATTAAAAACCTAATTTCTATGAACTTTACTATCAATAAGGAAAGAAATTGAAGAAAAAATTAATGAGAAATGACCAATAAGAGTTAGGTTAGCTTACCTCATCTTATAAGGATGATTTTCCACTTATTCTTCCCTTTGAACTCTCAATTTGGTGTAAAATTGGTGGAAGAAGTGATAAAAATTTGGGTGGGGAAGAGGGAATTTAAAGCCACCATGTGCTGTTTAAGCGGTCACCCTATTGGTTAAGCGATAACTACTTAAGTGGATCCAATATCTCTTAACCAATCTGGTAATCCTGGTCCGGTATCGCTAAAGTGACTCCCAAGTCGCTTAAGCGACGCTCGCTTAAACGAACAAAGTATCACTTAAGCAACCATTGATTAGATGGTCAATGTTGCTCAAGTGACATAATGTCGCATATGCAATGACTGTTTAAGAAGGCATATTATAACTTAAGCAATCGTATCAAAAAATTGATACGCCAGATATTTCCTAAGTCTGAAATAGACTTTGATCGGGTGCTCGAGATATATTCGAAACCCTGTATGCACAAATAAAATATGCTACCATACCAAATTTAATGTTTTGGACTCAATGGAATCTTCGAAACTTTTATCTAAGATCATTTTGACCAAGTATTGGGGCCATACCTGTAGTTCCATTTTTTACATAATTCGCCCAATAACCCAAAACAAGTCTAGAAGCCTTGGGACCTTTATCAAGGGTCCCCCTAGTCTAAAATCAACATTCTAGAGCTGATGGCACTGTCAGAATTCTCATCTGAGGTCATCTACTAGCACCTTTGGTCAGAGACCAAATCCTAAAAAATGAAAGCTCCAAAATAGAGAAATGAAGCTAAAATCCAAATAAATAGTTCGATAATCAATCCGACAGTTTCGGCAAGTAATAAATGACATGTAGCTGCTATAGGAAGGCTCAAAATAGCAAAAATATACATAAATTAAGGAAATGGCCTGGAGGGTCATTACAATATCCACTACTACAAGGACTTTTATCCGCAAAAGTCAATGGATAGAAAGATCACGAAAGCTCAAAGGAATAAGGTACTAGGTGTTAGCCTCCAAAGTTTATATTTTAATAATGACAAAATAACAAGTGAATCCTTGCAGGATATTAAAGATCATTGATGAAGAAAACTGGCTCTAAAAAAGAAAGGACATTCGATCACAAGAAGATTACGACATTCTAACAAGCATCGTAGATAAATCAAATATTTTGAAAAAAGGAAGAAAAGTCATCATCCTAGAATCACAGAAGAATGAAATCACGGTAGAACAAGATCAATCAAAGAATCAATCAAGATCTAAATAAAATAAGGAAGGACACAATCATCAAATAAGACATCCAGACTAAGAGAAAAGAAATATCACGAACATATCTGATATGGATGTGATCCAAAGCCGTATATGGACATATCAAACGACTATATTTCTCAATCAAGAAATCAATCTAAGTCCTTGATTGAGAAGAAATATCTTGGGTTTCTTTATGAAGAATATCAACCAAAGACTATAAAAGAAGAAGACTGAAGATAGACACTACTTACACAACTTCAAGGAGAAAATTCAAAGTGTCTCATTCTTAGTCTTACAAAACTCTGTAACGTTAGTTTATAATTGTTATATAAAGAGTAAGATTGAGTCATATTTGTAACATAAACTGAAGCTATGTCACAAGATCTGAGAGGAAAATAAGTCTTTAGAACTTGTTTTCTATCATTGTACTCAAACAAAACCTTCAAAGATCTAAAGGAAACTTAAAACCCAAGGAGACTAGACGCAGGCACTGGATTGGTGTGCCAAACTAGGATAAATCTTTGTGTTGTTTACTTTATGCTTTATTATTTACGTATTTAACTATTTAAGTTTAATTTTTTTGTGAAGTGTGTTGATCTGCAAGCAAGTCGACTGTGAGGAGTCAGTAGTCGACTCACAGAAGAAAATTTTAATGCACCTCCCTCTTGAATTTTAATTGGTATCAGAGAAGGTCTCATAGATAACATTGTATAACCGCAACTGAGTAAAGATTAAATGGTCACATACCAAATTCTTGGTGCTCTTCTTCAGGATGGTCACTCTTCCACATGGCCACCATTCTTTAGTGGACAACACTACTCATACTGGAAAAACAGATTCACCATCTTTTTCAAATCAAATGACTACCAAGCCTGGGTTATCATAAAAAAAGTCCTAAGCCAATTCCAAGGCTCAAGCAAAAGCAAAAGGACAAGGATAAAGAATCAAGTAGTACTGATATGGAATATTTTGAAAATTTCGATATTACCAAAGAACAACAGGAGGCAAACCAAACTAACGCATGTGCTATAAGTTTACTTTTATGTGTAGTTAGTGGAGAATAATGTGGAAGGATCTCAACGTGTGGGACAATAAAAGAAATATAGGACAAACTGGAGGTAGCCTATGAAGGACCACCAAAGACAAAAAGTCAACAATTATTGCTCTTGTAAATGAATATGAGTTATTCAAAATGGAGGGAAATAAGGATATCGAATCAATGTTCGCCATATTCATTAAATTATCTGTAAACTGAAATCACTGGGAATGATCTATCCTCACAGCCTGCAAGTCCAGAAACTAATCCAAAGTCTCCTAAAGATTTAGCAAACCAAGACAACCATTCTAGAAGATGGATATATTTACAACATGGCTAATGATGAACTGCGAGGTAACCTTATTACATATGAGAAAATTAATATCAACAGGTTTCATAAGGACTAAAAGAAAAAACCAGTAGCTTTTAACGCTACTCCAATTGGAGAGGAGAATGTTTTAGAAGATGATAATAGTGAAGGTATGACCCTCATCAAGCATGGTTTAAGGCAGATTTATGAGACAGAGACAACAAGGATCCCAGGAGGCCAAAGTAATAATTTCATCAGAAATAATGAATGCTGCTACTATAGTGGAAAGCCTGGTCACTTCAAATAAAATAGTCTAGAATTGAAAAAAAAAACATCCAGGAAAAATCAAAACTTTGGAGCCTAGAGTGATAAAGATGAAATTGAAGAGAGGTAGAAGCCGCAAATATGTGCTTCTTGGCAACTGGTGAATGTAGTGAGGTAAAAATACATGATTGCCATAATTGTAATACTCTTAAATCTAACCTGGATATGATTACTGATGAACTTCAAAAAGTTATAGATGAGTATAACTCACCCAAGAGAAGAAAAGTTGCAAAGCTAAATTTAAACAAAAACTCAAAGAGGAACGACGAAACTAGAAAATAGAAATTGAAGCATGTCAAATTAAAATTGACCTACTTTATGAAGAGCTTGATGATATGAGAGTAAAATTAAATAATTTTTGGGCATACCCAGTCCATTGTTTCATAAAATCAAACTCGCTTAAAAATTACTCGATTTCCTCATTAGGGTCGTTTAAATTCAATAAGAGCTATTTCTCCTATCGAGGGCCTGTTTGTTTCATCATTGGAGCCAAAAAATGTATGGGTTTAGAAGCGCAAAGGGAGTACATATAACCTACAAGGACCTGGGTACTTAAGAAGAATTAATCTCCTCATTTTGTAGGAGCATGTTTGCAAGATCCATAATAAGAAGGAATTAATGACGGATGTTCCAAAAATATAGATGTGTGAAAATTCTGAGATGATTTTCTGTTTAAATTGTTCTATGTAAGTATGTTAGAGTCAAGTATTTTCTGTCCATGTTATTTTTGGTTCTCAAAATTTTGTGTCAATAATTTATGCATTATATTTTTGGACACAAATCATTTTTACTTAGTCAAATCCTATTTTTTACTGAAGGAAACTATTTTTTACCACTATATTCTATTTACTTAATCCATTTTTTTTACCTTATTTTAAAAAGGGGACTCCTTTTAAAAGGTTGCCATCATTATTTCACCATTTCCCATACGTTCTCTGCCACTCTTACTCTTCCCCAAGATACATACTTTTACTTCTATCTATTCCCTTTCACTTCATGCCTTTTCAGTTCTCCATTCCTAACTCTTCCCTACAGTTGCCTTCCTAGGTTCTTTTAATTGGTTCCCCTTCTTCCCCCTCTGTTCTCTTTTAAATCTCATCTATCTCTTTCTCATGATAAAAACCCACTTCATGGCTAATGTTTTTAGAATTTTCTATGATGGTCCCGCTCCTCTTTTAGAATCCTTCGATGAGTCCTTGTCTCAGTCCATTCTCCTCAAGAGACGATGACCCCCTTTTAGCCTAGTCTCCTCTAAAAAACCTCATCCTAATCCCTCTTTCTCACTCCCTCTAGAAGAGATGCACCAATTTTGGACAAGATCTCATGGAGAGAAATTCCTTTCCTAACAAAATTTCTCTATCATTCCTGGTCGCATCATTAATCTTAATTTTCTTAAAGATGTCTTTTGCAAAGCCAATCATTTCTTTAAATTTCAAGATCTTTCCTTACTTTTTCACCTCTGTGGACTTCAAGCTTATAAAGACTATGCCTGTATGTTTTATGCTAATCTCTGTCTTTCCCCTGATAGTGGTGAATTTGAGACTCTTGTGCTAGGTACAAGAATTGTCTTGAATAACTTTCTGTTTGAAAATATTTTTGACACCAAGTTCTACGGTATGGTATCCTTCATGAATAATAACCGGCCCAAGGTCTTTGAAGTGGGCTTTAAGACAAAAAGTTTTTATCTGATTCTGACTTTTTGACTAAACTTTGGTCCCCCATCTCTCTTCTTTAAATATTGTATTATGGTCCATATAGTTGCAACCACTCTACTTCTCAGAAAGGGATCTCTGAGCAACATCACTTGTCGTGATGTCTTTGTGTTATACTATATTATCAACAAGATCAAAATAAATTGGGCAACTTGGATATGAGAATATATGCTTGTGAGCACAATGGAAGCCAATGCTTCAGCCATTTTACCTTACGAACTACTTATCACCTAGATCCTCTTGTTATACTCCATTGATCTCTCTGCCTACCCCCTGTAGAAGTCACTGCAACTTATGATTCTAGAGCTTTCAGTATCATAGAGTATGTCCTAGTGGAAGATGAGTGTTGTAGGAGGGAGTTTGTTCGTGCAAAGGCTAAGACTTTAAAAGTAAGTCTATCGCTAACCCCCCCGTCTCTTTAATGAAGGAACTGGATGAATTTAAGCAACAGTTCAAGGCTATTGAGAAAGATATCATGCAACTCCAAGATTCTACTGCCAACCTCTTGGACCTTGGGAAAAGTACAAGATCTAACATAAGTATGGTCAGTATGGTGCTTGATAGGCTCAAACAAGAAGGAGTCACGTTGTTCTCTAGAGTGCTCTCTCACATGGACTCCTTGAAATCCCAAGTCTCTTCCTGAAATGATGATCTGGCTATCTGCATTAAAAACTCCTATTTTTTCTTTGTCAAAAACATTGAAAAATCATATGGCAAGTTTTTTCAAAACATGCATAATACTCTTACCTATTTTCTGGCAAAATGGTGAATAATTAATTTCTCATTCAAAAGGGGGTTCTATCCCTTACGTCTTTGGGTTGTAAAAGATTTTTTGATAAATTTGTTTTGATATTCTTAGCTATGACCATCCGTGGTTATCAACTGCCTATATAAATTACATGTTGCTCTATTTTTATATGTGTTATTTTCGTTTGCTGCTATTCTTTCTTACTATACCAAAAAGGGGAGAAATACAGGATAGAAAACACCCATCAGTCAGTAGGAACAAGTCAAATGTCAACATACAAAGGTTTGATAACAAAGCATGGAACAACCGAGATGATAAAAAGTCAGGGGGGCAAAGTACAAGTAGACTTTTTAAGTATAAAAGCCAACTGATGGTTACAAAGTCAGGGGGAGCAAGCTGATTGACAGGAAAGTCAACTAATGTTTACTCATGTTTGTCATTATCAAAAAGAGGAAGATTGTTAGCCTCCAAAGTTTATATTTTAATAATGAAAAAATAACAAGTGAATCACTGATGAAGGAAGCTGGCTCTAGAAAAGGAAGGACATTGAATTGCAAAAAGATTATGGCATTCTAACTAGCATGGCAGATAAATCAAATATGCTGAATAAAGAAAAAAAAGTCATCATTATAGAATCACGGCAGAATGGGAATCATGTTAGAACAATATCAATCAAAGAATCAATTAAGATCTAAACTAAAGAAGGAAGGACACAATCATCACACGAGACATCCAAACTAAAAGAAAAGAAAGATCACAGACATATCTGATATGGACGTGATCCAAAGACGTATATGGTTATATGGACATATCAAAAAACTATATCCTCAATTAAGGAATCAATCTAAGTCCTTGATTGAAAAGAAATCTTTTGGGTTTTCTTATGAAAAATAGCAATCGAAGACTATAAAAGAAGAAAATCGAAGATAGACACTACTTATGCAACTATAAGGAGAAAATTCAAAGTGTATTATTCTTAGTCTTACAAAACTCTGTAACATTAGTTTACAATTGTTATATAAAGAGTAGGCCCGAGTCATCTTTGTAACATCAACTAAAAATGTGTCATAAGATTTGAAGAGCAAAATAAGTCTTCAAAACTTGTTTCCTATCATTGTACTCGAACCAAACCTTCAATGATCTAAAGAAAACTGGAAACCCAAGGAGACTGGACATAAGCACTGGATTGGTGTGCCGAACCAGGATAAATCTTTATGTTTTTTACTTTATGCTTTATTATTTATTTGCTTAATTATGTAAGTATAAGTTGTTTGTGAAGTGTGTTGATCTACAGACGACTTGACTGTGCGGAGTCAGTAGTAGACTCATAGAAGAAAATTTTAATTCACCTGCTCTTAAATTTCACTAGGCTCGCTGGCTCCGAGCAAGACTCCCCAGATATCCTCTATGAAGAAACAACTGTTCTATGGGATTTTTTCACAAGTATCTCTTTTTATACCAACATCCTTACTTCACTTATAAACAACCAAAACTAAACCTTAACCACCAACTAGCTCTAAATGAAGAGAGGAAGGTTGATAGATACAAAAGAAGGTTGATACATACAAATTCAAACTACAACACACTAATACCACATCCATACCAACACAATAAGATGAAAAATTATCCAAGACAAAGGAAAACCAAGCAAGAACAATGAAATTATAACACCTAAAATATTTGGGCCCTTGAAAATTTCTAAGTTAAGCTCACTACCCAACCCACGACTCACCTTACGAGTTGTAAGGTCACCATACGGGTCGTAGAATACCAATTGTAGGGTGAACAATGAAGTTTCCCAAGGTGTTTGTTCTGAGTACAACTAGACTCAACGAGTTTTCAAGACTCTAAACAAATCATATAGTGCTTCTCATAGCCAAATCAGTGTGATGCCTAAATATTTCTACCTTGACAATGTCTAGGACTCTACGTGTTGTGATGACACCTTACGAGTCATAATGTGTGACTAGTAGGGTCAATAGTAAGGGTACTTTATCTATTGTTCAGACTACGATTCATGGAGATGACTCGTAGCTAGACATCATGAGTCGTATGGTGACCCATGACGACTTGGCGACTTTTTTTGCACTTTTAAGTAGGAAAATTCTTGTCATTTCCTTCCCCATACTTAGAAACCACATCTATAAAACACACAAAGGGGGTTATTTCCATCACTTAAACAAATCAAAACACTCTCTCAAACTCTCTTAAATTCCTAAGTTAAGAACACTAGGGTTTTCAAGGAATTAACAATTAAAGCTTCCAAGGGCTGATTTCTCTTTGTAATTCTTGATATCTTAGGCATGTTACTCTTCCTCACATTTTATTTTCTTAAAATAATGTATTTATAATTGTTATTCATGTGATTAAATTATGGTTTATGAATGTCGGTTGAGGGTTTTGGAACTTTAATGAATGGATTGTTTTTACCATGGCTTTTATGAATAATTCATGGTTTAAATTGATGGTTTTGAACTATTTGGGGTGCATGGGTGTGGTTAGTTTTAATGGGGGTGTGGTTTTCTATAAATTGATGGTTTTGAATATTATAATTGGTACACCCCAACCCAATATTATGAAACCTTTTTTGAACATAAAGATATGCATATTGAACTATTTTTGGAACCATTGCATGATACAAAGAGAATATTAAAACATAATGGTTTTGATTTAATGAATAAAGGGGGTCATGACATTCCCTCACACTGATTTAATAAATAAAGGGGGTCGAGGCATACCCCCAGGTTAATGAAATTTTAATGGCATGATAATAATACTTGCAAGTGTAGTTGGTATGATGATACCAATAGTGTATGAATGATGTGTATCATTGGTTCAATGGATGGGAATGTGTAACTATTTTAATTAGGCTTAAATAGGGTTGTGTCTCTAGTCCATGAAAGTGTAGGTCCCAAGGGATCACTACTGGAAACCACATTTACCGGTGCGGGGGTCAAAATGGTCGGGTGTTCAAGTCACCATTTATTTATGACTGGGTGTTTATGTGACCCTTGATTTATGCCTCAGTGGTTCAATTCCACTGAACACATATGATTATTCTTTGGTTCATGAGACTAATATGCATAGGGACCTTTCAGTAAGGGGAGTTGAGCCCAAATAGCCCATGGATGCTTTTTCATAATGGTTAAGCTACATAGTCCAGGCTAATGTTTTAAAGTTCATGTTAAGAATTGTTCCCTATCCCAGTATGTTACATATATATGTATGTACAATGTGTGCATGTGTATTTTATTATGGTTTTGACTTGGGATTATTTTATTCCTTCCCTGAGTTACATGATAATGCTCACCCTGCTAATTATCTTTGGATACTGTATCCCATGCAATGCAGAAATCAGAGACACTTCTACTTTTCTTAGACAATGATAGGATTTCTAGGTTGTCATCGGTTAACTTTAAAATGTTAAGCTTTCATTGTTTAGAAGGGCTATTATTTTGAAGTCTTCTTTCATTATGTCTTAGACTACTTTTATCGGATTCTTCTGGATATCGTCTGGGGCATATCCCAACTTAGATAGGTTTTTGTCTATTTAAAGGCTTAGTAGATTATTGTGGATTAAGATTGATATTATGGATTCTTAACACATTCTTATTATTGTCTATTTAATCTTATTATATGTTTGGAATTTATTTGCTGCTAGTGTATTGTATTTTGTTTGACTGGGAAAACGGGATGGTCTTCGGTCCATGTGGACTTGAGATACCCATCATGGCTAGGCACTGGTTTGGATCATGACAAGGTTGGTATCAGAGACAGACTTCATGGTTAATTAGGTATCCACAAAGTCGTGTCAAGTAAAGTCTCTTTTATGGGTGTGTAGTGCGTCACACTTATGAGGGAGAGGCTAAAGGCATATAGGAATGTTTCCCTTTCATGTATTCTAGTTTTAGGCTGTAGGGTCTTGGATGTTGAAATCTCCTCTAATTTTGTTTGTTTGCATTTTAGATCACATCTCTCTGAAGATCTGATATTCGTGTAAACTTCTCTGTCCCGCTTGAGGACAAGGTGGATGGAACCCCTCCTATTTATGGGGTATAGAACCGATCTTAGGTCCTTCTTCTAATTACCCCCGTGGAGTTCTACCAGTCCCTACTAGTACTCCTCAGGTTCCTCAAGTTGATAGTACTTATTCCCCAATGCCCCATGGTGATCTGTCTAATGCTGAGTTTTGCTAGTCGATTTATTTGCTTACTTAATTGCTGGTCGGTCAGTAACTCCAGTTTGAGTTTGTTGCTTCTGTCTTTCCTTCTTCTGAGGCCACAAGGGTTGATGTAAGGCCCCATAAAATTTCTTAGCTTAAATCAGTCCTTTAAGCTTGTAAAGCGGGTCCCATACTTAGAAAATTCTATCTAAGTTCCCAGATTTAGTTTATTTTTGGCCTTCAAAAGTTGGTAATCTCATTTTGCTACCTTAATGTCCTTTAATGGTCCATATTTTTGTTAATTCACGATCATAAAGGTCAATAGGTGTTCCCGGACAAGTTTTGAATTTTTTGAACCTCATTTAGACCACGTTTGGTGTCCCAAAATAGTGGACCAACGCGATATTGGTGCGATGCGTCACCTATCACGTTGGTTAACATTGTTGCAGGGATTTCTGGTAAAACTACTGAGGCTTGGCATGATCATGGAGTGACACATTGGGTATCGCATTGATGTATCGATGCGTCGGTCGCCAATCGCTTTAATGCCCAATTTTCAGTCATTAAATATCCATATTTTTAAGGGAAAAAGGGTCAATTTCCCACCCCTATATAAGCCAATAACATGAGATTCAACCCTTATTTCACCAAAATATTGTTGTTACCTTCAAATACTCTTAAGAACAAGTCTAGGGTTTTCATAGGAGCTTCAAATTCAAGAGATTCTACCGTTTGTTTTCAAGAACTTTCCATGCAAGGTATGTCAAGTGTTCATTCATGGATTCCTTTCATCCATGAAGCCCAAGAATTCAATTTTAAATTATGAATTGTGATGTTTATATTATGGATTGATTATGTTCATGTTGTTATTGTTGTAGGATTCCCAAATTGGAATCTTTATATGTTGTTTATGAAACTACGCTAGTATATGGGTTGAAATTTATGAAATCGAGTTGAATTAGGGAATCTTGTGGTATTAATTTGATTTCATGCCTAAGCCCTAAGTTATGCATACTAGGTGTTTGAAAAAATGCCTAAGAGAATAATACTTGTGCATTATGTCTCAATAGAACCAAAATGATTAATTCATGTTACCATTGTGTTCAAAATGACTCCCATGCTATTGTTATGCCTTGTAATAGTTTGATGTAATTCTCATGAGATTAGGCTTAGGGAATTATGACATGTTTATATGCACTATTATTCATATGTAAGCTTAGAGAATGCAAATACTTCATGAAAATGTCCAATGATAGTACTATGAAATATTGATCATGATTATGTGTTCAAGAAGTGTCATGTCTTGTTAGTTTCATGCTATCAAGTCCAGGAGGTACTTGTATCCAACAACTTAGTTGTATGCCTAGAGTCAACGTCAGTTTCATGATAAATCTCAGTAACGCCATGATTAGTAGTATTCTTAGTCAGTTTCAGAACTCAGTAGAATTCAGTCAGTTACATGACTCATTAAAACTCAGTAATATTAGTAATCCCTGTAATCTCAATCAGTTATCAGATCTCAATAGTATTTTGCCTGTCAACAAAACTCAATGAACTCAGTCCAGTTCAGTTCAGTTAATCATGTTCAGTGTCTACTCAGATGAGAGTAGGATTCAACACGAGTGAGCCTAAGGATGGGAACTCACCTGTTAGTAGAGGGTGTGATGCTTAGAAGCAATCCTTGTGCTCCAAAACTACGTAGCCAGTGTAGGTTGAGACATCAAACCTACTAGTTGAGGGTAGATGAGATGGCTTAGCCTGTTATTTGAGGGTCCCATTGTTCTCCTTAGAGTACCTGTTAGATGAGGGATTTCTCATAGCTTGTTCTTACCAGTGGCATGGTATTGACACCTGATGATAGGCGAATTTACACGCCTATATCAATATATTTTGCCCATATTTTAGCCTAGTTTTGAGAACAAATTATATATTTCATGCACTTTTAGTCCTTTTTCCTGTAAATGAGCTAACGAACATGATTAGTAAAGTTTCAGGTATAAATGATGCAAAATACAGCATTTTATGGCTTACTTGACGCAAAAGAAAGATCAAGAACAAAGGAGAAGGAAGTGGGATGCCTAAAGGACCAAAACTGCTGCATGGAAAATCTGTCCCGGGCTAAAACAGCAATTCTGAAGACTTTGGGGACTTACAGACACAAAGCTGGATTGGGACAATGATACATTAACCTAGTACAATTGGGTTATGTATTTCATTAGTTTATTTGGATTATGATAATGTTACATTAACCTAGTACATTTGGGTTAAGTATTACATTAGCCTAGTAGGATTTGGTTATTTATTTCATTAGCTTAGTAGGAGTAGGATATGGGTATTATAAATACCCTATCATGCTAGATATTTTTAATGAACTCCTCCCTTAGTGGAGAGATACATTCAACAATTAATCTTCTTCCATCCCTCTCTTCTTCTACTACAACACTTCTAATCTACTCTTCTAATCTTTCCATTAATTCTATTTATCTATTCCACAACAAGAGAATCGTTACTTGCTAAGGAATCACGCCTCACGCCTATCACCTAAGCTACACGCCATTCACCAATATTGTGATATAATAATAATGCCAATCGTGATTTCCTTCGCATTCATGGGTAACTAAACCTCTCTGTTGGGGCTATGGAAGCCGAATGAGATACTATCTATTGCTGTGAGTTTGTGAGTTCGTGACACGTCTATTGCTTATATCATTATTCTGTTCATCTTAATCCACATTCTTTGCGGTTGCAAACGCAAGAATACGCCAGTCTAACATTTAACTTGTTCGAGAGAAAGGTTATTTGTCTGGAAAAGAGATAATGTCAAGGTAGTACGACACCCTTTCCTATTAAAAAGCTAGTGCCGTAACTGGACTAACCTCTTGGAGAATTCGTACCGTTAGACACGCTTTAAGCTTGAGAGAGTTAAAGTGAAATAGTCCTTGTTTAGGTCGAGAGATGCTTGGATTTACCATCGCCTACAATTCTCTATAACTACATGCATGTCACAATTCTACACACTCATAGGCAATAGAGACGTATACCTCAGAAGGTGGACATAACCCCAACGCTTCAATTCTCATTGTTTACAACTTACGTAACAATCCTTCTCCTTTTACTTTGCTATTTTCAGCTTTTTACTTTATTGTTTTGGTTACACATTACAATCCCCCATCATTACGAGACTTGCACTAAAAGTCTAGTAATTCTGCTTACTTGTTGACCAAGCTATTCTCTGTGGGATCGATACCCAACCCAGTTGGGTTCTATATTTGCTAACGACCGCTTTACACTCCTACGAGAGCTGTAGATTGAGCGTTATCAAAAATTAGCGCCGTTACCGGGGAATACGAGTGTCAATCAAGTTCGTGATAATTACTAGACCCTTTGGTCAAAGATTCTCGTACTTTTACGTTTAGTTTTTGTTTTTGTTTATTACAGGTTTTTACTTTAGTGCATGCCCCATACTAGAAGTTCTGGTCAACCGTTATTACCAATCAATCCTGAACCACAACGAATTAGAAGAATGAAAGCACAAGCTGAAATCGACAGGATGGCTGCTCAACACGAGCAAGCAAGATTAGCTGCTCTTGCCGCTGCTCAAGTCCAACAAAAAAACATTGATAATCCTAGGCGAGCAACAAATCCTGACGATGAAGATTTAGGTGATGACGAGTTGATAAACCCAAGGCATGTTGCTGAAACTACGACACCTGCCAACAGAAGAGGTCGACAAGCTCGGTATAGGTATGATCGCCAACCTTTGCAGCCAGCTTTCGACGATGATGATGATGATCTTGATGGTGCCGGAGCCACTGGAGCTATAATTCCACCACCATTAGCGCCCGGAGCCAAGTTCAACATCACAAGCACCATGATTCAGTTATTGCAACTCAAGGGATTATTTGGTGGACTAGCAGGCGACGATCCGAATATGCATCTCATCAACTTTATTTCTACATGCAAGTCTTTTGACAATCCTGGTGTTGGTCAGAATGCTATTCGATTACGTCTATTTCCATTGTCTCTATCTGGGGAGGCAACACTATGGTTGAATGGGCTGACTCCTAATTCAATTACAAATTGGAGGCAATTGAGAGACGCCTTCCTAGAAAGATTCTTTCCGCCATCCAAACGAGCACAATTGAGAGATGAAATCAGCAACTTCCGCCAGCTTCCCACTGAAGCTCTTCATGAAACATGGGAGAGGTTCAAGACAAAGCTAGCGAGATGCCCAAACCATCACATGACTAATGTTCACCTCATGGAGATCTTGTATAGAGCCTTGAATTCAATAACTAAACCAGTGGTGGATAATGCAGATGGAGGTTCTTTTATGGACCTCACCTTTGGTCAAGCAAGCAATATGCTAGATCGCATGACGAAACAAAGTAGAGCTTGGCATACCAGGGATTCTGAGGTAGCAAGCCCCACTTTATCTATTGGCATGACTGCAGACCAAAGAAGAAGAGAAGAAGAACGTGATCAAGACATGGCGCACATGAAAACACAAATGGATCTTCTGAAAAAGCATTTATTATCTGGGAAGACCGAAAAAGTAAAAGCTGTGACGCTAAAAGGAAGAGACGAATCTGATTCTGAAGAGGAGGCCAACTACTTGAACAATCAGGGGGGTTTCCGCGGGAATGCCCAAGGAAACCAAGGTCGGAACTATTATGATAAATCTGGAAGCAAAGACCAAGGTAGTTGGAAGAAAAACAATGAAAAGAGTGGTTTGTACGTTCCCCCTGGTAGACGTGACACCACCACATCTAATTCTGGAAGTATGGAAGACATGATGGCTAAGTTATTGAAAGGAGTGGAAGCAACGAGCGCGGGAGTTATGGAGGTGATTAATGATTTGTCCTCCATGAAGCAATTAGTTGATTCTCATTCCACTTCTATCAAGCAAATAGAGCAGCAATTGAGCCAACTTTCAACAACATTCAATCAAAGAAAGGCTGGCACCTTACCGAGCGATACTGTGCAAAACCCAAGGAATGATGGGTCATGCATGGCCATCACTACCAGAAGTGGTAAGGTGTTGGAAACTTCAGCAAAAGGCAAACAAGTGGTTGACGAAATTGTGGACATGGACGTTACACCTAGTGACGTGCAGCCTGAAAAAATGGAAAAACGGAAGCAAGAGGAGAAGAAAGCCACGGAGAGAGCACTTCCATACCCACCACCACCTTTTCCCCAAAGATTGAAGAAGGTGGCGGATGACACTAAGTTCAACAAATTTATGACTATGTTAAAGCAGCTGACCATTAATGTTCCACTGGTAGAGGCACTTGAACAAATGCCTGGGTATGCAAAGTTTATGAAAGATCTTTTGACTAAGAAAAGGATAGCAAGTTATGAGCTGAAGGATAATGTGCATCATTGTAGTGCAATTGCTACCCGATCGATAGCTCAGAAGAAGGCCGACCCCGGAGCTTTCACTATTCCTTGCACCATCGGATCTTTGAACTTTGCCAAAGCATTATGTGACTTAGGAGCCAGCATCAACTTGATGCCATTATCGATATACAAGAAGTTGGGGTTAGGAGATCCTACACCAACCAATATGAGGCTTGTCATGGCAGATAGGTCGGTAAAACAACCTGTTGGTATTCTATGCGATGTCTTGGTAAAGGTTTCTTCATTTATCTTCCCAGCAGACTTTGTCATCTTGGATTGTGAAGCAGATTCTGAGGTTCCCATAATCTTGGGGTGCCCTTTCCTTGCTACAGGAAGTGTGCTCATTGATTTGAGAGCTAATGAGCTTTCATTCCGAATAAATGACGAAGTGGTTCGTTTTGATATTTGCAAATCAATGAAGCAACCCAAAGATCTGAGTGTATTTTCTGTGGCTGATGTTGTCCTTGATGATGAGAAAGAACGACTTGAAGAAGAGCAAATTCTTGATGATCCTTTGGAGGTTTTGGTCATGAAAGGAGAGATTGAGGATGCTGAAATTTCTGAAGAAGCTATTTGTGCTCTATCGGGATTAGGGACCTATCGCTATACTCCCAAGAAGCTGGATCTTGATCTCCAGAATTGACCCACACCACCAGCTAAGCCATCTATTGAAGAACCACCCACGTTAGAATTGAAGGAGCTGCCAAGTCATTTAAAGTACGCATTCTTAGGAAGCGAAAACACTCTTCCAGTCATAGTGGCAGCCGATTTGGGTGAGCAACAAGTTGTAGCTCTTATTGCAATCTTACGCAAGCATATTAGAGCCATTGGATGGACCATTGCGGATATTATTGGTATTCCACCTAGGATTTGCACACATAAAATTCAGCTTCAAGAAAAGTGCACACCCACAATTGAACATCAAAGGCGTTTAAACCCGCCTATGCAAGAAGTGGTGAAGAAGGAGATTATCAAGTAGTTAGACACAGGAGTTGTATATCCTATCTCTGATAGCACATGGGTAAGTCTTGTACAATGTGTTCCCAAGAAAGGAGGTATGACGGTGGTCGCAAATGCGAAGAATGAGCTTATTCCACTCAGGCCCGTTACTGGATGGAGAGTATGCATGGACTACCACAAGCTGAATTCTTGGACACTCAAGGATCACTTCCCCATGCCATTTATGGACCAAATGCTAGATCGATTAGCGGGGAAAGGATGGTTTTACTTCTTGGATGGTCATTCAGGTTATAATTAGATTTGTATTGCTCCCGAAGACCAAGAGAAGACAACGTTTACATGCCCATATGGTACGTTTGCCTTCAAACGTATGCCATTCGGGTTATGTAACGCACCAGCCACCTTTCAACGTTGTATGATGTTTATTTTCTCTGATATGGTTGAAGACACTTTGGAGGTATTTATGGATGGCTTTTCAGTTATTGGTGAGTCTTTTAAAGCGTGTTTGGCAAACTTGAGCATGGCATTGCAAAGATGTGTAGAGTTTAACCTTGTGCTGAATTGGGAGAAGTGCCACTTCATGGTAAAAGAAGGAATCGTTCTTGGGCACAAGATCTCTGAAAGAGGAATAGAGGTTGATTGAGCAAAAATTGAGGTTATTGAGAAGCTACCGCCTCCAATTTCGGTGAAGGGAGTTCGTAGTTTTCTTGGCCATGCTGGGTTCTATCGTAGATTCATCAAAGACTTTTCCAAAATTTCTAGTCCATTGTGCAAACTACTGGAGAAAGATGCGAAGTTTGACTTTAATGAAGATTGCTTAAAGGCATTCGAATGCCTTAAAGGAAAACTCAATGAAGCCCCTATCATGGTAGCACCAGATTGGACGCTCTCGTTCAAAGTTATGTGTGATGCTAGTGGTGTAACCGTTGATGCTGTTCTTGGACAGAGAAAGGAGAAACTATTTCATCCTATTTACTATGCGAGTAAGGTCCTAAATGAAGCCCAAAGGAACTACACTGTTACTGAACAAGAGCTCCTAGCGGCCGTGTATGCGTTTGAGAAGTTTCGTGCCTACCTATTGGGTACTAAGGTGATCGTCCATACAGACCATGCAACTCTTAGGTATCTAATGACGAAGAAGGATGCAAAACCAAGGTTGATTCGATGGGTGTTGCTGCTGCAAGAGTTCGATTTTGAGGTCAAAGCTAGAAGAGGTTGCGAGAACCAAGTGGCCGACCATCTATCTCGACTTGAGAATGAACATGTGGTGCAACCTGAAATTCAGATTGATGATGCATTCCCTAACGAGGAGATATTAGCAATAACAATGGAGAAATTACCATGGTATGCTGATTTTGCAAATTTCGTGGTGAGTAATATGCTACCTGCCAATTTATCCTACCATTAAAGAAGAAAGTTCATGCATGACGTTCAGCACTACTATTGGGATGAGCCTTATTTGTTTTGAAGATGCGCGGATGGTATCATTCGACGATGTAAATCCCATGAAGAAGTGCCCACTATATTAGAAGCATGCCACACTTCGCAAGTTGGAGGAAATCATGCAGGCAATCGAACGGCAAGAAAAGTTTTGCAAAGTGGTTATTATTGGCCTTCGATATTCAGAGATGCATACGACTATGTTAGAAGGTGTGACCAATGCCAACGTCAAGGTGCTATTTCAAAACACCATGAAATGCCCCTGTCCAAAATTCTGGAGGTAGAACTCTTTGATGTGTGGGGTATTGATTTCATGGGTCCATTCGTGAATTCGTTTGGAATGAAATACATCTTGGTTGCGGTGGATTATGTTTCGAATTAGGTTGAAGCTGTAGCATTGGTTGACAACGAAGGAAAGCGTGTTGTAGCGTTCTTAAAGAAGAATATCTTCTCTCGCTTTGGAGTACCTCGTACTATCATAAGTGATGGAGGATCTCACTTTTGCAACAAGCTATTCAAATCTGTATTGGATAAGTATGGTGTCAAGCAACATAAGGTGGCTACACCTTATCATCCCCAAACTAGTGGACAAGTAGAGGTTTCCAATCATGAGATCAAGCAAATCCTTGCAAAGACGGTTAATGCTAATAGGAAGGATTGTTCTAGGAAGCTAGATGATGCACTATGGGCGTATAGGACTGCATTCAAGTCACCCATTGGTATGTCACCTTATCAGCTAGTTTATGGGAAGGCTTGTCATCTACCCATTGAGCTCGAGCACAAGGCATTGTGGGCATTGAAGCAATTAAACTTGAATTGGGATGATGTGAAGAATCTGAGGTTGGAGCAGCTGAACGAACTAGATGAATTCCGTCTCCATGCATATGAACGATCGAATTTATATAAGGAGCGGATGAAGAAGTATCATGATCAGCGGATTGTTCAACGAAACTTCCAAAAAGGTGACATGGTACTACTCTTTAACTCCAGATATAAGCTCTTCCCAGGTAAGTTAAAATCGAAGTGGTCTGGTTCATTTAAAGTCATCCAAGTCTACTCGTCTGGAGTAGTCGAATTGGAAGGCAATAAGGGTGTTGTTTTCAAAGTGAATGGCCAACGTGTTAAGCCTTATATCGGTCCTCTTGACTCGATGAATGACATGGCCATCACTTATCTCGATGAAGTCTAAGTAATCGAGATTATTACGTAGAGCCACGACAATAAATGAGGCGCTAGATGGGAGGCAACCCATCGTTTTATCATTTTATCATTTTATCGTTTTGTCGTTTTGGTACTTGTTTCATTTTTTGATAAATGAAAATCCAAAAATAAGAGTCGTGCCACGACCAAAACTAAGGCGCTTGGTGGGAGGCAACCCATCGTACTAATCGTTTTCGTTTGGTTTTGAGCAAAAATAGGTGCAAGAAGTATTCAACGAGGAGATTGATTTCAATTGATGATTTGGACGCATTGTATGGTAAAGTTGGTAAGTTAGGAATGGTGATGCATAAGGCTATAGATTGAGCGTTATCAAAAATTGGCTATAGGCCACGAACGATGCACAACCTATCCTATAGCCTAAGGTCTCGGAATCTAGTGTGCTATACACTATGCGCCGCCTATTCCTAGGTATGCTTTTGACTATGCGCCGCCTATGCTATGGCATTTGGTCTCAGTATCTCATATGCCATAGACTATGCGGCACATATGTCTACAAATGCCATAGACTATGCGGCGCATATGTCCCATTATGCTATAGACAATGCGCTGCATATGTCATGTCTATGCTAAGTATTATGCGCCGCATATGTGGGAATTTTGTCTCAAAAACTGATTGTAAATGGGTCATAACCCGACCCATACTCTTCCTATATAAAGGGGACTTAGTTTTATAACACAACCACACTAGAATATACCCTAAAGGCGCCGCATACTCTTCCAAATCTTCTTAAAATTTTCTTCTTTTGCTCCTCCAATTCACAAAACCATCTCCACAAGTTTCAAGAAAGTAAGTACTCTCTTATTCTTCATTTATTTATCGTAAGTACTACGTTGCTATGTTTATTATGAATTGCTAAATCGTATAAGATTGTTGGTGATGTTTATGTGTTTGGATAGTTGATACAAAATCATGTGAGTGAACAAATACGTAGGAAAATCTTGACTTGTTTCCGACTTGAATTTGGTTTCAATAGCATTGTTATGATATTTACGGAATTACTTTGGATATGAACATTGCTTAAGATTGTATTTTGAATACTTACATGTTAGACTATCCCGGCCGTCGGGATAAGACTTATAGGGCCTACCGACTTAGGAGGTTGTGATTGTTGTATGAATAACGATTCCATGTACTAACCCCTATGTAGTAGTGTTTCTATATCTACCATGAAAGTAGTCCAATAGCTGCAAGTAAGTGATGCATTGCTGATTTTCTTGTCGGAATAAATCCTAAAATGTATGTCGACGAAATCTGAGTAACTCGACTACTTTCACCTCACCGATTTGTGTTAACAAAACTAAGTGTGGGGTGGTACCCCTATTGCTTGCTTATAGATTGTATCAAGTGAGATTGTGCTGCAACTAACACTAATTCTAGTCTCAGGTACAATGGCACCTAAAGCAAGGCAAGGCAAGGAGAAGGCTACCACGTCCCAAAAGGGCAAGAAGAGAGGTCGAAAGGACCAAGGAGAATCATCCTCAGCACAACTACCCCGCAGAATGTTTGGAATAAAATGGGTTCTTGAGGAAGAAGCCAAAGCATGGTACATCAACAACAAAGAAAGAAAATATGTGCACGTCGACTTGATCAACAAGGAGACCTTATTAAAGAAGGAGCCGCGTATGTTGGCAAAAATAATGGCATTGAAGCTGGATTTCATCTTCCGCGACATGGGAGAATGCAACCTTGATTTAACAAGAGAATTTTATGCCAACTGGTCGCCGAACACAACAGGCAATGAAGTCAAAATTCGGGGCCAAGTGTTACAGCTCACCGCGGATTGGATCAACTCTTTTCTTGGCTTACCTTCGGTTGACACAGCACCATTCAAAGAGCTGTACAGCAGGCCTCCTTATAGAGAAATACGACACACACTTTGTGGTAGTAGATCGATGGCAAGGTGGGGCAGACATAAAGAAACCGGCCGACACAACACCTTCCCCTATGCTCCACTAAATAGGGAAGCAAGAATCTGGATGCGCATTGTCAACTCATGTCTTATTCCTGGGACTCAATACACCAAGATATCAAGAGATAGAGTGTGTTTGGTCTATGCTTTAATGACTAATGTCCCTATCAACTTTGGGGCAATCATTCGCTCTACCATGAGGAAGGCCAGACTCCACAAAAGGTCCCACTTCACATTTGGAAATTTGTCGACAGCAATCTTGCGGAAGGAGGATATCGAAGAGGAACCAGCTGACCACAAACTCCCACATAACCCAAAGAAGGTTGACCTCACCAAGGTCAAAGATGCTGAAACAACTCATGGTGTCAACCTTACTACTGCGGAGAGACATGCTCGTGATGAGAGTTTCTTCCGTTATCTCTATGGCATGACACGATTTACTATGATGAGTGGTGGACGTATTCCAACTGCTGTAGAGCTCCAACAACTGGACCACGACTACCCAATGAACATGCATGTACGGGAGATGTGTGGAGTGGGCGTATACTTTGAGGAACCTCTAGATGATGATGTGCCGACTGATGACGATCGATGCTTGCCTGATTCTGACGAGGAGGAGAACTCTGACGATGACTCTTATGATTATTCAGACGAAGGGGGTATGACCCCCGACATTAAGAAAGAGTCCGACTAACCAGGTTCTTCGTATTTATTTTCCACTGAGGGCAGTGTCCCGTTTAAGTGTGGGGTGGCGGTATCGCATGCTATACTTCTCTATTTGCATCTATGTTTGTTTACTTTTTTTTGTGTGTTTTTTGATTTTTTTTTGGTTAAGTTTTTTTTAGGAGTAAATTTTTTCTAGCTTCGCATGAAATTATTTTGATAGGCAGCATGAGATTATAACAAGAGTATGTGCTACGATTATGATTATTGAAACGTTTAGACTCCAGTTGTGACTCATTATGTGATATTGTGTGGTTCAATTCCTTCACTTGTTGGGTCAAGAGTCTATATTACTTCCAATCAAGTCGACCATGTACCTTGTGTGTGTGAGATAATAGTGTATTCTATGTTTGTGGCTGATGCTAGAACTTGCCTGGTATGTATGCAAAGCGAAAATAAGGAGTGTAAGTTTAGGAGATGATTTAGGCATTTCTTTGGCAACCTATATTTGTTTACCTTCAGTTTTACCTACCCATGGACATCATCCTAGTTAAACCCTTTTGAGCCTTTAGCCTATTTCTTTGACAACCTCATATGTAAGCCTAATCCATTTCTTTCAAAACCGTAATTTGATCCAAATTACTAAAGTACTTTAAAGTGAAAAAGTCATGTGACAACATAAGAGGAAATTGGGTGAGTATGATGCTTTAAATTGTAATGGTGCTTGAATGTGTTATGAAAAAGAAAGTGCTATCATAAGAGGTATGTTGAGAAAAGAAAAAGGAAAAAGAAAGCTAAAAAGTGAGTGTGCTTAAAATTGAAAAACGAAAGAGGAGAACAAGGGTGGTAGAATAAAAGAAAGAAGAAAGGTTGAAAGAAAAAAAATGTCAATGATACAATGTGATGTATTAAAGTGCTTAGGAACTTAGTCACTATTTCTGGCCAAAATAGTCCTACCCGTCCCTTAGCCTACATTACAACCATCAGAAGACCTATTTGATCCTAATCTTAGCATTCTGACATTTAGTGGAGTATTACACTAAGGGAAAGCCTATGGTCATCAGTTGCTACAAATGAATTCTTTGTGAGAGTGAGAGCAAGGATATGTTGATACCCATGTTTGAAAAATATGATATATTTGTGAGTGATTATGGGTACTATATTGTGAGACACACATGGTTGATGAGTTTTGGGTAGTTATATATGATTCCTTGTACCTTAATGTTTGCATGAGAGTTGATCACCAACACGAGTCTATGCTAGAGGGTAAATTGTTTCTACTTATGATCGGAAAGCTACTCTTTGTTGATAATTGTTGTGCTTGTCTTGAAGAATGTTTTGTGTTGTTGCTGTAAAAACCCTAAGTTGATGTTTAGAAGGACATGATATGTTGTTCGAGGACGAACAAAGCTCTAAGTGTGGGGTGTTGATGACAGGCAAATTTACATGCCTATATCAATATATTTTGCCCATATTTTAGCCTAGTTTTGAGAACAAATTATATATTTCATGCACTTTTAGTCCTTTTTCCTGTAAATGAGCTAACGAACATGATTAGTAAAGTTTCAGGTATAAATGATGCAAAATACAGCATTTTATGGCTTACTTGACGCAAAAAAAGCTCACGAACAAAGGAGAAGGAAGTGGGACGCCTAAAGGACCAAAATTACTGCATGGAAAATCTGTCCCGGGCTAAAACAGCAATTCTGAAGACTTTGGGGACTTACAGACACAAAGCTGGATTGGGACAATGATACATTAACCTAGTACAATTGGGTTATGTATTTCATTAGTTTATTTGGATTATGATAATGTTACATTAACCTAGTACATTTGGGTTAAGTATTATATTAGCCTAGTAGGATTTGGTTATTTATTTCATTGCTTAGTAGGAGTAGGATATGGGTATTATAAATACCCTATCATGCTAGAGATTTTTAATGAACTCCTCCCTTAGTGGAGAGATACATTCAACAATTAATCTTCTTCCATCCCTCTCTTCTTCCACTACAACACTTCTAATCTACTCTTCTAATCTTTCCATTAATTCTATTTATCTATTCCACAACAAGAGAATCGTTACTTGCTAAGGAATCACGCCTCACGCCTATCACCTAAGCTACACGCCATTCACCAATATTGTGATATAATAATAATGCCAATCGTGATTTCCTTCGCATTCATGGGTAACTAAACCTCTCTGTTGGGGTTATGGAAGCCGAATGAGATACTATCTATTGTTGTGAGTTTGTGAGTTCGTGACACGTCTATTGCTTATATCATTATTCTCTTCATCTTAATCCACATTCTTTGCGGTTGCAAACGCAAGAATACGCTAGTCTAACATTTAACTTGTTCGAGAGAAAGGTTATTTGTCTGGAAAAGAGATAATGTCAAGGTAGTAGGACACCCTTTCCTATTAAAAAGCTAGTGTCGTAACTGGACTAACCTCTTGGAGAATTCGTACCGTTAGACACACTTTAAGCTCGAGAGAGTTAAAGTGAAATAGTCTTTGTTTAGGTCGAGAGACGCTTGGATTTACCATCGACTACAATTCTCTATAAGCACATGCATGTCACAATTCTACACACTCATAGGCAATAGAGACGTATACCTCAGAAGGTGGGCATAACCCCAACGCTTCAATTCTCATAGTTTACAACTTACGTAACAATCCTTCTCTTTTTACTTTGCTATTTTCAACTTTTACTTTATTGTTTTGGTTACACATTACAATCCCCCCTCATTACGAGACTTGCACTAAAAGTCTAGTAATTCTGCTTACTAGTTGACCAAGCTATTCTCTGTGGGATCGATACCCAACCCAGTTGGGTTCTATATTTGCTAACGACCGCTTTACACTCCTACGAGAGCTGTAGATTGAGCGTTATCAACACCCTTCTAACTAGAGTTACAAGCTGGACCCCAATTCTATTTAGAAAAAGGGGCATGTCTATTAGATGAGTTCTCCCACAGTTTCAATTATAGAATCAAGACTTTTAGATATAGTCACCCAATATCAGTAATAAAACTCAGATAGTTCTATAGAACCTAGGACTATCAGATACAGTCACTCAGCTCTGTACGGAACTCAGCTAGTTCCATCAGAACCCAGACTTTCAGACACAGTCTCCCTGTATCAGTTAAATTAGTTATATCAGTTATCAATAACTCATTTTTTCAGTATTCAGACTTAGTAGTCAGTTTTTCTCACGAATCCAGTTACACACTCATGTATGTATTCTCACAATCATGTTATACAGTCAGTTAGCATTGTTCATGCAGATGAACCCTTTGCATTCAGGCTACCTCACTTACATACCAGTATATTCAATTGTACTGACGTATTTGCGTTATAGTGTTTTTATACCATAGGTTCAGAAGAACGGGTTCCAGAACATTAGTAGTATTCCAGTTTTAGCAGTCAGAGTTAGCAGTGAGTTTTCATCATTCGAGGATTTTATGATTTGAATATTTCATACCGTTAGTACTTAGTTATTTTAGTGCTTAGTTAAAGATATCAGTCATGGGTTAGCTTGTGGTCCTTTGGAGTCATGATCACCGTATAGCATTCCGGGTACTTGATTTGGGCGTTACAAACTTGGTATCAGAGCCTAAAGTTCATTAGTGTCCTAGGAATTCTGAATGCCGTATTAGTAGACTCTTGTGCATGGGTGTGTTGCACGCCACATTTATGTACAAGAGGATATAAGATGTTTTAGCAACAGTTTTCTTTCTTTCAGTATTTATGTCATGCCAGTAAGCAGCAGCTTAAGTTTAATTCTCAGTATAATTCGTTTCTCCCTTTCTTCTATAGAACATGCCTCCCAAGAGAAGAAATGAAAATCAGTCAGCCCCTCAGCCCGTCCAAGAAGATCCTTTGGATGAACATATTTCTCATGCAGAGTTCAGAGCTGCATTCACTATTCTTTCTAACTTAGTTTCTACCCAGAATGAATGACCAACTATCGTTCCATCCAACCCAGTGGCCAACACTGCAGTAGCCAAGATTCAGGACTTTACCCGAATGAATGCATTATTCTTTTTCAGGTTTAAGTCAAATAAGGACCCTCAGGAATTTCTTGATCAGGTTTAAAAGGTTACAGATATCATGGGGGTGTTAGCTGTTTAGAGTGCTGAGCTAGATGCATATTAGTTGTAGGATGTGGCTCACATATGGTTCAAACAGTGGAAAGCAGAGAGGGCTAGTGATGTAAGGCCTATAGAGTGGGAGGAGTTTACCATTGCTTTTCTTGATAGATTCTTTCTTCTAAAGCTGAGGGAAGCTAAGGTGCTAGAATTTATCAACCTCAGGCAGGGCAACATAACAGTGAAAGAGTATTCTCTTAAGTTTACTCAACTAGCTAGATACACTCCTCATGTAGTGGAAGATAGCAGGGCTAAGATAAGTAAGTTTGTTTTTGGGGTGAATGATAGTGTGGTCAATGAGTGTAGCTCTACAATGTTGATTAGTGAGATGGACATAGCCAGTCTTATGATCCATACTCAACAGATAGAAGAGCAAAAAATTAAGATGAGAGAGAAGCAGAATAAGAAAGCAAGGACAAGTAGTTTTAACTTTGCTCAGCCTAAGTCAGAAGGTAGAAGTCGTTCTCAGTTCCACCCAAAGTCATCCATTCCAGGTCCTTCCCCAGCCAGTGCTCCAGTGCCAAAATTCATAGACGGCAACAGAGATAGGATTCTAGGCTCTATGTCTCAGGGCAGTGTTAGCAGTGCTAGAACCTATCCTCCTTGTCAGACATGTGTCAAACACCATCAGGGTACTTGTAGAACTGGCAGCAATGTTTTCTTTGGATGTGGAAATCCAGGCCACAGATTCAGAGATTGTCCTCAGCCAGGTCCTCAGGGTCAGTGTAATCGTTCCTCAGTTCAGTCCGGTCTCCCGAATCAGCAGGGTGCCACTTCTAGTGCTACTAGTGGGCAATGGAAAAATAGACTCTACACTTTTTAGTCTTGACAAGATCAGGAAAATTCTCCTAATGTGGTTACTGCTACATTACAGATCTTTTATTTGCATGTTTGTGCTTTGCTGGATCTAGGAGATTCTTTGTCTTTTGTTACTCCTTATATAGTAGTTAATTTTGGAGTTAGTCCTAAAATTCTAGCAGAGCCCTTCTCAGTCTCTACCCCAGTGGGTAAAACCATCATAGCCTGATAGGTGTATAGGAACTGTCCGGTTATGGTATCTTAGAAAGTCACTTTAGTAGACTTAGAAAAATTAGTAATGACTGATTTTGATGTTATTCTCGACATATATTGGCTTCATTCCTGCTATGCCATAGTCAAATACAGAAAAAAATTGTCCAGTTTCAGTTTCCAAATGAACCTATCCTAGAGTAGAGAGGTAGTACTTCAGTTTTAAATGGTCAGCTTATTTCTTACCTTTGGGCACAAAAAATGATATCTAAGGGATGTGGCTATCATTTTGTTCGAGTTAAGGACTCTAGTTTTGAAACTGCCAGTTTTGAATCAGTCCCAGTAGTGAATGAATAGTCAGATGTCTTTCTCGAAGATCTTCCAGGAATTTCCTCAGAAAGGGAAATAAACTTCGGTATTGATCTTCTTCCAGATACTCATCCTATATCTATTCCACCATACAGAATGACACCAATAAAACTCAGAGAATTGAAAGAACAATTGAAGGATCTCCTAGATAAGGGATTCATCTGACCCAGTATGTACCTGTGGGGCACACCAGTCTTATCGTATGAAAGAAAGATGGTTCTCTCATAATGTGCATTGATTACCATAAACTTAATAAAGTCACGGTAAAGAACAAGTATCCAGTTTCCAGAATCAATGACTTGTTTGACTAAATTCAGGGTGCCAACTATTTCTTCAAGATAGATCTCAGATCAGGCTATCATCAGCTCAGAGTCAGAGAATATGACATTCCAAAAATAGCCTTCTGTACTTGGTATGGTTACTTCAAATTCTTAGTTATGTCCTTTGGTCTTACCAATGCCCCAAAAACTTTTATGGACTTAATGAATAGTGTGTTCAAGCAGTACTTGGACATGTTCGTCATAGTCTTCATAGATGACATCCTTATTTACTCCCGCAGTGAGCGTGATCATGCAGACCATCTTAGAATAATATTGCAGACTCTCAAAAATCATTAGTTTTTCACCAAATTCAATAAGTGTGAGTTTTGGCTAAGATCAGTAGCATTCCTTGGTCATATCATTTTCTATGATGGAATTAGAGTTGATCCTCAAAAGACTAAAGCAATAAGAAACTGGCCTCACCCTGTATCTCCATCAGATATCTGGAGCTTCTTGGGTTTAGCTGGAAATTATAAATAGTTTTTTGAGGGGTTTTCTTATATTATATCTCTTATGTCCAGATTGACTCAGAAGAAAGTTAAGTTTTGGTGGTCAGATCCTTGCAAGAAGAGTTTTCAGGAGTTGAAGACTCGACTTACCTCAACTCTAGTTTTGACTCTTCCAGATGATACAGATGGGTTCATAGTGTATTGTGATACATCCAGAGTAGGTTTGGGGTTATATCCTCATGCATAATGGTAAGGTCATAGTCTATGCCTCCAGATAGCTTAAACCCCATGAGAAGAATTATCCTACTCATGATCTTGAGTTAGCAGCTGTAGTTTTTGCCTTAAAGATTTGGAGGCATTACTTGTATGGTGAACATATAGATGTTTTCACAGATCATAAGAGCCTTCAGTATGTCTTTTCTCAGAATGATCTTAACCTCCGTCAGATAAGGTGGTTATATCTCTTGAAAGATTATGACATGAGTGTCCTTTATCATTCGGTCAAGGCCAATGTAGTGGCCGATGCCCTCAGTAGACTGTCTATGGGTAGTGTTGCTCATGGTAAGGATAGTAAGAAGAAGTTAGCTCAGTAAGTCCATCAGCTTGCCAGACTAGGTGTCCGCCCAGTCGATTCAGCAAAAGGTAGTTTATGGGTTTAGACTAGTTTAGAATCATCTCTAGTTTCTGAGGTGAAAGAAAAATAGGATAGTGACCCCAGTCTAATCAAGTTGAAAGAATCAGTCAAAGACCAGAAAGTAGAGGTTTTCTCCCAAAGGGGAGATGGTGTTTTGCATTGTCAGGGTTGTCTTTGTGTGCCAGGTGTAGATGGATTGAGGTAGAGAATTCTCGCAGAAGTACATGGTGCGTTCTACTCTATTTATCCAGGGGCCACTATGATGTACCACGACTTAAGGCAGATCTATTGGTGGAGTAAGATGAAGAGAGATATTGCAGAGTTTATGGCTAAGTGCTCTACATGTCAGTAGGTTAAGATATAGCATCAGAAGCCTAGTGGGTCCATGTAAGAGTTTAGTATTCATACTTGGAAGTGGGAAGAAGTGAATATTGACTTCATGATTGGTTTGCCTCATACTCATCACCAGCATGATTCAGTTTGGGTCATTATAGACAGGATAACCAAATCAGCTCATTTTCTTCCAGTCCATACCTCTTATTCAGCCAAGGATTACACCAAACTCTATATTAGGGAGTTGTTCAGATTACACGGTGTCCTATTGTCTATTTTTTCAGATAGAGATACACAGTTCACCTCTCACTTCCAGAAAGCATTCTAAAAGGGTCTTGGTACCCAAGTTCATTCAGTACAACCTTTTATCCATAGATAGATGGTCCAGCAGAAAGGACTATTCAAACTTTAGAAGATATGTTGTGAGCATGTGTAATTGATTTCAAGGGTAGTTACGATGATCACTTGCCTTTGATTGAGTTTGCATACAACAACAACTATCATTCCAGCATTTAGATGCCTCCATTCGAAGATCCCTATGGTAGGAGATACAAATCTCCAATTGGTTGGTTTGAAGATAGTGAGGCCTCAGTTATGAGCCTGACTTACTATTCAATGCCTTAGAAAAATTCTAGTTGATTAGAGAAAGACACCGGGCTGTTCAGAGCCAACAGAAGTCTTATGCAGATGTGCACAAAAAGGATTTTGAGTTCGAGATTGGTGACTATGTTTACCTAAAGATCTCTCCCATGAAGGAAGTGAAGAGATTCAGCAAGAAGGGAAAGCTCAGTCCTCAATATGTCGGTCTCTTCAAAATTCTCAGTCATTTTGGCAAGGTACTTTATGAGCTCGAATTGTCTTCAGATCTAGCCTCAGTTCATCCAGTGTTCCATGTCTCTTTGCTCAAGAAGTGCATAGGTGACCCATCAGTTGTAGTCCCTATAGAGGGCATTGTTATTCAGAATAGCCTCTCTTATAAAGAGATTCTAGTCGAAGTTCTTGACTACCAGACTCATAGACTGAGGAACAAAGAAGTCCCTCTAGTCAAAGTTCTTTGGAGAAATCAGTTCGTTGAGGGAGCTACTTGGGAAGCAGAAGTAAATTTACGGACCAAGTATCCTTACCTCTTTTTCACTAACTCAGAATCAACCCAAGGTAATAGTTTTCCTTAAGCTTTCTCAGTTATCATGTTCAGTTCCATTACCAACTTGGTATTCAGTTTCATGCTTAGAATTTTATTATAAACTTGATATGAAATACCATTGCATATTCAGTCATATGTTCATGCATCATGTCAGTCACGTATTCATGCATCATATATGCATCCTCATTATGATAAAATTAGATTATTAGAAATCTCATTCATGCATTCATGAATCAGTTATGTATGCATTAGATATGCATGTTCAGTATGATATATTCAGTTTATCAGTCATGTCATTCATGAAATCATGTTTCAATTATTCATGTGCTATATATATTTCAATTTGTATTTTCCCCATCTCAGTTAGTCTTATTCAAGTACGAATGTTCTCAAAGGGGAGATATTATAAGACCCCACAAAATTTCTAAGCTTAAATCAGTCCTTTAAACTTGTCAAGGGGGTCGCATACTTAGAATATTCTAGAAAAGTTCCCAGACTTAGTGTATTTTTGCCCTTCGGAAGTTGGCAATCTTATTTTGCCACCTTAATGTCCTTTAATGGTCCGTGTTTTTGTTAATTCATGATCAAAGAGGTCAATAGATAATCTCGGACAAGTTTCAGATTTTTTGGACCTCGTTTAGACCAGGTTTGGTGTCCCAAAATAGTGGACCAATGCGACCTTGGCACGACGTGTCACTAATCGCATTGGTTAACATTGTTGCAGGGACTACCAGTAAAACTATTGAGGCTTGGCTCCATCATGGCGTGACGCGACGGGTATCGCATAGATGCATCGACGTGCCGCATTGCCAATCGCGTCGATGCTCAGTTTTTAGTCATTAAATGTTCATGTTTTTTAGGGCAAAAGGGTCAATTTTCCACACTAATATAAGCCTATAACATGAGATTCAACCCTTATTTCACCAAAATATTATTGTTACTCTTAAACACTCTCAAGAACAAGTCTAGAATTTTCATAGCAACTTCAAATTCAAGAGATTCTACCGTTAGTTTACAAGAATTTTCCATCCAAGGTATGTCAACTGTTCATTCATGGATTCCTTTCATCCATGAAGCCCAAGAATCCAATTTTAAATTATGAATTGTGATGTTTAGATTGTGGATTGATTATGTTCATGTAGTTATTATTGTAGGATTCCCAAGTTGGAATCTTTATGTATTGTTCATGAAACTATGCTAGTATGTGGGTTGAAATTTATAATATTGAGTTGAATTAGCGAATCATGTGGTATTAATTTGATATCATGCCTAAGCCCTAAGTTATGCATACTAGGTGTTTGATAAAATGCCTAAGACAATAATACTTATGCATTATGACTCAATCGAATCTAAATGATGAATTCATGTTACCATTATGTTCAAAATGACTCCCATGCTATTGTTATGCCTTGTAACAGTTTGATGTAATTCTCATGAGATTAGGCTTAGGGAATTATGACATATTTATATACACTCTTATTCATGTGTAAGCTTGGGTATGCAAATACTTTATGAAAATCCCCAATGATAGTACTATGAAATATTGACCATGGTTATGCGTTCAAGAAGTGTCATTTCTTGTCAATTTCATGCTATCGAGTCCTCGGGGTACTTGTACCCAACAGCTTAGCTATGTTCCTAGAGCCAGCATCTGTTTTATGATAAATCTTAGTCACGCCATGATTAGTAGTATTCTTAGTCAATTTCTTAACTCAGTAGAATTCAGTCAGTTACATGACTCAGGAAAACTTAGTAATCTCAGTAATCCCAGTAATCTCAGTCAGTTATCAGATATTAATAGTATTTTGTCAGTTAACAGAACTCAATAAACTCAGTCCAGTTCAGTTTAGTTAATCATGTTCAGTGTCTATTCAGATGGGAGTAGGATTTAGCATTGAGTGAGCCCAAGGATGGGAACTCACCTGTTAGTAGAGGGTGTGATTCTTAGAAGCAATCCTTGTGCTCCAGAACTACGTATCCAGCGTAGGTTAAGACATTAAACCTTCTAGTTGAGGGTGGATGAGGTGGATTAACTTTTTATTTGAGGGTCCCATCATTCTCCTTAGAGTACCTATTAGACGAGGGATTTCTCATAGCTTGTCCTTACCAGTGGCGCGGTATTGATACCCTTCCAACTGGGGTTATAGGTCGGAACCCAAATCTATTTAGAAAAAAGGGAATGTCAATTAGATGAATTCTCCCACAGTTTTAGTTATAAAATTAGGATTGTCAGATACAGTCACCCAGTCTCAGTTATAAAATGCAGATAGTTCTATAGAACCTAGGACTGTCAAATACAGTCACTCAGCTCAGTACAAAATTAAGCTAGTTCCATCAGAACCCAGACTGTCAGACAAAGTTTCCCAGTATCAGTTACATCAGTTATTAGTAACTCATGTTGTCAGTATTCAGACTCAATAGTCAGTATTACTTACGAATCCAATCACAGTTACACACATGTATGTATTCTTACGATTATGTTATACAGTCAGTTAGCGTTGTTCATGCATATAAACCCTTTGCATTCAACCTACTTTACTTGCATACCAGTACATTCAATCATAGTAATCCATTTGCGCTATGGTGTTTTTATACCATAGGTTCAGAAGCACGAGCTCCAAAGCATCAGTAGCATTCTAGTTTCAGCAATCAGAGTCAGCACTGAGTCCTTATCATTCGAGGATGTTATGATTTGATTATTTCATACCATTAGTACTTAGTTATTTCAGTATTTGGAGTTAGTTGGGGACATATCCCATCAACTCCTTATTTAGACAGTCTAGAGGTATTTAGAATATAGTATGTTCACAGTTATTTTAGTTATTTTGCTAATAATGTACCACATTTCCAAATGTTATGTTTTATCATATATTTGAACCTTATGGCCTTTCAGCCTTTAATTCTATATTTTTACATCATATTATGCAGTGCTCAATTATAGATTTCAGTCATGGGTTATCTTATGGTCCTTCGGAGTCATGAGCACCGTGTAGCATTTTGGATACCAGATTTGGGGCATTATAGTTGGCCAGTTCATGAGATTGAGTCCTCCAACCTTCACAGACTCTAAGGTTAAATAGGATCCTCAACGGTTCATAGATGAGATGGAAAAGAACTTTTGAGTGATTCATGCTTCTGACTCAAAGAGTATGGAGTTTTCCACATATAAGTTAAAAGATGTGACATACCAGTGGTATAAGGAGTGAAAGTATTTGGAAGGGGATGATGTTGAGCCAGATATGTGGGATGACTTCTATAGTTCCTTTCTTAATTGCTTCTTTCCTTAAAAGTTGATGAAGGAAAAGGATGAGGAGTTTGTGAATTTTAAACTAGGAAGGATGATGTTGAAGGAGTATCCCTTGATGTTTTATCAACTGTCCTGCTATACTTCAGAGTTGGTATCTTCTATGAGGGCTAGAATAAGCTAGTTTATTTCGGGTTTGTCTCAAGACTTGGTGCTGGAGTGAAAGATTGCTTTTTTGAACAAGGATATAGATTTATATAGGATTGTGGTGTACATATAAGAAGTTGAGGGGGAAAATAAGAAACAAACCGAAATAGGGGAAAGGCAGAGTAAGAAATTCAAGTATTCTAAAAAGGGTGGAGGCCAATAGAATAGAGGTAAAAATGGCAGGCAGTGGTATAAGAATAAGTAGGGAACTTTTGGTTTTTATTCTATGGATAGTGATCCACATCATAAGCTATCTGGTGATCTTCGCTTTTAGGCTGATAGGGGGTTTATAGCACAAGGTGCCCAATCTCAAGCTAGGGGCCCAGTTAGCCCTGTCATATCCTTCTTGCCAATTTTTAGTTCAGGTGTATCATGAAGTTTGTGATGATGGGGGAATAAAGTCCTTAAGTGTGGTCATCTTGGTCAGATGCAGTGGGATTTTCCTTTAAGAGTTGCTTAATGGTCTAATAAGGTTCTGTTTTCTACGTCTTCCTCTCCAACACCTTTCTAATTTTGGTACTGGCTCTAGTTGGAATCATCTATATGCTCTTTCCACCATCAGGAATTGGAGGTTTCTCCTGATGTTTTCATTGGTATGTTAAAACTCTTCTCTCATGACGTGTATTTCTTACTTGATTCAGGTCTACTCTTTCTTATGTGACCCCTTATATGGCTATTCATTTTGGTTTTGGTCCTGAGTGTATTTCCAATCCCTTTTCTATGTATACCCCTGTGGGTGACTCCGTTGTAACTAAAAAAGTCTATAGAGATTATATGGTATATATCTATGGTAGGGAGATCTTATAGAGTTGGATATGGTAGATTTTGATGTTATTTTAGGGTGGACTAGCTTTATTTGTGCTATGCATCTCTAGATTTTAGAACCCGCAGGGTTAGTTTCCAATTCCCGAATGAACCGATGATTGAGTGGGAAAGTAGCTCCTTAGCACCTAAGGGGAGGTTAATTTCTTTTTGAAGAGCCTGGAAATTAATTTCCAAGGGGTGTGTATACCTTCTAGTTTGGGCTAAAGATTCTGGTTTTGAGGTTCCCTCTTAGCATTCTATCTTTGTAGTTAATGAGTTTCTCAAAGTGTTTCCTGATGATCTTCTCTATATTCCTCCTAACAAGTAAATAGACATTGGGATTGACCTTCTTCCGAATACATATCCTATTTTATCCCTCCCTAAAGAATGGCTCCGACTGAGTTGAAAGAATTCAAGGAGTAGTTGAAATAATGGTTTTGAACTTTTTGGGGTGCATGGGTGTGGTTAATTGGAATTGGGGTCATGGTTTCCTCAAAATTGATGGTTTTGAATATTGAAATTTGTATAACCTCAACCCAATCTTATGAAACTTGTTTAGAACATGAAGATATGCCCATTGAATTACTTTTGGAACAATTGGATGATAATAGAGACTATTGAAACATAATGGTTTTGATTTAATGAACAAAGGGAGTTGCGACATTCCCTCACAGTGATTTAATGAACAAAAGAAGTCGAGGAGTACTCCCAGGTTAATGAAATTGTAATGGCATCATGATAATACTTACAAGTGTAGTTGACATGACGAAACCAACAATATATGCCTGATGTGTATCGTTGGTTCAACGAATGGGAATGTGTAACTATTTTAATTGGTCTTAAAGAGGGTTGTGTAGCTGGGCTGTGAAAGTGGAGGTCCTGAGGGACCACTACTGGAAATTGGATTTGCAGGTGCAGAGGATGAAATATGATCGGGTGTTCGAGTCACCCTTGTTAAATGACCGGTTGTTCATGTCTCCCTTTATATTTGCCCAAGTGGTATATGATTATTCTCTGGTTTGTGCAGCTAACACGCACTGGGCCTTTTCAGTAGGGGAGTTGATCCTATATAGATTGTGGGTTTATTTTCATGATGGTTAAGATACACAGTCCGAGCTAATGTTTTAAAGTTCATTTTAAGACCTGTTCCCTATCCCAACATTATATATATATATGTATGTACAATGTGTGCATATGGATTTTACTGTGATTTTAACTTGGCATTATTTTATCCCTTCCTTGAGTGATAGGATTTCTGGGTTGTCAACGGTTAACTTTAAAGTGGCGAGATTTCATTTTCCGAAAGGGCTAGCATTTTGAAGTCTTGTTTCATTTATGTCTTAGACAACTTGTATTGGATTCTTTTGGCTATCATCGGGAGCATGTCCCAAACTAGATTGGTTTGGTCTGTTTAGAGGCTTTGTGGATAATGTGGATTAGGATTGGTAACATGCATTCTTAACACATTTTTACTGTTTTGTATTTTATCTTTTTATATGTTCGGAATTCATCTGCTCCTATTGTATTGTGTTTTGTTTGACTAGGCAAAGGGGTGGTCTCCGGTCCACGACGGACTGGAGATACCATTCACGGCTAGGCCCTGGTTCGGGTCGTGACAGAAACCAACTCCAAAATACAATTATAAGTTTCTTTAGCCTTGCCAAACCTACTATCTACTTCAAACTAAGAAGATGATCACCTTAGTCATGTCTATCCAATTCCATCACACTAACTTCAAAGAATAGAAGCTAATCCACTAAAAATCCATGATGGCAAACATGAGAATAATCCCATAAGGTGCTACCTGGTCACGCAAATGGATATAAACAAGGTCTTCAATCTATGTTGTTGCTATAATCGGTCCGATTAACCATCAAAACTGGAAGCCAGGAGTCCAAAGCACAACTACCCACCACTGAATGATCTGCTACAAGATGCTCCACAAACTGAGGAATAAGCCATGTTCTTCAATCTCAAGCATACTACTGTTGAGTAAATATCCAAAAATTGTAACGAAAACTAAAAACCCAAGGTCAAAGCTGAAAGGACCAATACTGTGCCAACAGACTATAATCTGAACAACTATTAATAACCATCCATCTGAACTGAATAAGACCATATGGGTAACCATGGTGTAGTTTTAGCCAGCCTATAGATGAAATCCCAATTGAGTCAAATCTGAAAATAGAGGCTACACCCAAGCTATACAATTTCTCGCTGAAAATCTCAATATCAAGGCAGAACCGCTCAATATCCACTACCCAAACCTAACCTGAAGATGGGTAAGTATCCACGCTCCCAATCAATTATAACCTCTAAGTTGTCATTCCAATGTATCAAGTCTGATATAGAGCCAACAAGCCTGAACTAAGGCCAAATACTCAAATCGACCTTACTATCCAAATAAGACATATACTTGCTTTATCATGTCAGAGCCAAAACAAAAATATAGCCAAAGAACAAAATCACAATAGAGGATAAATCACCGGCTAAAAACACAGACAAATAACTCCACATCCACTGAGGGCATGAAATGTCACGACATACTAAGAACTCACCAAGGCTACAAACCGTACTAGAGATAACCAAATCTCTAGCAACTTGGAGAAATACAACTTTAGCCGGGAATTGGTGCATCCAATACTCCATCTCAGCAAAGAATACATATAGGCACATATCATCAAGGAAAAACACTCCAACATGTATTTTTAGGCCAAAAAATCTCAAAATAAGGGTTTCCTAAATCCATCCAAGTAGGACAACCTTAACCAAATCAACCCATGAATCATAACGTTGAAGAAAAAAGTGCCAAATCTCGACAACGAATACCCGATTTACAAACTTAGGAAACTTTCACAGGAAAGATCACCTATCTCTACCTCTCGAAATGCCATAAAGACAAAAACCACATCATGACAAGAACAGAGTATCCAACTCCACATCAATACTAAAAGCAAACCATCATCGGGAGACGAACCCAACAAACTTGAAAGACGAATCCATGACTTCTCGATATCAACATCAAAACCACTACTAGGTTATGAACTAGTCAAATCAAAAGAATGAACCCCAAAGTATTCAACCTCAAAAATGGGCTACACAACCTAATTGTCAACTCTAGAACCACAACAAAACCATGAATGATCAACTTACCTTTACTGCCATAGTCCACTCTACAACCGATCTAGCATACCTAACAAAAGAGGGAAATGACTAACCTTACCTCTATACAAGATATAAATCATCCAACCAAGCTAGTCACCTAAGCCAACAAATAAGAATCACGAGGAAGGGAATTCTAGCTTGATACTACTAGTCCAGTCATCTACTATGCGAGGATCGATAAACATAAAAAAATGGCAATAATAACAATAGTAACATAAACATAAATATGATGAATAGGCAGTACCAAATAAATAAAAATCAATAGCAAGTACCCTTTTAAGGCCATAAGAAGGCCATTATGCCAAGGCAAATGGGACTCGAAATACTATACCCATATGGAAAATATCAATGATGATCTAATCCATCCACTACTATAGCAAATACTCTACGGGGGTAGTTATATAATCATAAACTCTATATTTAGGCACACAACAATCGATATAAACCTACCAAGGTATACAATCATTGATGGGTACGAGAACCCCAATACACACAAATAAAAAGGTATATCTAGGAAATAAAAGCATACCTATCATGTTGAAATTCAAAATTACATGTTGGATAGATCTGAGAAAGAATAAATCTGAATAGGTCTAAACTTGAACTGACCATCTAAATCACTAATTATGGCACTAAGCGTACTACCTCTGATGGAAGGTACCACAATACAACGAAACTGATCTAAATGGGCTGAATAACTAGTAATCCCACACTAGGGACACTATCTAGACCAGTGATTGGTCTCTCTTTAGTCATAGAAAACCCTTGAATCCCTAACTTCACAAGAAATATGAGATAAATATAATTGGTTGACTAACGGACTTTAAAGGCACTCCATACTAAAATGACCATCCTTCTTGCAATCATAACACACTCCGAGAACTCGAGGCTGGCAAGGAACACATGTTAACTTTATCTGAATCACCAATATACATCTGGAGAACTCTCTATACCAATGTCCTATCTCACCACATCCAAGAAAAGCTTCTAGAATACTCCGATGTGTTGTACCCTTTGATCCTAAATGACCACCATGTCTTGAATACCAATACTAAATACACTACAAGGTCTAATGAAAACTCTACCCACTATGATAATCATGACTAACCTAAGATCCATCTATAATCTAAAATACTATCTGCATAAAACCAATAGGTTGTAAATAAAGAAGACCTCTACCGGGAGGATCCTCATAGCCGGATTGAATAACAATAGCATTAGACCTTGTAGTGTACTTAGTATTGGTCTTTAAGACATGGTGGAGTATCAATGCTAATCCTGTAATAAATCTATGCCTGAGGGAAGAAAGGTTCAACTACTATCAAATACTCTAATACCAAATGGAGTATCAATGCTAATCCTCTAATAAATCCATGCACCATGTCATGCTTTGAAGGATATAGCAAGGAAACATGCCTGGCCTACTTAAGAAATTGAATCTCGTACTTTAAAACAAAAAAAAGCCCTGGTGAACACCAAAAACCTAACTCTGGCCTGAGAATTGCTCAATAAACCAATTTTCATCCCCATTTGTAAGGTATTAACCAGAAAACTTGGGATCTCCATTGCTTAATATTGAAAAGATATAGTATTCATGAACTCTACTAGAGCCTGGTTGGCTCCAAATCCTCTGACTGATACTGAAGACCTTCGACATCCATCCATGACTCCCTAGTATGATGCTTTTTTAAAGCTCTAAAAATGTATGCCAAAGTCCCATATGCATCTATCGACAACCTTGCATCATCCATCTGGAACAAAATAAAGTCAATGGACATACTTAAGGCTTATTGAAATACAAACACATAAAAAGAAGTCAAAAATAAAATTTATTAAGAATGCCCACTAGCCTCCAAAAGATAGGATATGGACTTTAAGCTCGATACACAGGACTCTACTAGATATTTAACCCTTGTACCAACATACTAATAAACTTAGGCTCTGATAGCAATTTGTCATTACTTGTTTTCTCAGGTCATTATGACATCTACTATAATCCACCAGTAAGTAAGCCAACCTCATAGTTTGAAACTACTAGTAACGACCTACCAAGAGTAAAGAAAGAAGAATGCAGAATAAATGATGTAAAAGACTAAAATACATAAGATAGTCCTAAATCCTAGTGTAAAACAAGGATGTTTGACCTTGTTATAGCTGAGGACAGTGAGCTTATGGACATTATTCTTGATGGTCCTTATGTACCTGTAAGAGAAGTCAAAGAAGGAGATGTCACAAGAATGATTATGAAAAGCAGGAGGGAGTTTAACGATGAAGATAGAAAAATAATTAAAAAAAACTACAAAGCAAAGAATTGCTTGTCTGTGGCATAGGACCGGATGAATAAAACAGAATTTCAGCTCAATACAAGAGCTTCTAATAAAATCAAACTACAAAATGAAATACTGAAAGAATATACTGATACAACCCATCTTTGAACACAACATAGAGACTAGTCTAGTACATGTGATGGAGAATAGTAATACATCGAATGATAGGATCCCACTCTATGTCTTTAAACCATAGCTATTTTGTATGATGTACCCAATAATGGAAAGAACCTGTGCTATGATCGGCAGGTAGCAGAAGTATAGTGTGAGTACCAAACACATGGTACTCAGTACACAACTACTAATTGAGCTCCAAAGATAATGCAAATACATATAATATGCTAGAAAGAATGTAAACTATTCTCAAATATCTAGAAAATTAACATAGTAAAGCTAAGAAGACCATAAGGATAAACTGTATTATTCTAGCCATACTTAGGAACCTAAGCACTATACCGTATGTCGATGGCCCATATACAAATAAGAGCAGTTAAAGGATATATTATAGTCTACAAGGACATGGAATGGATATATGACACGAACATATGAAGGAAATGAGGGATATATAGTAATACCATAACTATATATATATGTATACATAAATGAGGCTAACCCAAAGGTACAACCTAAAGTAGTCATACAAGCATCTTAAGGCTTCCTAATCACAATAGGAACTAGTACTAACATAATTAGGATCTCTATTCTGTATGTCTAAACATGAGAAATTTAACCATAATAAAGCAACCATAAAGAAAGAAATCAGATTAATACCTTGAATATATATATCAGTCCTATAATCAACCTATCATAAAACCATGATAACAATAACAACATAAAGTAACCAGCTAGTCTGGACAAACAATACCTAATCGGGCCTTTCATAAACCACATCAGCATAGGCTTGGAAGGTTCACTCAACACACAACAAACAACAATCAGAGTCTATACTTATGCAATCCCCCATAAGGTTGATAGATACAAGTGCCACACAATATACTAAAAACACTACTCATACCTACACCTATGCAACCCCCATAAGGCTGATAGATATATGACATACTAGTGATAGGCAATGCATATATAAGAATGACTACCAAGAAATTCCATATTATCATAATTGATCTAATGATCATAATGTAACCTAGTGTATACACCTCCTCCAGCTCAATGGATTGCAAAGGTTGGACCTACAATGACCTCTCTTCTCTGGCACAACAAATTACGGATGAAGGGGACTCTAGGGGGTTCGACAATACCCTTATATACTGACCTAGTCCTGATCTAGGATTTCTAATAGCAATCATCATCTACCCACTCTGTCTAGTACCAATACTCTCAAACATGCACAATAAAAAAAATCACCGGGAAAAGGTTAGTCTCCTTGCAAATTTTTGTATGAAAGGTATAAGAGACAATACTGGTTTGAGTAGTTCAAAAAGTAACTCGTTAACAAGGTAAATTTTGAAATCTGGAAAGAGCATAGACAATTTACATTTATGGTAGCTTTTTTGGGAATAATGGTTCTTCCAAGGAGAGAGAAAAAGATTAACATTCATTTTTCAAGAGTAGTATATGTGTTAATTAAGAAAGAGGGTCAAACCCACTTATCGGTAAGCCAACCCCATAATCCAGAGTAACTAGCAACAGACTACCAAGAGAAATAAGGAATAATGCAAAATAAATAACATAAAAGACTAAAATACATAAGATAGTCACAAAACCTTATGGAATTAGTACAAGAGCTTCTAATATAACAAGACTACAAAATGAAGTACTAAATAGATATACAACTCATCTCTCAATACATCATAGTGACTAGTCTAGTGCATAAGTGGGAGAATAACAATACTCTGAATATTAGGAGCTCACCCTATGTCTCCAAACCATAGTTGATCCGCTTGAATCCCATGACAATAGTGAGAAGCCGTACTATGATCTGCAGGTTGCAGAAGTGTAGTGTGAGTACAAAATACGTGGTACTTAATAGGCTACTACCGAATAAGCTCCAAATAAAATGTAAATATAAAAACCATGCAAGCAGGAATGTAAACTACTCCAAAATATCTAGAAAACTACATAATAAAGCTACTAAGACAATAAGGATGAACTACTCTATTCATATCTAAGGAACTAACATAATAAGGCTAAGGAAGTAATAAAAATAAACTATCCCACTTAGCCACACTCAGGACCCTAAGAACTAAACTGTATATCACTGGCTATTATATGAATAAAGTATGGATGAAAGATGTATATATATATATATATATATGCATGTATGTATACAAGGCCAGGGAATGGATATACAACATGAATAGATGAAAGAAAGGAGGGATATACGGTAATACCATAACTACTATAGATAGAGACATATACATAAACAAGGTTAACTCAAACACAACCTAAGTAGTCGCACTTATATCTCAAGGACTCCTAATTATTTTAGGAACTATTACTAACACAATCAGGGTCTGAAACCATACTACCTAACTATGGGATAATTATGCCTAGTAATATAACTGTAAGAAAAGGGATTAGAAACTTACCTCAAATCTCAATACCATTCTAATAATCAACCTGTGACAAAATAACCATAAAAATAATATCATTAACAATATAAACTAATCAACTATTCTGAATAAACAATACCTAATCGGGCCTTTGATTAATAACTATTTTCATAGGCTCAGAAGGTTCAATCAACACTCAGAAATAACAATCATAGCCTATACATATCCAACCCCCTATAAGACTGACAGATGCAAGCACTACACAATATACTGGAAGAAGTACTCATACATATACCTATGCAACCCCTATAAGGCTGATAGGTAGAGGGCATACTGATGATACGGAATACACATGGAAGAATGAATTCCGAATAAGCCTATAATACCATAACCAATACAAGTACCATAATTTTACCCAGTGTATACACCTCCTCAACCTTGACGCTCACAAAGGATGGATATACGACGACCTCTCTTCTCTGGCATGATAACTCATGGATGAAGGGACCCTTAGGGGGTTTAGGAACACTCATATACACCGACATGGTCCCAATTTAGGATTTCCAATAATCATTATCATCATCAATCCACTCTATCCAGTACCCCATATATATACATATAACATGCATGGGCTAAAATCATGACTAAAAGATTGTAAGTTTGTATATCCATGCTCCGAGTAAACTCTGAGACTAAATCATCATAAAAGTGTAGGAAGGGTCAGAGTCTCTTTCAATCAAGTTACATGTAGTAGAAAAAATATGGACGAAGATCTATCTCGGTCAAATCTCTAAAACATTATTTTTAGTCTAAAAGGCTCATAAATTATCAATTAAGATAGTACAATTCCTATTATGAAGAAATCTATTTTAAAAGTAAATAGTGGAAATAAATTCCTTTTTAGGAAATAGAGTAATAAAACTATATTTTTAGTTGGAATTGTACCATTTATCGTTTAAGTGCTCATGAATGTACTGAATCTGTGTATTCCATCACCAGTATCCAATCAATGTGATTGTAAGCATCAATACACTTATAAACTATGATGACGTCCTTTATAAGGATAAAACATTTCTCAAAATACAATAAATATCATAAGCATGACCTTAAGCCCAATAATATATCCAACATAACTATAACATCATAATCTGAGGTAAACCATATAATCCACCAAGTCAGTAGTAACCTTATACTAAAGGTTCATTAGTGTCAACTATGCCTAATATGCTAACATGCATATATAAGTCTACAAATGCTAACACAAGTCTTGGCCTCAGGTAGGATGAAAGGGCCCACTTCTAATCCCCAAAATCTATTTTTAGAAAAGCCTCTAACCCAAACTAGGCTAAGATAAGATATCTATATTTACTTCTAGATATTAGATAATCCATAATTATCCCTATGGTAAAAATTCACCCTAAACATGAGAAGCTAAGTCTATTGCACCTTAATTATGATTTTAAGGTAGTCTAAATAGTCTAAATAAGACTAATAATACCAATCACGCTTCCAATACCTAAATCTCATCCTATATCTAGCACAATATCATAATCATATGGATTATAGAAGTATAATAAGTATTTCACCTTAAGGGTCAATTACCCGTCTAGCCGCCAAACTCATAAATTATGCTAAATCATTATGATGTATGCACAGTCACATCCTAACATCCCTATCTATCATATAACATATATAAAACATAATCTCAAGAAGAAGAGTAGACAGAAGCATATCTCAATGCCGAACTGTAATCCTTGAATTGTTCATGAATTATTCGTCTTCACTCCACAATTCCAAAATATTATCATGCTATCAAAATATTAATCTAAACATCACTAGGATTAAAACGAGACCTATATTGCTATAGTAAAAATCTGGTAGAATTTTTGGTCAAGAATAGGCTCATGGGTCCCACAAATAGAATCCAAAATTGAACCTGTCTCGAGGTCCCTCAAATGATAAGGAATGTGTGCTCAAAAGTTGAGCATAAATGGAGCACAAATTGGGTCTCATATGAACCCTCAAAATTTAGGAATTTAAGAACTACTTTCTAAGAATTTTAACAAGAATTAGGATTGAAATTGAAGGAAAAATTAATGGGAAATGACCAAGAAGAGTTAGGTTAGAAATTATAAGAACGATTTTCCATTGTTTTCCTCTCTTTGAGCTCTTAATTTGGTGTAAAAATGGTGGAGAAGTGATAGAAAATTGAGTGGGATAAAATGGAATTTGAAGATTCCAAGTGTCGCTTAAGAGGTCACTCTGTCTCTTAAGCGGCTCCTGCATCTCTTAAGTGATATAGCAAGCCTGGTTGGGTATCACTTAAGCGACTCCCACGTAAGTTGCCATTGACAATATAGTCAATATCTCTTAAGTGACAATATTTTACATACGCGATGACCGGTTAAGCGGTCATATGATCGCCTAAGCGGTAGCATCAGTAACCTAATGCACCAGATTTTCCTAAGTTTGCAATCAAGGTCGATTCGGTGCTCAAGATTTGTTTGGAATCTTGTGCGTGCAAATAAACTATGCTACCATACCAAATTCGACATTTTGTACTCAATGGAACCATCAAAACTTTCATCAGATATTATTTTGATTAAGTGTGGGGCCTACACCTATAGTCCATTTTTTACGTATTTTGTCCAACAGCCCAAAATGAGTTCATAAGCCTAAAGACCTGAACCAAGGGTCTCCCTAGCCTAAATTCCATATTCTGACACTGATGGCGCTATTGGAATTATCATCTGAGTTATCTAGTAGGAGTTTTGATCCAAGACCAAATCCTAAATAGCGAAAGCTCCAAAATAGAAAAATGAGCCTAATATCCAAACAAACTGCCTGATAAACGAACTGATAGTGACCATAGGTCATAAATGACCTATATCCACTATGGGAAGGCTCTAAATGCTAAATAAACACATAATTTAAGGAAATGACCTATACAGTCATTACAATATCCATTAATGTAAGGATTTTTGTCCGTAAAAGTCAGTGGATAGAAAGATCTCAAAATCTCAAAAGGGTAATGTATTGGGATTGAATGCTTGGAGCATGACTTCCCAAACAACCCTCAAGAAGAAATGATACTTCCAAGTGATTTTGCTACCGATATTCTTTTTTAACCAAATTTTGTACTTCATTCCAAAATAACCAAAGCTTGACCTCAACTGCCAACTGGCCTCCAATTAAACTGAGAAAGGCTGATGCAAATAAATCCAAACCATAACACATTGATACCATACCAATACCAACACAATCAAATGAAAAATCATCCAAGCCAAAGTCAAAACAAGGCATTAGTCATGCAACCAACTCCTAATCAAAATATAACCTTCTTTTGCATTTCCAAACCTGCGATCTACTTCAAACTATGAATATGATCACCCGAGTCCTATCCGCGAAATTCTAGCACACTAATTTCAAATAATAAGAGTTGATCCACTAAAAATCCATGATGATAAACATGAGATAAGCCTATAAGGCTCTACCTGGGTACACAAATGGATATAATAAAGGTCTGCAATCTATGCTAATGCTTTAACTGGTCTGGATGACCATCGAGACTAGAAGATAGGAGTCTGAAGCACACACACTCAACATGAAATGATTCTCTCTAGTATGCTCCACCAACTGAGGAATAAGCCATGTTGCATTGATCTTAAACCTACTACTCCTGCTAAGTAAATCATCCAAAAATTCTAACAAAAACTAAAAATTCATGTCATAGCCGAAGAAAGCAATACCGTGCCCACAAACTATCATTTTTACACCTATCAAGAATTATCCATCTGAATCAAAGAAGACCAAATATGTATCCACGAAGTAGGCTTAACAATCCTATAGATGAAATCCCAACTGAGTCAAGTATGGAAATGAAGGCTGAACCACGCTCTAACACTTCATGTTGAAATCTTGGCACTAAGGGGGAATCGCTCGATCTCCATTACCCAAACCAAACCAGGAGATGGGTAAGATCCATACACCTAATATATTCATAACCTCCAAGTTGCCATTCTAAGGCATCAAATCCAAAACTAGGCTAATAATCCTGAACTAAGGCCAAATATCGACCTTACTATCCAAATCAAGCATAACTTTATGAAAATATACCAAGCCAAAAATAATAAAAAGGGAAAGAACAAAATTACGATAGAGGATAAATCATCAACTAAAAACACAAAAAACCAACTCCATATCCACTAAAGGGCATGGAATATAGTAACTAAAAATAAAAGTAACCAACTCCATATCTACTAGAGGGTAAGGACCACCAAAGCATACCCAAGAATACACCAAGGCTGAAAACTACCCTAGAGGTAACCAAAACTCTAGCAACTCAGAGAAATGCAACTATAGTCAGAAATTAATCAATCCAAAACTCCATCTTAGCAAAGAATACCCATAGGCATATATCACCATGGAGAAGCACTACACCATGTCTTATTATGTCAAATAAATTTCAAAATGAGGATTTTCTGAATCCACCCAAGTAGGACAACCTTAACCCAATCAACCCATGAATCATATCACTGAAGAAGAGAGTATTAATCTCGACACTAATTCTAAGGTCAATACCACTATCAGAAAATGAACCAAGTGACTCAAGATAAAGAATTCCCTAATTTGCCAACTTAAGAATCGGTCACAGGAAAGATCACCTATCTTCCACTCTCTAACTCTACTTAGAACATGCACCATATCATGGAAAGAATAGAGTATTCAAATCTTCTTCAATACTAAAAGCAAAATATCACTAGGAGAGAAAACCAACAAACCTGAAAGACAAGTCCAAAATCTCTCGATATCAACATCAAAACCACTAACGGGCGATGAATTAGTGAAATTAAAATAACAAAGCCCAAACTAGTCAACCTCACAATTGATTTACATAGAGAGGGATAGTCAATTAAGAAACCTCCATAACCAAGGTGGAAAGTCCAAGAATCTTAAACTCCAGAATGAGCAATATAACTAAATTACCAACTCTAAAACCCTAATAGAACCATAGAAGGTCAACTTACCTTCATTGCCATAATCCACTCTGCAACTGATCTAGCATATCCAAAAGAAGAGGAAGAGGACTAACTTTACCTTCCTACAAGGAAGAAATCAGCCAACCAATCTAGCTGCCCAAGCCAACAAATAAGAACTACGAGGAAGGGAATTCTAACTAGATACTAAAAGTCTAGCCATCTACCAAGTGCGGATCAATCAAAATTAAACAATAAAAATAATAACAACAACAATATAACCATCAATATAAGGAAAGTGGTACAAAAATAAAAATCAATAACAAGTACCACTCTTGGGCTATAAAAAGGCTATTATGCCAAAGCAAATGGGACTAGAACACAAATGTTGCATCCATAAGGGACAATATCAATACTGATCTACTCTACCCACTACTAAGAAAATAATTATGAGGGTATTCATATAATTAAGAATTCTATATCAAGCAACACAATAATAGATATAAACCTTCCAAGACATACAATTATCGATGGGTACGAGCACCCCAATACACATAATGAAAAGCTAAAGGAATCAAAGGAGAAAAAACCTATCATGGTGGAATACAAATTCATATGCCTAGATAGTTCGAGGAAAAACAAATCTAAATAGGTCCAAACTAGGACTGAACATCTAAATTATCAAATGAGGTGCTAAGCGCACTTCCTATCATAGATAAGGCCACAATGCTTTGAGATAAATCTGGATAAGCTGAATGACCAATAATCCCAAGAGGAGGACACTCTCTAAACTAGTTATTGATCTCTCTATAGTCATAGTAAACCCCTAAGGCTTTATCCTAGCAAGAAACACAAGCTGACCCCAACTGGTTGACCAAATGACATCGAGGGAACTCCCTACTAAAATGACCATCCTCTCTAAAATCATAACACACCTCAAGAACTCTAAAATAAGCTCTAGGTATTTTCCAAGATACTACTCTTGCTAAACCAGAATAGTCATCATGGCTTGAAGACCCATACCAAAAACTCCATATGGTCTGACATAAACTCTTTTTGTTGTGATTACCACAACTAATCTAAGATCCACCTATAGTCTAAAACTATACATGCATAGATATTATAGGTTGCAAGTGAAGCTAACCTCTGCCGGGAGGATCCTCACTCCCATATGGAATACCAATAGTACTATACTAATGACATGGCCTCTTAACACTACCTCCATAAGTCTCAATACATGCTTTCTCTATGGGATTCATATGATTGACAACCTGAGAGAAAAAGACCCACCTACTATTAAGTGCTCTAATAAATCTATGAACCATGTCATGCTTAGATGATATAACATATGAGTATGACTGTCCTAATTAACAAACATAATCTCATACTCTGAAATCGATGAAAAATCCTGATGAACACCAACAAACCTAAGTCTGGCCTGAGAACTACTCGATAAACCTAATATTATCCCTAACTGTGAGGTTTACACAAAAATATTTTGGATCCCTAATGTTGAATCTCAAAAGGCTGAAGTAGTTATGGACTTTGTTAGAGCCTAGGTTGGACCCAAAATCCCCAGACTGAGTTGAAGATCTTTGATATGCATCCCTGATTCCCTAATCTGATGTTGTACTGAATCTCTAGAAATGCATGCCGAAATTCTATTTGCATCTATCAACAAACTCACATCATCTATATGAGACAAAATAGATTCAAGGAATGTACTTGAAGCTCATTAAAATACAAACACACGGTAAGAAGTCAAGAATAGTTTCCTAGGAATGCCCTGTAGCCTCACAAAGATTCGTTATGTACATCTCTGCACTGATCCACAGGACTCTACCAACCACTTATCTTTAGTACCGACACATCGATAAACCTAGGCTCTGATGCCAATTTATCTCAATGTAATTTCTCAAGTCATAATGAAAAATACTATAACCTACCAGTGGGTAAGTTAACCACAAAGTCCAGAACTACTAGTAATAGACTACCATGAGAAAGGAAGAAGAATGCGGAATAAATGTCTTAAAAGACTAGAATACCTAAGATAGTCCAAAAACCTGGTGGAATTAGTACAAAAGTATTTAATATAACAAGACTACAAAATGAAATACTGAATGAATATACTAATACAACCCATCATAGAGGCTAGTCTAGTACATAAGATGGAGAATAGCAATAAGCTAAATGTCAAAAGCTTACCCTATATCTTTGAACCATATCTGATCCACACGATGAACACAATAATTATGAGAACCCATACTATGATTTGTAGGCTATAGAAGTATAATATGAGTACCAAACACGTGCTACTCAATAGGTGCTTTTGATTGAGCTCCAATGATAATAAGAAGGAATGTATAGTATGCCCAGATAGTAGAAAACTACACAATATATATACTATGATAATAAGGATAAGCTACTCTGTTCATATCTAAGAAACTAACATAATAAAGCTAAGAAGGTAATAAGGATGAATTGCCCCATTCTAGCCATACCTAGGAACCTAACCACTAAATCATATATCACTGTCCATTATACGAATAAGGAATAGAGGATGGATGTATATATATGTGTGTGTATGTGTGTGTGTAAACAAGTCCAAAGAATGGATATACGATATGAATAGATGAAAGAAGGCAGGGATATATAATAATACCATTACTACTATAGATATATAAATATACATAAAAAAGTTTAACTCAAAAGTACAACATATGTAGTCACACTTGCATCTCAAGGGCACCTAATCATTGTAGGAACTATTACTAACATAATTAGGGTCTGAAATCATACTGCCTAACCATGGGATAAACATGCGTTATAATACAACCATAAGAAAAGAGATTAAAAACTTACCTAAAATCTCAATACCAGTCTAATACCATGAGATAACCATAATAGCAATAATAATAAAAAGTAATCAAATAGTCCAGATAGATAATACCTAATCGGGCCTTTCATAAGCCATCTCTATCATAAGCTTGAAAGGTTCAACCAACACTTAATAAACAATAGTCATAACCTATACCTGTGTAACCTCCCATAAGGTTGATAACTACACAACATACTACAAACAGTATTCAAACCTATACCTATGCAACCCGCTATAAGGTTGATAGATATAGGGCATACAAGTGATAGAAAATGCACATGCAAGAATAAATATCAAGTATGTACATAATACTAAAATTAATTCAAGTTCTATAATGTAACCAAGTGTATACACCTTTCCATCTTGATGGCTTGCAATGGCAGGAGCTACGACAACCACTTATTTCCAGCATGACAATTCACAAATAAAGGGGCCCCTAGGGGGTTCGAGAGTTCCCATATACACCGACCTAGTCTCGATCTAAGTTTGCAATAACCATCGTCATCATCAGTCCACTCTATCCAATACTATATATATACACATATTACATGCACAAGATAAAATCATGGCTAAAAGAGTGTTAGTCAGTAATCCTTTGCTTGAGGTAAACTCTGGGAATAAATTATCATAAAAGTGTAGGAAGGGTTAGAATATCTCTCAACCAAGGTAAATAGTAGTAGCAAAATCATGGATTAGAATCTATCTTGGTCAAATCTCTAAAACATCATTTTTAGTCTCAAAGCCTCATAAATTATTCATTAAGATGGTATGATTCCCATTATAAAGAAATCCATTTTAAAAGTGAAAAGTTGGAACAAATCCCTTGTTAGGATAAAGAGTAATAAATTGATATATTTAGTTGGAATCGTCCAATTTACCATTTTAGTGATCATGAATGTATCGAATCTATGCATGCCATAGAATCCAAACAAACCAATCGTAAGCATCATTACATCTATAAACTATAGTCATGTTCTTTATAAGTATAAATCACTTCCCAAAATCCAACCAATATCATAATTATGACCTTAGGCCCAATAATACAACCAACATAAAAATAATATCATAATTCGGGGAAAATCATACAATCCACCAAGTCACATAGTAGCCTTACACTAAAGGTTCATTAATGTCAGCTATGTCTAACATGCGTATATAAGTCTATTAAATCTAATGCAAGTCTTGGCCTAAGGTGGGTCAAAGGGGACCACATCTAATCCCCAAAATCTATTCTTGGACAAGCCTCTACCTCAGACTAGGCAAAGGTATCTATATTCACTTCTAGATGTTAGATCATCCATGATTATCCCTACTTAAAACATGAGAAACTAAGTTAATTCCACATAAATTATGATTTCAAGGGAATCTAAACATTCCAAATAAGACTAATCATACCAATCATGCCTCTAATACCTAAATCTCATCTCATATTTAGCATAATATCATAATAACACTACAAATCTTCTCAATCTATGAAGAAGGTAATGGATCATGGAAGTACAAAAAGTATATCACCTAAAGGGTCAATCACCCTTCCAACCATAAAACTCATAAATTGTGTTATCATGGTGTTCTATCTATAATCACATCATAATATTACTATCTAACATAAAACAAACATAAAACACCATGTCAAGAAGAAGAGTATACAAAAGCCTACCTTAATGCTGAATTGTACTCCTTAAATTATCCATGAATTATTTGTCTTCACTCCAAAATATTATCACGCTATCAAAATAGTAATCTACACATTGCTTAGGAGTAAAACGAGACCTATACTACTTTAATAAAGATCAAAACAAATTTTAGATCAAGAATATGCTGTAGGGCCTGCAAATGTAATCCAAAATTAAATCCATCACGGGATTCGAAGGACAAGAAGTGTCTTCTCAAAGGTTGAGAACAAACGTAGAACAAATGGGGTATCAAATCAACCATCAAATGTTAGGAATTTAAGACCAAATTACTAATAATTTTACCATAAATTAGGATGGAAATTGAAGGAAAAATTAATGCGAAATGACCAAGAAGAGTTAGGTTAGCTTACCTCAACTTATGTGAATGATTTCCCACTTTTCCCTCTCTTTGAGCTCTCTATTTGGTATAAAAATAGTGGAAGAAGTAATAGAAAATAGGGTGGGGAAAAAGGCATTTAAAGCTACCAAGTGCTTCTTAAATGGTCACCCTATCGCTTCAGTAATAATCACTTAAGCGACTTCGGCATTATTTAAGGATCTGGCAAGCCTAGTTGGGTATCGCTTAAGAGACTCCTATGTCACTTATGCAGTAAAAGTTAAGCAACACAATCTTGTATATGCAATAACTGCTTAAGTGGTCATATGATTGCTTAAGGGTCGCATCAATAACCTAATGAACCAGATTTTATTAAGTTTAGAATAGACTGTGACCTGGTGCTTAGGATTTGTTCGGAACCCTTTGCATGCAAAAAAAATCTACCTTACCAAATTCGATGTTTTAGACTCAATGGAACAATCAAAACTTTCATCTAAGATCATTTTGACTAAGTGTGGGCCCCATATCTATAGTTCTATTTTTCACATAATCCGCCCAATAACCTAAAATGAGTTCAGAAGTCTCAAGACCTGAACCAAGGGTCCTTCTAGATAAAATTCAAAATTCCAGTGCTAATGGCACTATCAAAATTCTCATTTAAAGGCATCTACTTGGAGTTTTGGTCCAAGACTAAATTGTAAACAACAAAAGCTCCAAAATAAGCAAATAAGCATAAAATCCAAACAAACTGTATGATAACCAAACCGAAAGTTTCACCAAGTCATAAATGACTTGTATCCATTGTGGGAAGGCTCAAAATTTCACTATAGCTAAAATTGAAATTATGCGTCAATCATTGCGTAGGGTTCTCATTATTGTGAAAAATATAAAATTATCAATTTATAACAGTCACCCAAATCTTTATCAACCTAAATTAGATGATTAATACTTTCATTATTTGAAATATAAATGAGATCATGTTCAAATTTGATTTTATTTCGAGTTGGTCAATTTTATTAAAGCATTGACCATTAGACGGAGGTTAAAACTTTGAACCCTCATTGATAATCCTTTTTTCTATTTTAATTTCTAATTTCAAGTGAATTAATCCTAAAGCATGTTCTAAATTTTTCAACCATTAGAAATCTATTAAGAGGACAAGATTATCAATATAATCCTAGTTATCACTTGAATTCCAACAATAAGTAACATTCAAACAACGAATTCACCACTACTCCCATAACCTTAGTTGTGGGAGTTTAGTTGCTCATGAATTTAAAAGATAATATAGAAGAGGAATTCATAGATTAGAAAATAATGCTTACAAAATATGGATTCACACTTTAATTAGATCTAAGAATGAATAAGGTTTCCAGATACCCAATAATAAATTCAAAACATCAAATTTTTCTCTGAAAGTAATGTCTGAAGTGAGATGACAAAAAATAATGAATAAACCCTAGAAGTTACTTTTTATATTAGAGGAAAACTTGAATTCAAATAAATTTTGGATTTGGCCCGCTCACAGTCGACAACTCATCAACAGTTGACAGCTCGTCAACTCAAGTCTTCAACTAATTTTTTTTTGACTTTTATTCTACCTAAGGTTAAGATATCAGTTGATGGCTCATCAACAAATTGATAGCTAATCAACTTAAGTCTTCAATTGAATTCTTCATAACTTCTATTCTGCCAAAGGTTGAAGACATCAGTTGATGGCTCATCAACTCAGGTCTTCAACTGAATTCTTCTTGACTTCAGTCAGTCCATGGTTGATGACATATGTTAATGGCTTATCAACTTAAGTCGTCAACTGCCTTTTTAGATCATTTTTCTTGTTTTCTGACATGTCAACCTTTTCTGCATGAAGAAGTAAAAAATAATTAGAAACGACAAATGTTGCTTAAGAACCTTACAATTATTCTAAGTTAAAAGCCTCAAATATGTTATCTGAATTCCAACACATCAACACCCTCAAGTTAGAATATTTGGTTGTCTTTAAGCAAATAAAGAATATTATATAATGAAACATCATGATTTCGAAGGAATATAACAACAATTGTACATTAAAGTTGACCTCATCAGATTAATGGCTTCATATACACGAATTATTTACCAATCAATAATAGGGATCCATGATTGGCATTAAAATACAATGAGCAACATTACATAAACTAGAAATAATCAATCTAATAGATAGAAGACTAGAGTACTATAGACACGACCTCACTACCAAGAAGTCCCCCACCTACAATATTGGCATTTACTTAGGGACAGAAAATCAAATATCGCACTCACACAATTAATTTCAAATAACGCACATGATATACTACAAGCTTGCCCTTATAATTTCATCTCAAATTTTCAGAAGGTCGACTAGGATCACTATAGGACTTTACTTAACTTGTAACGAAAGCTTGGGTGCAGGTAGGACACGTTTGGGACTTAGTGACTCAACCTTTCTTATCATCTATGAAATTCCATTTTCAACTATGTTTTCTATATCCACGCTTGTTCTTCCTTCTCTCAATTGATTTATTTTACAAGTGAATAGTTCTTTAGACTTGAGAATTTCTTTTCCATGCTTACGACCCCTAGCCCCTTTTTCTATTTCATATCAACACCCAATCTTTTCATACACAATTCCACTTGTCTTAGCCTCTGTAGTATAAACCATAAGCTTAGTAAATTTTCTTGAGTTGACATACACAATGTCCAAGGAAGGACCAGGGCCAAAAATAGAGTCTCAATGGTAAAAAATAGAAGTGAATGGTTATTGAACAAAAAAGGTTTAGTTAGCTCAAACAGGGATCAAGGGGATTTTTTATATCATTTAGATATTCTATTAGACTAAATGGACTAAAATTAAACAAGGCCTGTGATCCTTTCCTAAAAAAAACTTATCACCTAATAGAATGGATTGGTTAAGTTTTAGATGCATGCACAAAGTATGAAAGATAAAGGCTTAAGTCATCGATAGCCACTTAAACTCCTCCTGAAATTTTACTTGGACCCCTCAACTAAGACCGGTACCTATTGAACACCTATACTATGTAGAAAATTATTCCTATTAGGCACTTTTAGATATTGAGTAAATATTGTGAAGGGTGTGTAGCACTACCACGGTGACATGGCAAAAAAGGCTAATTGAAAGATGATAAGTGGCATAAAGGATCCAATAATTATTTAAAAATAATTATAAAAAATAAAAATAAAAAACTGATTATTAAAAAGTAATTATAAAACATAAAAAATGAAAATAAAAAATTGTCCCCCCTGCCGCGTTCAACTTCTTCTCTATTTTCAGGTTATTTTTATTCCTTTTCTCCATTTTTTTTTACGATAAGATTAAGAAAATAAATTAAAAATTAAATTATCTTCTGCATTGTCAAATACCATTGAGATTTCAAGAAGTAATATTTTTGCCACTATATTAATAGTTCAAAAAACTTTAATGAGATTTCAAGATTTGAACAACAAAAACATCGAGGTTGGAATCTTTGCAAGAAAAGATTTCATCTATTTATAAGAAATATAAGATAAGAATGGTTGCTCTGATCAAGTCTGGTGAATGCCAAATATACTCTGCTTTTCCCCTTTTTCAACAATTAGGAAGACATAAAAATTTTTGCTTATTCAATTGCTACTCTTACTCGAGGTGATTAAAATATTCACAATCAATGGGGACGCCGAGGAAGGAGGAGCGGGGCATGTGTTCACAATATATTTCTAGCAAAAGTGGGCAGCTATATTTTTCTATTGCTTTGATTTTTTTTCTCTGAATTTCATAGTTTAAGATATTTTCCATGGTCCTGTGATGGTGGGTTGGGAGAAAAGGAATGTCAAATATGGATTAAAAGGGAAGAAATAAATAAATAAATAATGATAGTTAGATATGTGAAGATGATGAGAACTGAGGTTTGGATGGGTTTTAAAGAAGATGGGTGAGGGTAGGGGTGGAGGTGGGGTGGGGTTGTGGTTTTTTTTTTTTAAATTAAGAAGTTATTATAATTAAAAATTATATTAATAAAATAATTAAAGTTTAAATTTTTTAATAAAAATAAAAGTAAAATATCAATTTGTACTAAAAAATGCGCCTAAGGAAAGTGTAACACACTTTCCTTGCCAAATCAACATTTTGTGCCTAATAGGTATTAATTTAAGAAATTAGGTGTCTGATAGGTATCAATCTTAGTTGAGGGATCCAAGTGAAATTTCAGGACAACTTAAAGGGGTTATCAATGACTTAAAGACACACACTCCTGAAATAGAATAACATAATCACCACCAACTATTCATTTCATACTCAAGATTAAGAAAATATTTCCACATTCATATACTACTAATGACAAAAATAGATCCATAATGGTTAATTTAGTAAATGGCATCACATACATACACCAAAAATTTTTAATGGGTCCTCATTTTCAAAATGTTAAAGCAACAACTTCAATCCATTCCCATCCTCCTTATTCATACATAATACAAATATATTAATTGATAAGACACATAAATAACATAATCAAAATATCCTAAACATGCCAATTCTACTTATAGAACAGAAGGGAAAAGAAACATGACAAGAAAAATCCCCGTGTGTAGACCAGTACTTCCCTCTCCCAAGCAAAAAGATATGTATTTTCCCTAATGCATTACATATAAAATGACAAGGAACTAGAGGATGGATGTACTTGTGGTTCCTTATGCACTTGTGTCATGGAACATGAAGTGGTAGCAACATAAACCACATCATCATCAGTAGTGACTCTAGGAATGACCATCACACTCAATATCATAGTTGGTTGAGTAGAAGGCTCCATACTAAGCTCAGTAACACCAGATGCCCATAGTAGGATACCAAAGAAGGCTCCTATAGATCTAGCCCATAAAGTTTTTTCTGCTATTCGTGGGCAACTTGTTCTCTCTTCTCTTTCTTTTTTCTTCTTTTCTTACCCCTTTTTAGATGACCTATATCTTTTTTCCCTCTTAATATTTCCCTTGGATTTAGTGGCATTCCCTTAAACCATAAAAAAGTTCCTCTTTCTATTCTACTTTCTTAGCTTTAGGAGTCGAGAACACCAAGATGAGTCTTTTCTATAGTCCAGTCATATCAGCTTGGGTCCTTTCTAGTTCATCTTCATACTTGGCCAAATCCATCTTAGTCATGGCCTTCATTCACTTTTTTATTATATCCGTATCATTAATACTTTTACCATTGAAACTCATCATGACAACATCTAATGTCTCCACAATAAACCTTTCCTTAATGGGTACCTTAATATTAGCCTTATCAACAACATCAATAATAAAGATATCCCTCATGTCTCTCTATTACTTCATGAATTGACAAATATTTAAATTTACCTCTTCATTATTCAATCTAAATTTCAACTCGTTACTCTCCATGTCAACCAACACTCTTCTAGTGTCTTGGAGTGGTCTACCAAATATTATAGGTACTTCAAAGTCCACTTTAAAATCAATGATCAAAAAGTCATCCAAAATTTAAAGTTATTGACTTTTACTAGCATCTCATGCAATATCTCAACTAGCCTCTTGAGTGAATAGCCATCCATGAATATTCATATAGTCATCAATTTAGGGGCTTTAATTATGGCCTACTACACAAGCAAGTGTACATGGTGGATCAAGAAATATAGTGGCTCTAAATGAGTAATTCACTTAATCAATTAATAAATAATATTTCAATCAAGTATTTTGATGTATCAAAAGGTTTGTAGAAAGTATTATTTCCTAACAATATGTGACTGAAATAGAAGTATTGTACACGATTTTAGTAAAGGTGTAATTAATAAAAGGAGATATTCCAGGGTTACGATATATCATACAATCATGTTTAGCATTATTTTGTATCAATGAACTTTATTTCTTGAATTATGGGCTACGGGGTTAAGTGTATGATATGCAGATGGTCATCCTCTAAATTTTCTACTCGAATTAGTCTCACAAATTCATCGTTGAGTGTAAGGAAAGCTTCTAATCCAAATGCATTAATGTTTTTATCCTGTATATTGCATAAGGCAAACTAGGTATATTAGTATCCTTGTTGTGAATGACCCTACTTTCATAAGAGATGAGCTTATTCCTCATGTTTCTCTCCCTATCCTTGCATTTCTATGGTCAGTTCATATGATAATAACACATATATTCTAATGTTGTCTATACACTAAAATTAAAATTTCAAGAACACAAGTGAAACACCCCAGATTTTAGCCCTTGAAAAATTTCTTAGATCTGAGCTTTCTGCGCTGGCAGGGACTCACCTGATGAGATGTAATGTGTCTTTATGGGTCATAGGACCCAGTCATAAAGAGTCCAGAAGGATTTACCTAAGTCACTGCTTTGATAATGGCTAGACTTAATGAGCTATATAGACTCCTAATGAGTTGTAAGGATGGCATTTCATAATGTGTCTAGTGTTCACCTAATTGGGATTTTCTCTAACTACAACTTGGACCTTATGAGTCGTAGGGTCACATGACAAGTTGGTTGACTAAGTCATAAGGACAACAGTAGGTGGGGTCCTAGAGACTATTTTGGTCATGACTCATGGTGATGAGTCATAAGGTGTTGTTATAAGTCGATGGGTGACTTGTAGCCAAGTGCGACACTTTTTTAGTTTTTAAGCTAGGGCACTTTGGACATTCCCCCCTTTAACCCTTTTGACCTCACAACTTAAAACCATCTTTGGGACTTTATTATCACATTATTCCCTATTAAACTCTCTCAAACTCTCCTTTTAAGTCAATGTTAGGGTTTCAAAGAAAGTGATCATCTAGAGTTCTAACGGTGTTACCTCCTCCAAATTTCATGGTATTCAAGGAATGTTACTCTTCCTTGATTGTTAATTTTGTAAAATCATTTGTTTTAAAGTATTGTTCATGAGATTTTTATGTGGGTTTTTAAATAAATATCAAAGGTTTTGAATGCTTGTTATTGAACTCTCCATGCGGCGCACCAAGATCGCATTGGTCCACTATTTTGAGACACCAAACATGGTCTAAACGAGTTTCGAAAAATCTGAAACTCATCCGGAAACACCTAATGAACTTCCTGATCATGAATCAACAAAAATATAACCTATTAAAGGACATTAAGGTCATGAAATGATATTTCCAATCTTCGAAAGCCAAAAACAAACTAAGTCTGGAAGCTTAGCTAGGATTTTCTAAGTCTATGACCCCTTGACTAGATTAAAGGACTTGATTAAGCTTAGAAATTTTGTGGGGTCATATAGGATCGTAGGGTATTAATGGTTCACCCAATCTTTAGGCACTTGGTATGCACAATTAGTAACTAGAAAATTACAAAAACAACAAACAAAGTTAAAATTCAAAAGTGGGACTAATAGTCAAATAAACAAAACTTAATTATCAATCATATTCCCGACGACAATGCCAAAATTTGATGCATCCAAATTATAACTACTTTAAGAAGCATAAATGGTCATTATCAAAATATAACCCAACAATGGTTGGGTTTGAATTCCATAGGGAATATGGTGATAATTAAGTCATATGTGATTTAAATGACTATCAGTCAGCAATTTCCATGAAATGAGGGGGGAGGGGGTTTATAATGAAAGTTTGTAAAACAATATCCAATTTGTTGCTAGAGAAAAATGTTAAATTGTTGAGATATAAATCAGTAGAGAACCTAAACTAGGGTTGTGTTCTTCATGTCTAATAGTGCAATTTATGCATCAATTATTGTGTAGGGTACTTATGATATTGGAAAATATAAAGCTTATCGATTTATAACATTCACCTAAATATTTCTCAACCTAAATTAGGTGATTAATACTTAATTCTTTCAAACTCGAAGAATATCATATTCAAATTTAATTTAATTTTGAGTTGGTCAATATCGTTCAAGCATTGACCAATAGATAGAGGTTCAAAGCTCTGAATCCTTTTTGACAATCCTTTTTCCTATTTTAATTCCTTATTTAAAGCGAATTAACCTAAGGCATATTCTAATGTTTGTAACCATTAGAAATTTGTTAAGACAACCAGATTATTAATATAATTCTTATTATCACTTGAATTACAACAATAATTAACATTCAAACAACGAATTCACCATGGCTCCCACACTCCTAGTTATGGGAGTTTAGTTGCTCATGAATTTAAAAGAGAAGATGAATTCAGAGATTAGAAATGTATGCTTACAAAATATGGATTCACACTTCAATTTTCTTTCAAGGGTAAACAAGGTTTCCAAATACCCAACAATAAATTCAAAACTTCAAAATATTCTCTGAAAATGATATTTGAAGTGAGATGATAAAAAATAATGAGAAAACCCCCAAAGTTATTATTTATAGTAGAGGAAAATTTGAATTCAAATAATTTTTGTATCTGGCCAACTTACAGTTGAAGACATCAAGTGACGGCTCATCAATAAGTTGATAGCTCATTAATACAACTCTTCAACTAAATTCTTCATGACTTCTATTTTGCTAAGGTTGAAGACGTCAGCTGGCAGCTCATTAAAAAGTTGATAACTCATCAACTCAAGTGTTTAACTAAATTCTTCTTGATTTGTGTTATGCCTAAGGTTGAATACATCAGTTGACATCTCATTAACTCAAGTCCTTAACTGAATTTTTCTTGACTTGTGTTCTGCCAGAGGATGAAAACATTGGTTGATAACTCATTAGCTCAAGTTGTCAACTACTTCTTTAGCTTATTGTTTCTTGTTTTCTCATAAGTCTCCTGCACAAAGAAGTAAAATCAAACTAAAAATGAAAAAAGTTGCTTAAAAACCTTATAATTATTCTTAGTCAAAGGCCTCAAATGAGCCATTATATTTTCGGCACATCACTAGTCAAACCCAAACTGGTGATCCACTTTTCCCTCTTATAATCGACATATTTACTTAAGTTTCAAGGACTACTAGAATCTCTACCATGTGGCCTTCGAATCCATCTCTCACAAATAACTCACCTTTTATTCCACAGTACCAACTAATGTAGGCCCTCAACTGACAATATAAAAGTCTATTGTCAACTACACATAATAAATTTTATCCCTCTAAATTGACTTTCAAACCCCCAAACTCATTCTATCCCTCTCATCATCGTGGTTCCCCTATCATGATTGAGAAACATGTTAAGAATCAGGAATAAGAAGAGATGGACATGAAGATGAGACGTTTGAAAAAAAGTATGAGAAATATGCAAGGATTGAGAAGGCATAATAGTGTTTCATACACAGATTTATATATGTTCCCCGATGTCCATTTACCTCTAAGGTTCCAAACTCCTAAGTTTGACAAGTACAAAGGACATGGGGATTCTTTGTCTTATTTGAAAAGATTTTGTAATCAACTAAGTAAAGCAGGTGGAAAAGAGAAACTACTAATGGCTTAATTTAGAGAGATTCTGGTGGGAATAACTTTGGAATGGTTCATAGATCAAGATATCACTCACTGGCATATTTTGGATGACATGGCTCAAGATTTTGTCCAATAATTTTAGTACAGTATTGACATAGTAAAAAATCATGCCACATTTACAAACATAAGAAAAAAGACAATAAAAGGTATATGAGAATATGGTATTAGGTGAAGGGAGCAAACGGCTAGAGCTAAGCCATTAATAAAGGTATCTGAAATGATTAATATTATTCTCCAGGAAGAGGAACTTAAATACTCCCATTATTTGCTTTCTACTATTGGAAAAATATTTGATGAGATCATTAATGCTGGCAAAATGGTAAAAATAAAAATTAAGTCTAAAAAATCATAAGTCAAGTTGCTTTGAAAGCTATGGCGCATGCTATACAAAATGTCTTGGGAATTTTGAAGGGAAGAAAAGGAAAGAGGAGGTGACTATTGTTTTGTCAGGATCACGATAAAGTCTGCAAGGTTTCCATCCCCCAGACATATAATCTCACTCCTAAATTAATATCCAAGACCCATATAACCTCTCATGATACTATATTCCTCCCTAAAACACGCTATATTCTATTCCATATCCTCGGTATCCCATTTATAATGAATAACCACATTATTAAGCCCCTTCTTACCTGTAATGCCGTGCAACAACCCCTCAATTTCATATTTTATCCCCATGATATCACCAAGGCCCTTCTAAATCCAACTTTCAGCATAGAACATAGTACAAAGAGGGGTAATATAGCTAAAGACAATTTTAATCCTATTAGAGAATCGGATACTAGCTTGTTTTAAAAGCTGGGGGTCTTCAATATTCTAAGCCCGATTGAAAAAAGGATCTCATACCCTCCCCCCCAAAAAAATTGGATTATTCTCAAAGATATGCATATTAGATGCCTAGTGCACAACATTGAAAAATATTGGTACTTAAGGAAAGAAATCCAAGATTTGGCTGATACACAACAAATTATGTTGCAAAACTCAGATGCTCCAAACACTAATCAAAATCTACTGCTAATTTATACTAAAAAAACATACTAGAATTGGTACATGGTGACAAAGAGTCTATAGTTTCGTACAAGCCTTTCATTAATTTCAAAACTGATATGGAAAAGAAAACAAATGTTATAGATTTGACAATAAGGTACTTCAGAAGTAAATGAGATGCTATTAAAGTTCAAACTAGAATACTCATATGCTAATTATGAAAGGAGCTCCAGTAAGTTTTGGGGAAAGTGAGATAAAACCAAAATTAATTATTCTAGGAATGCCTGCTAAGCCCCTCTTAACTGTAAAAAGAGCACTCATCACACTTATTGTTATTAAACCAGTGTCTTAACTTCCTACGGTTAACACAAAGATAGTTCCTTAGAACTACATTTTCACTATACTAACATACAAGGGGAATGAAGTCATTGAAGAAATGGATGGAGTTGGCGGAATACCCACTCTGGGAGATGTTTTTCCTTGAAAGAGTTAAGAAAATCTAAAGAAGGTTGAAATGACCAAATGCGATTCAAGAAGCTGGTTACCAATGAAGAGGCTACAGAATTCTTGAAAAAGATTGAGTTGCCAGAATATTCTAGTGTTGAACAATTGAGGAATATACTAGCCTAATTCTCTTTGTTGTCTTTATTGATTCACCCAGATAAGTATAGTAGAGCTATAATGATGATTTTGAATAAAGCACATATGCCTAGTGAAATTATAAAAAATTAATTTGAGAGAATATTAAAAGAATCTGTAAGTTAAATAGGGCCACCTTCTCTGATAATGATTTGCCCATGAAAGATATTGGAAATAATCGAAGCCTCTATTTTACTATAAAATATGAGCATCCCTACGTCACTTAGATCTTGATTAATAGAGGATATAGTGCTAATATTTGTCCTCTATCAACTTTGTAAAAACTAAATATTACCATGGAAAGGACCTAATCTAATAATGTATGTGTCAAAGTTTTTTATGGAATAAAAATAGATGCCATTGGTGAGATAAAACTTGTATTGACAATAGGGCCTATTGTTTACCATAGAGTTTTAAATGTTAAATATTGACTCTTCCTACAATATATTATTGGTAACTTTATTGGTTCATAGTGTTGGGGAAATCCCATCAACGGTGTATCAAATGATCAAATTTGAACATGACAGGCAAGAAATAGTTGTTCATGGTAAAGGGGATGTGTCTATGTACAAAGACTCTTCAATTTCCTTCACTGAGGTAGGAAATATAGTTTTGGCACTAATTTATAAAGCTTTGGAGGTAGTGGTTGTCGAGCACATCCTCATGGGGATCTCATTCTAAGACCATAATTGTACTTTATATCTATCATGGTGGTGAATGAAATTTTAAGGCGTGTTTTGAACTGTTAAAGGGTTTGTGGATGTATTTTTAAGGTAGATCTCCTTTAATATGCCCACATGAGAGGCTTGGTACCTTTAGTTTAGGGTATAAACCTAATGTTTTAGAAATAGACCTTACTTGGGGCTCCCATCTCCCATGGCGGTCAGTGATTGAACCGCACACCCTAAGCCTTATTATAAATAAAATAAAGAAAATAAAAAGAGTGATTCATAAAACTTACCTCCGAACCTATGGTGGTTCAAGGTCTAATAGCTTACTAAGGTCAATCAACTTATCTCCGATACTAGATCTAGGTGCTTAGATTTAGGTTTCCAAACCTGTGAGGAGTCCTCTCTTCTAGGTTATTAGATATAGGTTTCCTTGAATATCTTAAGAGTAAAGGAACCTCTTAAGAGTAAAGGAAATTAATGGAGGTTCCTTTACTCTTATTAATTTACTTCTTTGAAAGTTAGGAATCCCTAACTTATCAAGCCTGAAGTTTCCACTAGCTTTCTTTAAGATTTGTTGAATGTTGAAGTGGTGTTGAGCATAATCATGAGTATGACAAATTTTAGAGAGAGTATTAATCAATGCCAAAACTACACCTCTAATTGAAGATAAAACGGTTGTTGTCAAGTAAAGTAACCCAACTCAGTTTGGGGTAAAACCCACAGGGAATTCATGGACTTGTCTCTCTAGTTTGCTGGAATCACTGGGATGTACTGAATATAAATGGGGGGTTAGTATAAATCTCGAACAAGTATCCAAACTCAAAAGCTATAGTTGTAAACAGCCAGAAATGAACACTAAGCTTGTGTTCTCCTTGACTTCTAACTCAATAGGCTTCTTGTTCTCAATCTAAATATCAAACTATTGCACATGTAAAATCTGGTAAGTTAGGTATCACCGACTACCTCTCAGCATATATTGGTGCATTTTACTCAACTCCTCTCCATCTTAAAGCATCGCCTTACTAACCCTTACCATGGAACCCAATTTAAACTATCTTCTTTTGGTCTCAAGTTGATTAGATATAAATTAACTATCCTAAGTAGAAAATGCAGGTAAGATTATTGTAGATAATGCAGGTAAGCTTATTTTGGCAGTTAACCCCAAATCACTATTATGATCTCCTTTTTCAACTCTATACCTCCCTCTCAGGTTTGTAGTAAATATAGGCCGGATCCTAGTGTTTGAAACCATTAAGAAAGTAATAAGTACAAAGAAAACCACAATGCATGCAACAACAACTATCTAGAAGAATTAAATACTTCCTCTACTTCATTATTTAGATAGGGTTCCCACAACCCTAGATAAGGTAATTAGCCACTCATGTTTGTAATATGATAACAGGAATTCATTACTAAAGACATTAAAACAATATCACAATAATCAATGGATAAAACCCAAAGTCTTTAACTGAATAAATGACAAAAATCAATACAAAACAATCCCAAAATCAAAATTAAATCCTGGAATTGAATATATGTTTGTAAGTGTTATGAGTTCATAAAATAAATAAAAAACATCAAACAAGTATATATAGGTTACAAGGAAACCTTCAAAATCAAATACCAAACCAAAAATGAAAACTGAGGTCAATGGCCACCTACTAAGCTACCTACGGGCCGTAGGTGGCACCTACAGAAGATAGGTGGTCCACGTAGGTGACCCCCTATCCTCCAATAGATTTTGAACTCTATAACTTTGCTAATCTACAACCTACTCTATCACCTATGGACCATAGGTGGCACCTACGGACCGTAGATTCCCCTCCATAAGTTATAAAATCTTTTTCCTACACATCTGAGCCTCTAGATTTCTAGTTTTTGACACCTACATTGGCACCTACACCCAGTAGGTAGTACCTATGGGCTATAAATGCCCAAGTAAGTATCCCAAAATTTCAATTTTCATCATTTTCTATAGTTTAGCATCCAAAACCTGGTATCCTGAAAAAACATAACAAAAACACATCAGATCTAACAAAAAAACCTAAGCAACTTACGTATTTTCATCGTTCTCCATAGCACATCAACACCCCCAACTTAGAATATTTGCATGTCCTCAAGAAACAAAACAAACTAGATTAAAATAGCAATGCTTAACTAGGAGAACTCTAAGCTACCTAAGGCAGTTAATGAGCACTTTAAGCTCAAAAGCATTACCCCTCCTATTTCAACAATCCAAAACCAACTATCTGTATACATGAAGCACAACATTGTGACACAAGGGAGTCAAGGTATGGCAATTACATTAGCAACAAACAACTATGCATATATACAAGTTAAACTACCCAGAAAAGTAAGCATCTAGAAATACAACCAATATGCCCTCACATCAAAGAAGTCTCACTAACTCATATTGGAATAATGCATGTCAATGCGGGGAGGGTCAAGATTCACTCACGCTCAAAAGAGAAGTTCCACTAATCCACATCAAATACTGTAGGCTTGCCCTAATTTTCTTTACCTTAATTTTCAGACAGTCAAGTTAGGATCACTATAGGACTTTATTCAGCTTGTAATGTAGGCTTGGGGGGGTGGTATGGTACATATGGATGTATTTAGTGACTATACCTCCTTGACACTACACTTACTTTGGTGTCCACTTAACAACCAATTCTCTTTTTATTCCACCCTTATTTCTCCCTTTTTATTCTTTTATTTCACATTCAGGTTGGGAATGGTTTCTTTTATTCATTTTTTATTTTTCTCTTTTCCATTTTTTGTTTATTTTCTCTTTTTCTACCATACCCATCCCTACTATTATTTTTCTTGTTTTTTCCCTTCTTGACACCCACTTTACATTACACACCTCTATGATAGCCAACCTTAACTTAGATGATGCACAATGTCCAAGGAGGACTAAGGTCAAAATAGGTTCATTGTAACATAAATGGGAAGGTAAAAGGTGTAACAAGAAAAATAGGCTACAAGGCTTAAAAATTTGGATCAAGGGATACTTATTCACACATGGAAGGTCATTTTGGCTAAAACTAGACTAATATAAAAAATGGCCTATGCTAATCGGACAAGTTTTGGATTTAACACACAAAGAAAACTAGGTAGCATCTCACACACACATGGCACAGAGTCACATCACAAGTTGCTACCTATTTTGCTCATGTACAAGTTAGCAACTCTTATCATGTCCCTAATCCTAATGCCATAACAAGATCCACAATGGTCACCCATATATACATTCACATAGTTAAAAAACAAAATATTTGGAGGGGTATCATTTTTGTCATCATTTTTCTCAGAAATCAAAAAAACCATGTCAACTGCCCTAAATACTCAAAAATATCCTAATTACACAAAAACACAATACAATACAAAACAAAACACAATATGACACAAATTTTAACCTAGACATTCCATTTCAACAATCATTCCGAGGCCAACAGGAAAAGAAGCACAGGAACCAAAACCCATGACGGCTATGGTATACCCTACCCCAACAAAAAGACTATGCACTATCCCCAGTGTATGTAAATAATGTAAAAAAAGGATATGAGGATATACATAGGATACACTAGGCATCTGTGTCTGGATCATCCTCGTGTAGGGGTATCTCAATTGGCAAAGACGGTGGTGGTGGTGGTGTACTATTGGAGGATGCACCCATAGCTAGATCGACATGCCTATAGTATTATAAAAATTAGTCTCCCTCAAATCACATTTGGACCATTTGGGGGCTTGGTCAAATGGTATATTAGGATCCTAAAGCTCCACTTCCCTGCCTCTTTGGGTTGCAATTACGGGGACTGTCTCTTTATCCTATGCAAAAAATCAAAACATCTAGTTCCATGCAGAAATATTAGTTGAGCAATAGGAGGTATAATTAGAGTGTATGGCTGGAAGGTGTTTTTAGAAAGAGAGTGTATATCTACCATCAGTATGGCCACCTCCTCTCTAATCTCAACAAAGATAAGGTCCCTCAATATTACTAAATTAGGTTAACACTCATCCCTCAAAAGCATCTATATAGGCATGCACCTTATATCAAGACTAACATCTTAGCCCTGTGTGCAGGCTGTAATCTTGTCTCTGCTGCCTCAAGTGTTATCGGGACCCATGGTTGCAATTGTTAGACTCTAAAGTCTATATATTAATAATAAAAAACTACAACAATATCATTAAAAGATATTGAAGACTACTAATAAAGAAAGTCAACTTTAGGAATGGAAGGACATCCAATCATAAGAAGATCACAACCCTCAAATAAGCATGGCTAGCAAATTAGTCTAATATCTTGGAAATAGAAAGAGAAGTACTATCCCAGAATCACAGCAGACTAGATCAATCAAGAAATCAATAAGTATCTAAACAAAAAGAAAAAAAGGACCAAATTGTCACATGGACATCAATTTATACAAGACTAAAAGGAAATATAGATCATGGACATATTTGTTATAGATGTAATCCAAAGTCGTATATGGATATATCAATTGGCTACATTCCTCAATCAAAGAATCATTTTAAATCCTTGATTAAGAAGAAATATCTTGGGTTTCCTTGTAAAAAGTAGCATCCGAAGAATATGAAAGATGAAGATTGAAGACAGACATAAGTCATGCAACTTCAAGGAAAAAATTCAAAGTGTTTCATTCTTAGTCTTACAAGGCTCTGTAACTTTTAATTTACAATTGTTATATACAGAGTAGGATCGAATCAACTTTGTAACATTGAGTAAAGCTGTGTCACGAGATCTGAAGATCAAAATAAGTCTTTAGAACTTGTTTCCTATCATTGTACTCGTACCCAATATTTAATGATCTAAGAAAACATTGAAACCCAAGGGGACTGAAAGTAGGCACCACATTGATTTTCCAAATCAAGATAATTTTCGTGTTACTAATTTATGTTCTATTATTTACGTATTAAATTATTTCAAGTCTAATCTATTTATGAAGTGCACTGATCTGCAGGCGAGTTGACTGTGAGGAGTCAATAGTCGACTCACAGAAGAAAATTTCAATTCACCCCCTTCTTGAATTTCAATTAGTATCAAAGTAGGTCTCACCAATTACATTATATAACCGCAAGTGAGCAAAAATTAGATGGCCCAGTATCAAATTCTCGGTGCTTTTATTCAGGATGGTCACTCCTCCATAAGACCACGATACTTAAATGGACAATATTACTCTTACTGGAAGAATAAGTTTAGAATGTTTGTCCAATCAAATGACTTCCAAGCTTGGGTTGTCATAAAGAAGGGTCCAAAGCTAATTCTAGGACTAAAGAAGAAGTCAAAGGACAAAGATAAAGAATCTAGCAGTTTGACATAAAGAACCTTGAAAACTTCAAGGTCACCAAAGAATAGCAAGAGGTAATTTAAACTAATGCATGTGCTATAAGTTTTATTTTGTGTTCAGTTAGAGGAGAAGAATACGACAAGATATCAACTTATGAAACCATAAAAGAAATATGGGAAAAAATGGAGGTAACCTCTGAAGGAACCACCAAAGTCAAGAAGTCAAAAATTGCCACCCTAGTTAATGAATACAAGCTATTCAAAATGAAAGAAAATGAGGACATTGAAACAATATTTGGCAGATTCAAAAAAATTATATGTGAATTAAAATCACTGGGGATGATTTATCCACACAGCCTGCAAGTCCAGAAGCTGTTTCAAAGTCTCCCAAAGACTTAGGAAACCAAGGTTGACATTATAGAAGATGGAGATCTTCACAACATGACATATGATGAAGTATGACACAAGTAAGAGAACAAGAAACCAGTAGCCTTCAATGCTACTCTAACCGAAGAAGTGGACATTCTTAGAGATGAAAATAGTAAAGGAATAGCACTAATAATTATGCAGTAAGGAGAATCATAAGACAGATACAACTAAGATACCAAGGAGGCAAAAGTAATGATTCCATAAAAATGATGAATGCTACTACTACAGTTGAAAGCTTGTCCACTTCAAATAGAACTGTCTAGAATTAAAAAGAACAACACCCAAAAAATCAAAATTTGGAGCCTGGAGTGATGAAGATAAAATCGAAGAGGAGTAGAAGCAGAAAATATGTGCTTCATAGAAACAAGTAAATCTAGCGAGGTAAGACTATACGATTGTCATAATTATAATACTCTTTAATCTAACTTAGATATAATTACTAACAAGCTTCAAAAAGTTATAGATGAATATAACAAACTCGCTCAAGAGAAAACAATTTACAAAGCTCGATTTAAATGAAAAATCAAAGAGGAACGATGAAACTGGCAAATAGAAATTGAAGCACATCAAATTCAAATTGACCTACTTAATGAAGAGCTTGACGGTGGTAAAATAAAATTAAACAGTTTTATGGCATCCCCAAGCCATAGTTTCATAAGATCAAACTCTTTCAAAAACTATTCAAGTTCCTCATTAGGGTCGTTTAAATCAACTATGAAATCTTTCCCCTTTCGAGGACCCGTTTGTTATATCTGTGGATAGAGAGGGCACAAATCTTACAGCTACAGGTAAAAGCCTAAAAGTGTGTGGGTCTGGAAGCCCAAATAAAGTACATCTAACCCACAAAAACCCAAGACAACTTGGGTACCTAACAAGAATTAATCTTCTTGTTTTACAGGAATATGTCTACAAAATCTATAAAGAGGAGAGAGTGATAGTGGATGTTCCAAGGGTACCCCTAGAAAGAAAAGGATCTCTTCTATTTTAAAGAATGTAGATGAGAAAATAGTCAGATTCAGTGACAACGCCAGAGAAAATAGTCAGATTCAGTGACAACGCCAGAGATAATTTCACCAGTGTCGACTTTTGCATCGAAAAAAATAAAATAAAGATAGAGATAGACTCCCTCCAGGAGGGTACTAACCTCAATAAAATATTTTGTCCCTATGACAAGGACAGAATCAAATACTAATTATCCTTATTAGTTGATGCCCTCAAATATTTTAAGTTACTTCATGTATTTCCTTTCATGTAAAAATTTTTGTGAAATAATCTCCAGAATTTGAAAATATGTTGTTAAAACTTTCTTAAAAGGGAGGCAACTTTTGATATGTTTTAAGCCTTTAAAAATTAATTATTGTTTTTACTATACATGCTTTAACATTATTCCTAATAATTCTAACATTTTCTCGTGAAAATTTTGCCACTCTGATGAAAGTTTCGATACCCCAAACTCATGACTCAGTAAGGAACAAACTTTAGTTGACTCGCCAACAACTGAAGCAGTATACACAACTCTTGGAAGCTGTTGTACTTAAATTCTCTAAATCTTGCGTCAACTACTTATCCTTAGTCTATCTTTTAAGATTGTTCCCAGAATATGTGATAATACTGTGCTGATAGTCTGTCTAAATATTTTGTGTATTTAGGGAAAACTATATTAGCTGTGAGTATTTTTCTGTTCATGATCTTGTAGAAAATTGGATCTTTTCAAAAGAAACTTGATTTCTCAGAAAAAGATTTGGTGTTAATATTTCATGAGTTATATTTTGGACACAAAAAATTATTTCATGAGTTATATTTTTGGACACAAATAATTTTACTTAATACAACTTTTTTTATTAAAAAACCTTTACTAGATGAAAGATCTTGAAAAAGATTTAGTATTAATGACTTATGAGTCATATTTTTTGCCTCAATATTTTTTTTATTAGTCCAATTTTACCTATTTTATGAAAAAGTCTTCTTTTAAAAGGATATCATCAATAATTCACCATTTTCCATGCCACCTCTACAACCCCTCTCTCTTCCCTATGCATTGTCCTTTCACCTCCATTAGTTCCCTTTCACTTCACGCCTCTTCACTTCTCCATTCCTATACCTTCTAAACATTTGCCTCCTCTAGGTTCTCTTAATTAGCTCTCCTTCTCCCTCTCTCTTCTCCTTTATATCTCACCCTTTCTCTCTCTAATGACAAAAACCCACTACATAGCTAACATTTTTAAAATCTCCTTTGATGGTCTAATTTCACATTTAGAATCCTCTGGTGATTTCTCTTCTTAGTCCATTCTCCTCAAGAGATGATGACCCTCTTATATCCCTATTCCTCTACAAATAAACCCCATCGAAATCCTTCTAACTCTCTCCCTCCAGAGGAGATGCACCAATTCTGGACAAACCTCCACAAGGAAAATTTTCTTCTCCTTCAAATATCGCTCAATCGCTCCTGTTCGTATCGTTAATCTCAGCTAACTTAATGATGCCTTTTGCAATATTAACCACTTTTTCAAATTCAAGATCTATCCTTGCTTTTTTCACCTCTATGGACTTCTGTTCTATGAAGACCCTATTCGCATGTTTTACACCAATCTTAGACTTTCCCCAGACAGTGGTGAACTTGAGACTCTTGTGCTAGGCACAAGAATTGTCTTGAATAACTTTTCTGTTTGAAAATGTTGTCTTGTATAACTTTTTATTTGAAAATATCTTTCATACTAAATTTTTTGGTGTGGTCCCTTTTATGAAGAATAAATGGCCTGAGGACTTTGAAGTGGGCTTTGAGGAAGCCAAGAAAATTTTGTCTGACCCTGACTCCATATCAACCAACTTTGTTCCTCTATTGTTATGCTTTAAATTTTGCATTATGGCCCATATCATTGCTATCACTTTGATTCCGCAAAAAGGATCCCTAAGCAGCATCACTTATCGTGATGTCTTTGTGTTGTACTATTTGGTCAAAAAGATCAAAATAAATTGGGCCACTTGGATACACGAGTACATACTTGAGAGCGCAAGAGGAGTTAATGCATCTGCCAGTTTCTCATACGGACTACTTATCCCCCATATCCTCTTGTTCTACTCAATCAATATCTCTGCTTATCCCCCAATATAAGTTGTTGTAACTTATGATTTAGTAACTTTCAAAAGTGTGGGATATGTTGTAGAGGATGATAAATGATGCCGGAAGGAGTCTGCCCATACTAAGGCTGATCTTCTACAGGTAAATAAATCTATCTCTAACCCCCCCTGTCTCTTTGATTAAGGAAATTGAAAAAGTTAAGGAAATTGAAAGTGAAGTACCCATCAGTAAGGAGAAACAAGTCAACTATGGAGAAAGATGGGAAAGGAAATACCCATCAGTCAGGAGAAACAAGTTGATTATCGACACACAAAGCACACAAAGTTTGAGTGAATTTGAAGAAACTTAGAACAACAAAGATTCTCTCAAGTCAGGGGAGCAAAGTCGAATCTCGACACACAAAGGCCGACGGATGCCTACAAGTCAGGGGGAGCAAGTTGACAGACAGGGAAGTCAACTAATGTTTACTCATGTTTGTCTCTGTCAAAAAGGTGGAGATTGTTCACCTCTGAAGTCTATATTTTAATAATTGCAAACTAACAAGTGGATCCTTACAGGATATTGAAGACTACTAATAAAGGAAGCCAACCCTAGGAATGGAAGGATATCCAATCATAAGAAGATCATGACACTCAAACAAGTATGGTAAGCAAATTAGTCAAATATCTTTGAAATAGAAGGTGAATCACCATACCTGAATCACGATAGGCTAGATCAATCAGGATCTAAAAAAAAAAGTAAGGCCACAACCATCACATGGACACCAATCTATACAAGACTAAAAGGAAAGATAGATCACAAACATATCTAATATGGACATGATCCAAAGTCGTATATAGACATATCAAACAGCTATATTCCTCAATCAAGGAATCAATTTAAATCCTTGATTAAGAAAAAATCCTTAAGAAGAGTAGTAGCCAAAGACTATAAAAGATGAAGACAGAAGATAGACACAAGTCACACAAATTCAAGGAGAAAATTTAAAGTGTCTCATTATTAGTCTTACAAGGCTCTATAACTTTTAGTTTACAATTGTTATATAAAGAGTAGGATCGAGTCAACTTTGTAACATCAACTGAATCTGTGTCACAAGATCTGAAGACCAAAAAAAGTCTTTAGAACTTGTTTCTATCATTGTACTCGTACCAAATATTTAACGATCTAAGGAAACTTTGAAACCCAAGGGGACTGGTAGTAGGCACCACACTATTATTTACGTGCTTAATTGTTTCAATTCTAATCAATTTTTAAAGTGCAGTGATCTGCAGGTGAGTCAATTGTGAGGATTCAGTAGTCAACTCACTAAGAAAAATTTCAATTCACCCCGTACTTGAATTTAAGGATCTGCCTATAAGATGATGCCACCTCAGCCTTAAAATTCTGTAGTCGATAGGTGGTAACCCTCTGACTCTCTACCAAGCTCTGCAAGAACTCACACAATACAAGAACTATACCTGTAGAAGTGAATGTAGTAGAAAGAAAAGGGGGCAATGCAGATGCCCTAACTGGCTCTAAAGAGAAAGCTGGAACTAAAGTGGATGTGGTTAGCATCCCACTCACCCTGTTTACTTATATCGGGGAACTCTATCTTTTCTCCCCTATCTCAAAATCCATGTTAATTTACTTATATCGGGGGCCTCTATCTTTTCTCCCCTATCTCAAAATCCATGCTATCACCCGCATCAACTCCCTTTTACAGTAGTAGGCTCTAAAGGAACTGATGGGCCCTTAGAATGGACCAAAATCACTATCATAGGTATATGGGATCTCTATGAAAGGATCGAGTTAGTAGGACCCTTAATCATACTAGTTCAGGCCACGTCCATTGCCTCTACTCTCATATCAACTCCTGAAATGTTTAGCATACCAACCTCATCACATAGCAGTTGTACCAAACAATAAAAAGGCAGTGTCGCCATCTCCCCAAATTCCCTCTCATACATCTTAGTAAATCTCTTGAATTTCTCTTTCTCCTTCTTTTATTTTAGTCTTTGAGAAAAAGGTGGAGGCAGTAATGGAATTTTCTTCACTATGGGCTCATTGACCTTGCCCTTACCTTTATCCTCACCAATACTAACATCAACACCTGTCATTTTTTTCTGACTCTATGGAAGGTGTCTCATCAACCATAGTACTATAATTCTTCAACACATCCACAGTAAGTAAGGAGAGATCAATAATAGACTTACCACTCCGAGTTGTAATTGTGAGAAAATGACCATCATTCTTTTGATTCTGACCCGTGTTGATCGGAAGGGTACCTGTCTGCCTCTAATTTAAAATAGCATACATCTACCCAAACTGTGTCTCTAACTTCTTAATAACAATCGCATGAGACTTAACCTTCTGAGTCAGACCTGAGATATAAACCTTAATGTCCTTAAGGCATGTTTCTTAATTTTCTTAACCCTTCACCATCTTGGACAATAATGCCTCCATTTTTGATTCAATATCACGGTAGACCAGATAAACATACCTATCTCCCTTTTCCTTTTAGTAATTATTCTATCTCTAATCACTATCACGACCCCTATTGAGATATCTGTATCTATGTCCATTATTTTTTTGACCTTGGTTGCACCGTTGGACTCATATGCTTTAGAGGTTGAACCCTGTCCCTATTGAGATCTCTGTATCTATCTCTATCCCTATTGAGATCTCTATATCTATATCTATCTGTAATCAAAATACTTAGCCTCCTTTTCCAAGTTGGACTCATGTGCTCTAGATGTTGAACCCTGTGCACCTACTATGTTTACCTTCTCACAATTTACTATTGAGAACTGCTTAGTCAGCAACCTAATATCAGTCCTCAGATATATAATATTTTGCACTTCAGAATTATCAATTACTCAATGGTTGCCAAAATCCCCAATGGCATAAGTTCCAACATCCTTCTTAGCCTCTCGAGTATGACACCCTTGATTAGTAAGAGAGATCTACTCTAGAACCTCAGAAGTTGTTGCCCAACATAATCTCATTAATGCTCCTTCAGTGATTATTCCTACAATGGATCGAGAACTATTGTTGAGGGCTCTGTAAAATATCTCCAGCAAGCTCATACCTGAAATATGATGATTGGGCACCATGCTCAACTTCTTCTTACACCGGAACTAAGCCTCGTACATTGACTCTGAATGTAGTTATCTGAAGTTGTATATCATATATTTTAACTACAACATTCTGGGTGGAGGACAGAAATATTATAATAATTTCCTGAACAACTCATTCCAAGTAGTAATCGAACCTCTAGGAAATTCCCCAACCATAAAAAAGCTTCTTCGGTGAATGAAAAGGGGAAAAACCTCAATATGAGTGCCATATGGTCTACTTCTATAATACTATAAAAAGTGAAGATCCCAAAAGAAATTTTAAGATGTATATTTGCATCGTTGATATCCAAGCTCGAAAACACACTTTTCAAACTCAAGAGCTTGATTATGGCACTGGTTTTATCAAATTTCTCATTAGGGGTAGTGCAGGAGGAATAATGGCTCCTATTTTTTTTGGCTCAGCGTATCTCATATCCTCTTCATCATCATATCAATGGAAGTAATGGTATGATGGGATCACTTAAACTTGACTAGCTCAAACTCTATCTCGATTACCATTAAGTGTTGCTCGATGATCACTTACTCGTCTTGGCCTTAGTAGCTCTGCCTATTGAGCTAACCGATCCATTTAATACATTCTGGTTAGCAGTTGTATCTACCAATAACTACTTTGTTTATCGATCATAAATGTTCTAAGAATCACCCAGATCAAGGGGAGATACCGCATTAGGATCATCCCGAATCCCTTTGAGATGGCCTGCATGTATCGGTTTTGTCATCATATGATTAGGCTTTAAGATTCTCTCTAAGTTAGGATTTAGTTGGAGTAAGGGATTGCCTTGACTTCTAGTGCTATGCATACACCGGTGTACACCCAACTAAAAATAGAAAAGAAAAACCTAAAAACTTTAGCAACATCAATCAATTAATCAACATTGTATTCCACAGCAAGAACGCTAAAATTTGAATCAATGCCTAAACTACACGTCCAATTATAGATGAACCAGTCATTGTCAAGTAAAGTAACTCAACTCAAGTTGGGGCCAAACAACCAGGGAATATGTGGACCTGTCTCTTTAGTTTATTGGAATCAACAGAAAGTATAGAAAGTAAATGGGAGTTTGTAGTAGAAATCTCAAACAAGTAACCGAACTCAAAAGCTTTGATTGTAAATAGTCAAAAATGAACAGTAGGCTTGTGTTCCCCATGGCTTCTAACTCAGTAGGCTTCTCATGCTTAATCTAACTATCAAATTGTTGCACTTGTAGAATCTAGTAAGTTAGGTATCATCAACTACCTCTCAGCATACTTTGGTGTATTTCACTTATATCGGTCTCAAAGTGATACCTTAATAACCCTTACCTTGGACCCCAGTTTCAACTATCTCTTCTTAGTCTCAAGTTTGATTAAATGTAAGTTTATCATCTTAAGTATATAATCTGGGTAAGCTTATTTTGGTAATTAACCCTAAATCACTGTTATGATCTCCTTTTCCTAAACACTGCCTCTCTCTTACGTTTGTTGTGAATATAGGCTGGATCCTAACATTTGCAATCGTTAAGAAAGCAATAACTACAAGAAAACCACAATGCATGTAGCAACAACAATCTAGAATGATTGAACACTTCCCCTACTTTGTTAGTTAGCTAGGATTCCAACAACCCTAGCTAGGGCAAATAGTTGCTTATGTTTGTAATACGATTAAAGGAATTCATGATTGAAGATATTCAAACAATATCACAATAATCAATGGACAAAACCCAAAGTCCTTAACTTAATAAATAACCAAAATCAATACAAAGCAATTCCAATATCAAAATTAAATCTTGGAATCAAATATATGTTTTTAAGTGTTAGAAGTGTGTAAACTAACTAAAATGACTAAAGAGTATATATAGGTTACAAGGAAACCCTAAAAATTAAATCCCAAATGAAAAAAGAAAACTGCGGTCGGTGGCCACCTACTAAGCCACCTACAAGCCATAGGTGGCAACTACGGACCGTAAGTGGTCAACTTAGGTGATCCCCTCTCCTCTAGGTGCTTCTGAACTGTTTGTACTTTGCTCCTCTGCAACCTACTATATCACCTACGGATCGTAGGTGGAACCTACGTATCGTAGGTGCCCTTTCGAAAGTGGTAGAGTTTTTTCTGCACTTTTGAACCTCTTGACTTCCAATTTTTGACACCTATGTTGGTACATACACCTAGTAGGTAGTACCTGTGGTTTGTAGGTGACCAGTTAACTAATCCAGAACTTCAATTGTTATACTTCTCTTTAGTTTAGCATAAAAAACCTAGTTTCCTATAAAAATGTAATAAAACACATCATATCTAACAAAACAACCTTCGTAACTTGCATATTTACATCATTTTAAGCATCAAAATATCTACAAATCCATAGCACATCATGTATCAGCCACAAAATTCACCTTTATATAAGTGTGTCGATAAGTAAAACTCAAAAATTGAGCAATAAGAATTCTGAGATTATCAAGTGGTTGTTGAAGATTCCAAGGAGAAGTGGCATGTTGTTTAATCTATTTGAAAATAAGATTTGAATCTACTCAATTATAACCTACTAGAAATTATTATTCAAGCTCCAAGAAAGACCCCAAATAGCAACTTTAAGTTCAACTTGATTGTTTGTTCTATGGCCAAGGGTTGTTCCCTAACAACACCACGGCTCTAATTCTACCCGTTTACATAACACACTACCATCAAAGTTGATTTGGAAAAAATTAAGTAGAGGCTTAGCCCAATATTGAACCTTAACTATAGTGTCATGACTACACTTCTCCATAAATAGAACCAAGTTTTTCCAGCTAGCAGGCTACTTGATATAAATTGAAAATAGTTGAGAGAAGATGAGAAATATCTTTATAGATTAGGAATCTAACTTGAGCAAGATTCAAATTATGACCTCCATATTTAACTACACATCAATTTTCCCAAAATTCTAATAGATTAAAATGGGAATTTCTTGAAAATCAAAATGCGAACATCATTATCATGATCAAGCAACCACCATTTCATCAATAAATTACTCAAAGAAAAGTTATTATGAGCAAAACCCAGAGAACTAGAAAAGTGTTACCAAATATTCCTTGGAAAATGCACACTAACAAAGATATTTTGAATAGTGTCAGGTCCAATGTTATATTAACAGCAACAACAACCAATTGGAGCATCACCAAATGAGCTAAGTTTCTCATTAGTGGGTAATTTCCCTCTTAAATCTCTCCATAACATAAATGAACATTTAAAGGGAATATGTTAATGCTAAATGAACTTGTTAATTATTATAATGGTTCTATGCTTCCTTATCAACTCCTATGTTGAAGAACAAGTGAATCTACAATTAGAATTGAGTGTCCAATAGGATTGATCTGGTTTACCCTCTTAAAACTAAAAATGAGAGTTTAAAATGAATTGAACAAGTTGAGAAGAAGTTGTTGCATTAAGTCTCTATATGTTCCCCCCACCATTATTTAAGAAATAAGAAACGTTGACATTGTTAGATAAGATGTTATGAACTATGAAATTATGAACAGATAAAACACCAAGTCAGTTATACCACCAAAAACAACAATTATTAGATTTCAGCCTCCATTAAATACGATTTTCACCAACTCTCTTTTTTGTCATCATGTCTTTCCACACTAAGGACTGACCAGTGTCCCATTTTTACCATAGTAATAGATCTTTTCCAATACTTATCTCTCATGAAGTCATCTAAAGATTATATTTATTTTGAACACTCACTATTATTTTTATCGAAAAGAAACACAAACATCAGCGATATGTCTAACTCTAATAACACCCTTCCTCATAAAGATATATGAGGTTCTTCCATGAAGTCCAATGATATTTCTTCTTGTTCTTTTTCTATCACCAAAAGCAATTAGCAAAAGACCTAACACATTCTTAAGAGTAGTTGTAGAATATACTGATGCAGAAAGAATATAAATAGGAAGGAGTTGCAACACATGCTTAATCAAAGTACCTATATCACAATAACTAATCTTTGATTGCCAACTACTGATCCTAGAAACCACTTTAAAACCATCTCAGAGTAATAACTAATTCTCTACCTCCCAATATAAATTGGACCTTCAAGATAAGTAATAGGACTTTGTTTACTTGAAACTTGTTTCCATTTTTATTCTATTAAGTGTAGACTAAAAAACACTATCAGTAACCATAAAGTTACTCTTATAAGTATTGATAGCTAACTTAAAATAAGTTCATATTCAACAAGTGTCTTCATAATTAATATCAAATATTTTCTTTTTCCTGAAGTAAAATGATTACATTATTAGCAAAACTGAGATAATTAATTTGAGGACCATTTACTTCCATGTGGAAACCAAAATGCTGAGGATGTTCATAAATATTGTTGAGCAATCTTGACAAAACTTCATCCCCTAGAATAAATATTGTCGGTGAAAGAGTATCACCTTGCTTGAGACCCCTGGCCTAGAGGAAAAAACCATGTCTTGAGCTATTCACAATTACTAGAATACCAATCGTTGAACATGGCTCTCCATATCATATCAATAATAACCTTACCAAAACCAAATCTTCTGAGAACCAAGAAAGTAAATGACCAAGATACCATGTCGTAAGCCTTAGCCATGTCTAATTTAATAACCATATTACCATCAATAATGGGCTTATTTATTTGATAAATAATATCCTAAACAAGCATGATGTTTTTATATATGTTTCTCTATCTGCCAAAACCTGACTAGTTACTAGAAATTAGGTTGGATAAAGTAGGACCAAGTCTGAGGCAAATGAGCTAAGAAATAATTTTAATAGTGAATTTACTGAGGCTAATGGGTCTGAATTCAAAAAGCTTATTAGGATGATCTACTTTTGGGGGTAAGATAAAACATGCACAACAAAAAACTTGGGCATCACATGAACACAAAAGAAGGATATCACCACCTATAGTAAATCATTACATATAATATGCCAGGGAGACTAAAAAATTTTCCATTCATGTTATTTAATGCAGTAGTAGAGTGCAACTCATCGACATTTTTCAAATCTTCCATATTGGGAAAAACCTATAAAGTATCATTTTTCTGATCATTAATAAGGCTTGAAATGTATTTGAGAACTTCCTCATTGATAAACTCTTCTTTCCCAGTAAATACATCTTGAAAAAAATTGTATGCAGCTTCAGAAATTTCTGCATCCCCTTGGATCCTATGCCCCTCCTCAGTATTGGTTTTGTGTACAAACAATCTTCTTCTCCTACCTCTAATCAAAACATGGAAATACCTAGTATTTGCATCTCCATTTTTGAACCAATAAAGTTGAGTTTTTTGCTTTAGAATTGCTTCTTCCGCCTTAAGATATTTAATATATTCAGCATTAATATAATGTAAATATTGTTTGTTTGTCTCAGTATTAGATAAAATTAGATTATCTTCAATATGTTTAACATTTTCTTCATACTCTTTATCCTTGGCGTAAATGTCTCCATATTATGTTTTGGACCACTGACTCAAGGTAGAGGTTAATCTCTTGATTTTAGGCAAAACAACCACATAGGATTCCTATCACAAGGTCTTATCATGCACTTCTCCACAATCTCCATAAAGAAAGAACTATCAACCTAATAATTTAATAACTTAAGGAATTTGATATTGTTGTCTTGTGTATTATTCATTTACAACCAAAGAGAGCAAGGATTAGATCCCAGAGAAGATAAATGTGTGTTAGATTTATGAGGCTTTTTTGTAAACGAAGCATAAAAAACCATGCCATATCTAACCTCTTCAAAATCCTGAAGTTAATACCGCTCAAATTAGACCAAATAAACCTCTGCCAATGATAAACAATATTAGTAAGACCACATGCTTTATTCACGCTAAAAAAATCAAAACTCTACTTAATATTATAAGGATCACCCCAAAGTTTTTCTTCAGGATTAGTAATGATATTAAAATCCCCAATAGTACACCAAGGCATGCTACTAGAAGAAATCTACAACATTTTATCCCACAAAGGCCTTCGCAAGTTGTCATTAAATTTAGTATACACAAATAACATCATATAAGACTGTTACAATCCTACATGATTAAGAATACAGATGACTTGTTGATTATCTGCATCTATAACCTCATAAGAAATATCTTGGGACCAAAAGATCAAGATCTTCCCATTAGAATTACAAATAGCTTTGTCAATCTTGAGTTGTCTTCTTACATTTTAAGTTGAGAGTTATTAGAAAATAGTTTAAGGATGGCAATCATAGAGAGATGATGAATAGGTATGAGATTCTAGAGTCTTTACAAATTACCCTGGGTATAAAAACCCCTAATATTCCAAATATGCTTATTGATCATTGGAACTATTTTGACTGCAAGTCTAATGAGAGGTCTGTGAATAGTATCATACACACTAGTGGTAACTTTCATGTTTTTTTTTTTGGATTTATGATGAGTACCTCTAGGAGAAAGACCTTGTTTTTTAGTAACCTGATTAATCTCATCTTCAAAATCATTCAAATGAGAAGGACCAAAGTCTTGATAAGTTCCTTTTCAATATCATCATTAGACTTTTCTTGTTCGTCAATAATCTCATGCTTTATTCTACCTCATCTTCAAAATGATTAGCTCTATATTTATTTTGTCATCTTTTTGTTTCTTTTTCATAGTTTTTCTTCTTTTTCTGAGTCAAATCAAGGCTAGACTTTTTTTGGAGTAGACATCATTCCCATTTTTACAAGCACCTGCATTTTGATCCTTATGCAAAGGAGTACAATTAGTGAACAACTGATTCTCAATAGTAAACACTTGACCAATGCCATTGCTCTGCTTAAGTTTCGAACCCATGTATTAATACTAGTATCATGATGAACACCTGTAGAATGATTACGAACAGTAAAAGCATTTGTAAGAGCAGCACTCTTAATCTTAAGACTAATTTTTTGTGAACCAGTAGCAAGAACACCCTTGGACTGAACATCAATTGCAATTTCTAAATATTGAGGTTGGATTTCACATAACCATCTCACCTCAGCCTTATTAGTCATCATTGTACTCAATATCTAATCAATCAAACTAGAAACTACCTCGATAGTGACATTCAACTTTTTAATTAGTTGATTTAACACATTAGTAGTAGGAATTTTAATGTTTAAATCCCACCATTTGACACCCTTTCTTGGATATTAGTAGAATTCTCTTCAACAACATCCTCACCCCCATCAACTTTAGAAACCTACTTTTGATCTATCAATGCATTTCATAAAGATGAAGGGCTCATAACATACCCGGGTCAACTTTAGGGAATCCTTCCCGATCAAGGCGAGCTTGAAACGCATGAAGTTTACCCCTTTGAGTCAGCACTTTACATTCTCGCCTTCTATGGCTTGGTGCACCACACCCAAAACATACATCACTACCGGCTCTACACACACCTTGGTGTCACCTGCTACACCCTCCACAACATGGATGGGTACGAACACCACTAGCACTACTCTAGGCCTTGGAGCTTGGCGCTCCCTCACATCTGACAACCCCAAACATAGGTGCGAGTACACTAGATGAAGATAGAGCTAGAACTAAAAATATCTGACCATACTGAGAACTACTACCACCTTGAGACCCTGACTGCGAGAAACCTCGACTACCTATCTTGGCTCTCTTACTCACTCTCTCTCTTTCTTTCATTTTATCTGGCTCAATTTGTCACGCATGCATCATTACCCTAGATAGATCCATACCTTTATGGAGCATGGCATATCTATACTCTTTTAACACATAACTCGACACCCCAAACAAAAACTTACTCATACTCGCTCTAGGGTCAGCTATCAAGTTAGGAGCATACTTAGCTAATTGGTTAAACTTAAGACAATACTCTATCACTGTCATGGAACCTTGCCTTAGGTTCTTGAACTCTTATGCCTTAGCTTCTCTCATCTCTAGAGGGAAAACCCTATCTAGAAAGGCACTCTGAAACTCTAGTCAAGTCACAGAAACTGCATTCTCCCCTCTACTCTTCTTCCACATCACTACCCAATCATAAGCAATATCGTTTAACCTATAAGATACTAAGTCAACATTTTCTTCCTCAGAAACATGCATAATTTGGGTGATCTTCTTCACCTCCTCTAGAAATAGCTGTGGATCCTCACCTACTACTGATCTAAAGAATTTGAGCGGGCTTATTTTTATAAAGCTTCTAATCCTGGTTGCGGCAGAATTCCTATCTTACTGAGGTGGGACTGCATCCTGACGGTTGCCATGAACATTAGTTGTCGCCTGGGCTAGCGCCTAGAAAGCTGTTTGAAACTCTGCATGTGACACACTCTCATTCTCAGAATCTACTGGCTGAGGGGCCTGATCATCAACCCTAAAGACAAAATCTCTGCGAGGAGGCATACTCTATAAATGAAATAATGAAGTAGATTAGACTGAGGATCAACTTGATCTCGGCTCACTCACATGAAATGATCACTGAAAGAAGGGAAACTATTGCTAAGAACATCCTATAGCCGTTTGTACATAAATGTGGCGTGCTACACACCCATGCACAAGACTCTACTAGATGTGGCTTTTCAGACTCCCTAGGATACTCTTGAACCTTAGTCTCTGATACCAAGCTTGTAACACCCCGAGATCCCAGCCCAAGATGACACACGGTGCTTATGACCCCGAAGGACTGCAGTTAACCCTTTACTGATATATGTACCTGTATACGGCATAATATTGGAAATAAATGCAGAAACTAGCCATAAGGTTCAACTAACTGTGGAGTTGATGGGACATGTCCCCAACTAACTCAGTCAACTGAAAATAAACAAAGTCTAAAACAATAATAGTAAAATGAGACTCGTCCTCGAAAGAAGAGGACTCACTGCTACTGCTACTGACTGGGACTGAACTACTGAGGATATGCTGGATCCTGTGCCTCTAAACCTATGGTGTCAAATAAAATACCATAACGCAAATGCATCAGTACAGGAATGTACTAAGTATGTAGACGCGGTAGGCTAATGCAAAGTTCATGCATGCACAATATCTAAACTGAATAATCATGAAAATGCCGCATGAGAACACATACAAGAATGCACAGAACATGAACACAATCATCACAACTCTAGATACTGAAACTCGAATACCACTTTACTGCAGAATGAACTTACTACTAACACTGAGATACTGAATTACTGACTTATTTGATACTGATAACTGAGGATCTAGATGTGCTTACATGAAGGACTGAACTCTGAGCTTACTACTTTTGACTGACAGAATTAGAGATCAACTTTGCTAACAGATTATTCCAAAAGCGATTATCAATGATAAGAAGTATGATCATGTCCGAATCTAACAACAATAATATTCAATAGATTATACCATTCTAGTCAAGCCTCTCTGAAGGGATGACCCTCGCAGGAAGTCGGCCTGAGGCAATATAATAGTCAAACCTCTCGGATGGTGATAGCCTCTACTAGCGGGAGACTCCTGCATCCTACATTGTCTACGTAGTTCTGGAGTTCAGGGATTGCTCCTATAGACTTAGCCTCTCTAACAGGAGAGTCGCCATCCCTTCCCTCGCTCGATGCTCACTTCTATTCCTAACTGAAAGACTTTGAACTGAAATCTTAACCGAACACAACTAAACTAAATCTGATACTGATCATGTTTCTCAAAAGATCTGACTGTCGATCTAGATCTTGAATAGATTACTCGAATCGCTTCTGACATTAGAATTGAATCACTTGAATACTACTAGATCTGAGCTGAATATAGGACTGAGGCTAGATTACTAGCGATACAGAGATTACAGAGAAAACTGAGATTACTGAGCTTTCTTAAGTTCTGCACTTGTCTAAGGATACAGAGTTCTATAGTTCACTGAGTTTTGAGAATCATAGCTCGACTGGAGTTATCGAGAAACTAACACGGGCTCTAGATAACAGCTCTATTGTTGGGTATAAATACCCCTAGGACTTGATAACATAAAAGTAAAGCATAATCATTCATTATCATAATTATTCGTTCATTCATCATCACAATCATTAAAGCATCTTCCCAATCATTAACACGTCTCTTCAAGTAATTAGGAATCACATAGCTTGGGGAAACTTCTTACTATCACGTCACAACTTACTTACTGACCACTTGACATGTATTAAAAAACTTAGCATATATCAAAGAGCACATAATCAGGGAATTTACAACCATCATAGGTCGACTTGTTCACTAGGGTCTATCAAAAACCACTAGACATGACCAATTTTACACCTACTTGAGGATTTCATGCTATCTTGGCACATTTCACTCACTAAGGCATTTTATCAAACACTAGGCATGCATGGACTAGCTCACAATTTGGAGTTTCACATTCAACATACTATAATGGCTCTTATGTTTCAACTAAGCTCTTTATCAAACCTATAGGGAACATCCTTCACTTATTCAACCATTTCTACACCCAAAAGTCATGAACACATCATATGAAAAAATAACTTCAAGAGGGTCTATCACAAACATCACATGAATTCCACATACTAGGGTTAAAGCTCATAAATTTTGTAGGCACACATAAATCAAAACTCAACAACGCATTAAACACCAATTTTAACTCATACAAGTCATTAACAACTCATAAACATAAAAATCTTTCAGTTTTAAAAAGGGTTCTTCAGCTTCTTGGATGAAAGGGACCCAAGAATCAACGTCTACATACCTTAACCTTTGAAATTGGATGAATCTTAATACTTGAGACTCTATCCGCACTTGTAATAAATAATCCTTGAAGCCCACACTATGAGGAACTTGATTCTTATAGAAACCTTAAAGAATTTATGGATGATTTTTTTGAAGGATTAAGGTTCTTGGTAAAACCCTAGATAGATATTCTTAAGAGAATTGGAAGAGAAAAATGATGAATTTAGGGTTTGAATGAGGGTTCTCATATTTATAAAGACTCACAAAAGGTGGGAAATGAACAAAATATCCTTGCAAAAACGTCTCTAAATTGCTTAAAAAATAGCTCACGACATCCGTGACAGGCCGCCAGACCCATGATAGGCCGTCACAAAATATCGTCAAAAAAAGGTCGAATTTTTTATTTTCTACCTAAGGCTGACGTCATCATCAGAAATGTTGTCAGAAACGTGACAGGCCGTCAAAAACATCGTCACCCTTTTCCAAATTGATATGCTGGAGTAAAATGGGAATAACTCTTTGGTTCAATATCCGTTTTTGACAAAATTGTTATCATTGAAAAGATAATTAAAAGAGCGTTCATTTGATATATAGTACGTTCTCTAATTCAATATATACAAGGAATAATGGTCGATTGAAATTGACCCAAATTTTGACGGTTACTAAAACTTGAACGATAGGAAAGTTTTCAACTCGACCATGAGTTAGGGGACCTCTATGATCTTAATTCATGCTCAAGATTCCCACACGATTCAAAGTATTTCATACTTGGGAGGATATTTCTGAAACATTTTGACTCAGATTTTTTCTTTACCAAATACACTCTAAGGCGCAGAATAAAAGAGGATTTTGCGGGGCATTACAACTTAAGAGTGTGTTTTATTATGTTTTGGATAATAATAAGGTCCGAAAAGTGTTTTAAGGTCGTGGGTCACAATTAGGGAAAAGAGAAATGACCAAAATACCCTTAATGAAACACTACAAAGTTACTACCCAGTATAGGTCACCTTACGACTCGTAATGACTTACTATGAGTCATCTCCTAGTCTCGTAGTCAGAGTAGTATCCCAAAGAATCTCTACCGCTGATCCTATGAGTCGTACCATAGGACTTGTTGTCCCACTGACATGACCCAAACCCTTGCCTTGTCGTAATGGGCATCCTAAGTCCATCCAGGACCAGGGATCACCCCTGTTACCCAACCCAACCTCTAAATACACATACCCTGAGTCGGATAGAACAATCATAAATTCAGTACAACGGTATCAACCCCAATACCAATGCCAATACTAAGACTGACACTAATACTGACAGCGCCCATTCCAACCAAAAGTAGTCACACAAAGCCTCTAACTAAAAAAAATAATATTCAATTGGGACATGCCCCCAACATAGCCAAAACCAATATCTATAAAATAACTAAAGTATGCAGATACATCCATGATATAAAATGGAGCCTTCTAGAATATTGAAGCACACCACTTCAATCCAATAGTTGATCTCAAATCAGATCACTAAGCAAAAGGAGTAGAACGGTCGGTTCTTGAATCACGTGGGGATACAACCATCCGAAGACGGGTTAGCGGGTGAACGCTAGCATGAACTCAAGATAAGGATAAAATAATGCCATCCATTATAACCAAGTAAAACAACTATATGCACGCAAACCATACATATATATATATATAACTATGCCGGGAAAGGGTGCTGGGTTTAGCATGTCTTTAAAACTATTAACCTGGGTATGTTTAGTTTAACCATCCTAGAACCACCCATGGGCTATATGGGTTAAGTGTAAAACCCTGAAAGGGACTGGATACATGTATCCGATTGAACCGAAGACACCATAAGAGTAGAAGATTCCGAAGCACCCTTCATTCTCCATGATACATATGTACAGTGTACTTAGAGGATTCAAATGTACCTCACAGTATTATATATGGTGCTATGACCAACCCTTATGTCAGCAAACATGAGTTTACAGTATCCGTACATTGGATTTGCATTTTAACGGGTAGCTATCACACCCCGCCATTATTGCCCAATTAAAATAATTACCATCTAACCAAACTATTTGCCATTATTATTTACCAAGGCCATGAGTAGTGGCATCGTCATACCGACTGTAGCTTGCAATCAATGTCCTTAACCAACCTTTTTATGTAAAGGGATTCCAATGTACCCATAAATTACATTATCAAGTTAACTTGGGTTAATCCCATGTAACCCACAAGTGTTCCATTATTATGTTTGTATGGGGGAATCCCATGTACCCCACAGGTTGTTCATTAATATGTTTACTTCAAGAATTCCCTTGTACCCCATAAGGAATGCTTAATTAACCATAACCATGACCACCATACCTTACCATTTAACCATTTCAAACCATTTAGGGTTCCATTACCAAACCATACCATGCAATAGTTCCATTAAAATTCCAATAATATAGTAAAAGCATCATCAAAGGCATTTTATCAAACATGTTGGGGCATAGTGTTTCCAAAACCAATTCCAATTACCAATTAACTATTCCCATGCAACCAATTTTCCAATCCACCATTAAAGCATGCAATTACATAATTAAAACATGGGAAAACCAATCCAAGCATTTAATACCGAAACCCCAACATATATTTGAAAAAAACAAAACTATACAATCATCATGTCATGAAAACATTGTATAAAACATGCCTTTAATTGGAACTAACAATAAGGGAGGAACACATGCCTTAGATTATGAAGATGCTGGAGAGAAATCACCCGTACAAGCCATAAATTATCCTCTAGATGAAATCCTAGCCTTCCCTTACATAAGAGCCTTAGAGAGAGTTTCTAAGTATTTAAGATTAGAATAATAGGGTAAATATTTTCCCAATAGTGATATAAGTCATGGGGACTTAAGAGGTTAAGTGGGGAAACATCCAGATTACCCCAACTTAAACTGCTAAAAATTCCTATCAAATGTTATAAATTCCTCTTACCTATTGTATCCTTCCATATGAGTAGTACCTATCATTCGTACCCTAGGCCTCTCCTTGGACCCAACACTATCCAACATACGACTTACCAAAACCAAGTCTTGCCCAACCATATGATCAGTACCCCTAAATCGTATCCCTAGCAGAGTAGAATCATAGAAAGTTTGAACACTATCTACCATATGAGTCAATGGTATGACTCATACCCTATTTTATGGTCATGGTGAGCCACTCATACTAATATCCAAGTTACTAAGTCGCAGATTAAGTGAAGAAAAGTCCGAAACTATACAACCCGTCACCAACCATACGACTCGGACCCACCAAGTTGTACCCATTCCAGAAACCAATCCAACCCACCAACCAACACTGGTTGGTATACGACCAAGAGAATACCAATCGTACCCCATCATTGGTACCCACAAGTCTTATAATGTCTAGAATCCAGAAATCCAAGAAATTTCTAAGGGTCCAAACCCAGGATATTTCAGTTTCCCCCACTAGGATCATTCATCCCCAAATGATGGACAAGGTAGGTCAAACAGAAGAACGATCTATTTGCATTATCAAACATCAATCCAACCTTTGACCAAGTTAGAAAACAAAGATGTGCTCAAGAACACATACCTTCCACATGAATATTTGGAATAAAAAATAGATGCGGATATTTTTGACTTCATGTCTACTTCTTCTTCCCAAGTAGACTTTTCCACCTTGTCGTTCCGCTATAGAACCTTAACTGAGGCCACATCTTTGTTTCGTAACCAACGAACCTGATGATCTAATCTCTTAACCAAGACCTCTTTATAAGACAGAGAATCCAAGATACCCAATTCTTCAGAAGAAACCACCGAAGAAGGATCACCAAGACACTTTCTCAACATAGAGACATAAAATATCAGATGAATAGAGCTCAAACTATAAGGTAACTTCAATTTATAAGCCACATCACCAAACCTCCGCAAATCCGCATAGGACCATTATATCAGGGACTAAGCTTCTCCTTTTATACCAAACTACATCACTCTATTCATGGGAGATACCCTTAGGAACACCTTATCCCCAGACTCAAACTCTAAGTCTCTACGCCTTACATCTGTATAGGACTTTTGGTGACTTTGAGAATCCTTAATCCCATTCCCAATCACCTTCACCTTTTCCATAGCCTAATAGACCAAATTCAAGCAAAATATATCCGTCTCACCAAGCTCGAACCAACCAATAGGAGACCTACAACTCCTACAATATAATGCCTTAAAAGAGGCCATCCCAATGCTAGAATGATAGCTATTGTTGTAAGCGAACTCTACCAAAGATAGATGCTCCACCTAATTCCTCTATAATCAATCACACACGCATGAAGCATGTCCTTCAATGTCTAAATAGTCCTCTCTACTTGCCTATCCACCTGCGGGTAGAAAACAGTACTCAGACTAACCTCAGTCCCCAACCCTTTCTAAAATGACTGCCAGAAATAAGATAAAACTGTGTACAATGATCAGAGATAATAAAAACAGGTACCCCATGCAGCTCCAAAATCTCATGAAGATACAACCACACAGAGTTATCTACAGAAACGTTAGCAAGCACAGGTAAGAAATAATTGTACTTTATCAACCTATCCACGATGAACCAAACCAAACCAAATTAGTTTTGAGATCGAGGAAGACCGATAACAAAATCCATATTGATTACCTCCCATTTACATTCAGGAAAATTAATTTCCTGATACAACCCTCCAAGCCTCATGTGCTCAACTTTGACTTGTTGGCACACCATATACTTGGCCATAAAATCATGCATATCCCTTTTCATACCATTCCACCAATGCATATTCTTGAGATCATGATACAATTTTGTCAAATTGGGATGGAAACATAGCGCAATTCATACGTTTTAGCCAATATCCTTTATCGTATGTATCGATATCAGTAACACACAACCTTACTTGGTACCTCAAGGTACCATCACCGCTGATCTAAAATACCATCACTTTTTGCCCACCTACATCATCCTTGATTTTCATCAAGATTGGATCTAGCATTTGCTTCTCCTTGATCTCTACACTAAGAGATGACCAAACCACTTCCTGTATAATCATACCACCTTTCTCAGAGTCCAAAAGATGAACTCCAAGATTAGCCAAGCGGTGAATATCCATTACTAATTCCCTTTTCTCCTAATCCACATGAGCTAAACACCCTATGGACAACCTACTAAGAGCATTAACAACCACATTAGCTTTACATGGGTGGTAGTGAAGACTCATATCATAGTTTTTAAGAAGATCCAACCATCATATTTTCTTGAGATTAAGCTCCTTCTGAGTGAACACATACTGTAGAATCTTATGATCATACAAGATATCCACGTGCACTCCATATAAATAATGTTGCCAGATTTTCAAAGAAAAAACCACTGCTAAAAGCTCCAAATCATGAGTACGATAATTCCTCTCATTCATCTTCAACTACCTGGAACCATAGGAAATCACCTTTCCATGTTGATAACGCTCAATCTACAGCTCTCGTAGGAGTGTAAAGCGGTCGTTAGCAAATATAGAACCCAACCTGGGTTGGGTGTCGATCCCACAGGGAATAACTTGGCCAACAAGTAAGCAAAATTACTAAACTTTTGATGCAAGTCTCGTAAGAGGGGGGATTCTTGTCGTGCAAGTAATTTAAATAAAGTATCAAAATAAAAGCTGATAATAAAATGAAAGAATGTTACGTGAGTTGTAAACAATGAGAATTGAAGCGTTGGGGTTATGTCCACCTTCTGAGTTATACGTCTCTATTGGCTATGAGTGTGTAGAATTGTGATATGCATGTGCTTATAGAGAATTGTATTCGATGGTAAATCCAGGCGTCTTTCGACCTATTCGAGGATTATTTCACTTTAACTCTTTCGAGATTAAAGAGTGTCTATTGGTACGAATTCTCCAAGAGGTTAGTCTAGTTACGGCACTAGCTTTTTAATAGGAAAGGGTGTCCTACTACCTTGATATTATCTCTTTTCCAGACAGATAACCTTTCTTTCGAACAAGTTAAATGTTATACTGGCGTTATTCTATGCGTCTGCAGCCACAAGAATTTGCATTAAGATGAAGAGAATAATGATATAAGCAGCATACGTGTCACGAACTCATAAACTCACAGCAATAGATAGTATCTCATACGGCTTCCATAACCCCAACAGAGAAGTTTAGTTACCCATGAATGCGAAGGAAATCACAATTTGCATTGTTGTTATTATACCACAAGATTGATGATTTTCATGTAGCACAAGTGGTAGGCGTGAGGCGTGAATTCCTTAGCAAAGTAACGTTTCTCTTGTTGCGGAAATTAAGAATCGAATAGATGAATAGAAGAAGAAAAATAGAATTAATGGGAAGATTAGAAGAGTTGTAATTGAGAAGTAGAATGTATCTCTCCACTAAGGGAGGATTGTCTCTCTCCACTAAGGGAGGAATGAATAAAAATCTCTAGCAAGATAGGGTATTTATAATACCCATATCCTAATCCTACTAGGCTAATGAAATATCTAACTAAATCCTACTAAGCTAATGAAATACTTAACCCAATTGTACTAGGTTAATGTATCATTATCCTAATCCAAATAAGTTAATGAAATACTTAACCAAATTGTACTAGGTTAATGTATCATTATCCAAATCCAAATAAGTTACTGCTAGTCCCCAAAGTCTTCAGAAATGTTGTTTTAGCCCGGGACAGATTTTCCATGCATCACTTTTGGTCCTTAGGCGTCCAAGCTGCCTTTTCTTCCTTCGTGAAGCTTTCTTTTGCGTCAAGTTATCCATAAAATGCTGAATTCTGCATCATTTATACCTGAAACTTTGCTAATCATGTTCGTTAGCTCACTTACAGGAAAAAGGACTAAAAGTGCATGAAATATATAATTTGTTCTCAAAACATGGCACAAATATGGGCAAAATATATTGATATAGGCGCGTAATATCGCCTATCATCATCCATGTTGCATCAAAACAAAACCAAGTCCAACTCGAGATGCATCACAATAAACCAAAAACCCCATATTACCTTCAAGCAAAGTAAAAATTTAAGCTGAAGTTAGCTTATCCCTTCGCTTCTTGAAACTCCCCTCACAAGCATCCAACTAAGAAAAATTTACCTTCTTCTGAGTTAACTTAGTCAATGGGTAAGCGATTATCGAGAAACATTCCACGAACCGCCTATAATACCCAACTAAATCCAAGAAGCTCCGAGTGTTGGTTGAAGTCATGGGTCTAGGCTAGCTTATAACCACCGCCACCTTTTGCGGATCCACCATGATCCCTTCACTAGAAATAATATGACCAAGAAAAGTTACAACGTTCAACCAAAACTCACACTTGGAGAATTTGGCATATAACTGTTCCTCTTTGAAGGTCTTTAATACCATACGGAGGTGATTGGCATTATCCAGCTCACTCCTAGAATACCACCAGAATGTCATCAATGAACACAATGATAAAAAGATCCAGAAACTGGCTGAAAACCCTATTCATCAAATCCATAAATGTCGTTGGGGCATTAGTCAACCCGAATGACATAAACAAGAACTCAAAGTTCCCATACCAAGTACAAAAAGCCATCTTAAGGATATCCACCTCTCTAATCTTAAGTTGATAATACCCAAACCGATGATCTATATCATAGAAAAGAATTTAGAATCTTGCAACTGATTAAACAAGTCATCTATCCTTTAAAAAGGATACTTGTTCTTAACTGTCACCTTATAAAATAGGCAATAGTCAATGAACATCCAAAGGGAACCATACTTCTTACACACGAATAACACTAGTGCACCCCATGGGGACATACTAGGATGGATGAAACCCTTATCCAAAAGATCCTGAAATTACTTCTTGAGTCCCTTCAACTCAGCCGAAGCCATTCTATAAGGAGGAATAGATATTGGACAAGTATCCGAAACTAAATAAGTATCAAACTAAAACTCCCTATTTGGAGGAACACCAGGAAGATCATCGAAAAATACCTCGGGAAACTCATTTACTACCAGAACCAAATACAAAGAAGGGCCTTCCGAGTTAGAATCTTTAACTCGAAAAAAAATAATAGAAACACCCATTGAAGATTAATCTCTAATCTCTAAGATAAGAAATATACCGCCCCTAGGAGCTAGGGAACCACCCTACCACTCAATAATTGATTCACCAGGGAACCTAAAGACAAACTTACGGGTCCGATAATCTAAGGACACATAACAAGAGTGTAACCAATCCATCCCAAGAATAACTTCAAAATGTACCATGTCGAGTTCAAAGAAATCCACCAAAGTCGGTCTACTACCAACAGACACCACACACCCCTATAGCCCCTCTTAGCAATCATAGAGTCACCTACCGAGGTAGAAATAAAAAAAAGACCTGAAATAACCTCGGGACCAAAACCAAAATACATAGCCACAAATGGGGTCACATATGACAGAGTGGACCCCAAAATCAAGCAAATAATATACATCACGACAAAAAAGTTATAACATACCTGTCACAGCATCAGGTGATGCCTCAGATTCCTACTAAGTAACAAGAGCATATAACCTATTTTGACTTGTACCAGTACCAGGAAAAGAAAAAAAATATAGAAGCAGCACCATTTGGTGCACGAGCAAAAGATAAAGAAACTGAAGCCTTACTCACTCCCAAAGCACCCTTAAAAATTGGACAATTTTTTAGCATATGCCTTGGCTGGCCACATTTGAAACACCTATCCCTTCCCTCATCATAGAAACCCTGATGCAAACTACCACAGAACTGACAAGGAGGGCATGATGAGGACGAATAAGCCCCACTTTCTTGAGATTAAGTACCCTATGCCCAGAAATTATTGCCACCCTACTGATGCCTATCAACTGACTATTTCAGGTAAGGAGCACTAGCTGAAGAGAAGGAACCAGAACTCCCCCACTTCTTCTTTGGCCACTTACCACCATCCCAACCACCTTGCTATTGAGCACTACTCTATTCAGATGACCTGAACTTCGTACCCTGCCTTTCCTCAAACTCAGCCTATTTTCTCTTTTCCTCCTTGACCTATTGCATATAAGCCACAAACCTAGAAATATCTATATCTTGCATAAGAAATATAGCATTGCTTTCAAGGATCAAATCTCGAGATAGTCCAGAAGTGAACTTTTTCATCCTATCCCTTATGTATGATACCAATTCCAAAGCATAACTAGATAGCTAATGAAATTTCAAGGCATATTCCTTGAACGACATTTTCCCTTATCTCAGATTAACAAATTTCTCAGCCTTCCCGTCCCTCAACTCTTGAGAAAAGATGTAATCTAGAAAAGCATTAGAGAAAGTATCCCACAAAGTCGACTCCTTAACATCACCTCTTGCCCTATCCTACTCCTCGTACCATAGGTACGCCACATCTTTAAGCTAGTAAGTAGCAAAATTCACCCCTTCCATATTTATGGCCTACATTAACCTAAAAATTTTCACTATCTTATCCAAGAAACCCTAAGGATTCTCCTCTGCCTTCACACCAGTAAAAGTAAGAGGATTGATCTTTATAAATTTGCCAACCCTGGTGGCCTCAGTAGATGAAATATCAAATGGACCTTGCTTAGCCTGAGAAGCAACCAATTGAGCAATAATATGAATTGATTGATGAAATTTTTCATTCGTCACCTAACCCTGAGGAGGACTACTATCAATTGGGGAAACTCCAACAATATCAAGGATCGGACCACTAGACCGAGTATAGATCCCTTGGGTAGTATGTGTCCCTTCAACATTATCCCCGATTAGGATAGAAGAGTTACCTTGCATCTCAGGTCGTCGAGGCATGATCTAAAAAGGAAAGAAACCATGATTAGAGAAAATTCTAGGACTTACACTAAAAGCTTGAAAATAGAATACCAAGAAAGTGAAATATTCCTAAATGCCTTGTAGCCTCTCTGTTCTGAGTGTGGCACGCTACACACCCTTAAAAAATACTTTACACGACACGACTTTGTAGACTCCTAATTGGACATAAACCTAAAGTCCTGATACAGACTTGATACAAACTAAACTAGGGCTTTTTCATAATGGGCATCCCAAGTCTATCCAGGATTAGGAACCACCCCGTTACCTATCCCAACCTTTAAATATGCATACCCTGAGTTGGATGAATTCTAAACTATAACAAAATAGCCTTTAATATGATTCTAGACTCTGGGATAGGTCTACAACTGTGACCAACCCAAACAAGTCCAACCATCCCTTACCAACCATCAACCACAATCATATGACTAAACCAATATAAAAACCAAGGTCATGTCCATAACATAATATAAGAGAATGGAATAATTATAAATCCAGTCTAACGTTATCATCCCTAATACCAATGCAATTAATATGGCTGACACTATACCGACACCGCCTATTCAAACATATAGTAGTCACACAAATCCTCTAACTAAAAGAAAACAATAATCAGTTGGTACATGCCCCCAACCATAGCCAAAACTAATATCCATAAAATAACCAAAGTATGTAGAGACATCCATGATATGAAATGGAGCTTTCCAGAATATGGAAGCTTACCACTTCAATCCAATAGTTGATCCCGAATCTAATCACTAGAAAAGAGAAGTAGAATGACTGATTCCTACATCATATAGGGATACAGTCACCCAAAGATGGATTAGCGGGTGAACACTAGCATGAACTCAGCATGAGGATACAATAATGGCATCCATTAAAACTAAGTAAGCAAAACATATGCATACAAACCATACATATATTTATAACTATGCCGGGAAAGAAAGTCGGGTTTAGCATGCCTTTAAAACTATTAACCTGGGTATGTGTAGCTTAACTGTCCTAGAACCACCCATGGGCTATATGGGTCCAGTGTAACTCCTCAAACGGGTCCCGATGTATGTATCTGCTAGAACCTAAAATTTCATAAGAGTAGGGCATTCCCAAGTACCCTTCTCTCTCTTTGATACATATGTACAATGTACTTAGAGGATTCCCATGTACCTCACTGTATCATAAATGGTCGCTATGACCAACCCTCATACCAGCAAATATGAATTTCCAGTGTTCATCCATTGGAATCGTACCTTCACGATTAGCCATCATACCCTGCCATTATTGCCTAGTTAAAACCATTACCATCTAACCAAACCATTTGCCATTATTATTAACTAAGGCTATGAGTAGTGGTATTGTCATAGCGACTATAGCTTTTAAGCAATGTCCTTAGCCAACCTTTTTATGTAAAGGGATTCTCATGTACCTATAAATTACATTATCAAGTTAACTTGGGGAATCTCGTGTACCCCACAAGTATACCATTATTATGTTTTCTTGAGGAAATACCGTGTACCCTACAGTTGTTCATTAACATGTTTACTTGGGGGATTCCCATCTACCGCACAAGGAATGTTTAATTAACCATAACCATGACCACCATACCTTACCGTTTAATCATTCCAAGTCATTTAAACCATTTAAGGTTCCATTACCAAACCATACCATGTAATAGTTCCATTAAAAAACCAATAAATAGTAAAAGATTATCAAAGGCATTTTATCAAACAAGTTGGGGGCATAGTGTCTAAACCACTATTAAAGCATGTATTACATAATTAAAACATGAGAAAACCAATCCAACCATTTAATACCAAAGCCCCAATATATATTTGAAAACTCCAAAACCATACAATAATCATACCATGAAAACATTGTATACATGCCTTTAGTTGAAACTAAAAGTGAAGAAGGACTGCATTCCTTAGATAATGAAGATAATATAGAGAAATCACCCGTACAAGCCCCAAATTAATCCTTTAGATGAAACCCAGCCCTTTATTTACCCAAGATCCTTAGAGAGAATTAGAGAGAGTTTCTAAGTGTTTAAGATTATAATAATAGGGTAAATATTGTCCCAATAGTGATATAAATCGTGGGCATTAAGAGGTTAAGTGGGGAAATATCCAGATTACCCCTAACTTAAATCACTTAAAATTCTCGTCAAATGGTACGACTCCCCTTTACCAGTCGTATCCGTCCATTTGAGTGGTACATACCACTCATACCCTAGGCCTCCCTCTTAGACCTAACACTGTACAACATAGGACTTACTCAAACCAAGTCATGCCCAACCATACGATCAGTACCCCTAAATCATATCCCTAGCAGAATAGAATCACAGGAAGTTTGAGCACTTTCTACCATATGAGTCAATGGTACGACTTATAACCTATCTTATGGTTCATGGTGATCTACTCGTGCACAGATCCTAGTTCAGTTAATAACTCTCAGATTAAGTAAAGGAAAAACCCAAACTGTATGACCCATCGCAAACCATACGACTTATATCCGCCAAGTTGTACCCATTCTAGAAACCAATCCAACCTACCAACCAACACTAGTTAGCATATGACCAAAAGAATACCAACCGTACCCCATTATACGATTGGTACACACAAGTCTTATGATGTCCAAATCCATGAAATTTTATTTGGGTCCGAACCCAGGATGTTTCACCCATGTTACAACTCATAGGGTCCAGTCTTACTCATAACAAAATAAGGGACCACTACACTGGTGAAACTACGAATCCCACATTACGACTCATAATGTCTTATCACATCTCATATGGTCTTAATTGTACCCAAGATAGAAACTTTGGTACCTAGACTAGTCCCCCGATGATTAGGGCACTATGACTCATATAGAGTATTCATGACTCGCTAGGTGAGTCGTAGCTAGGGAAGTAACCTCAAACCTCAAAATTTTCAATGGCCAAAATTTTTTGTTGTTTCTTCTCCCTCCTAGGATTACTCATCCCTGAATGATGAGTCAATGCATCCAATAGAACATTTCTAAGATCGAAAAAAAAAAATGCTTTCCTTTAACAAAGATAGAAAACAAATATGATAAGTAAAGCATATACCTTAAGCACTATTGTCTAATCTGGGGAACAAGAAAGTATACTTGGACTTCATTTCGTCTTTGGCTTCCCAAGTAGCTTCTTCTACCTTTTTATTTCTCTATAGATCCTTTATCAAAGCCACATCATTAGTCCTCAAATGATGAACTTGCCTATCAAAAATATCAATCAGGACATCCTCATAAGATAAGGAATCTAAAATACCAATATCTCAATAGGCACAACCAAACAAGGATCACCCACACACTTCTTCAACATCGAAACATGAAAAACTGAATGGATGGAACCCACTATCCTCAAATTTAAGTATGGACCGAAATACTAGGGATGAAGCTTTCCTTTTTTCCCAAATCTCATCACTTTCTTCATAGCATATACCTTAAGAATACCCAATCACTAACCTCAAACTCCAACTCTCTTTGCGTCATATCTGCGTAGGAATTTTGGTGACTCTAAGCAGTATTAAGTTACCCTAAATCACCTTCACCTTCTTTATGGGTTGGTGAACCAAGTTCAGACCAAATAATCTAGTCTCACCAACCTTAAACTACCTGATAGGAGATCCACACCTCCTAATATAAAGGCCCTCAAAATGAGCCATCCCAATACTTCTGTGATAACTATTATTATAAGCGAACTCTATAAGAAGTAAATGGTCCACCCAACTACCACCAAAATCAATCACACAGTCCCTTAACATATCTTTCAAAGTCTAAATAGTCTTTTCCATTTGTCTTTCTACCTGAGGGTGGAATGTGGTGCTAAGTCTCACCCCTGTACCTAAGCCTTATTGAAACAAATGCCAAAAGCGAGAAGAGAACTGCATACCTCAATCTAAAATAATGGAAATAGCAACACCATGCACCTTGATGATCTCCTGAAGGAACAACCTCGCATAATCCTCTCCAGTGTAAGTAGCCCGTACAAGCAAAGTGAGCCAACTTAGTCATCCTATCTATGATGACCTAAATCAAATCAAACTAATGGTGAAATCATCGATGACCAGTTGTAAAATCCATGTTGATCACCTCCCACTTCCATATAGTTAATTCAACCTCTTAAGACATACCATCAAGCCTTAATTGCTTAACATTCACTTGCTGATACACCATACACTTAGCCAAGAAGTTATCTATATCACTCTTCATGTAGTTCCACCAATAGATTCCTTTAAGTCATGATACATCGTTGTCGAACCAGGATGAACTATATACCTCAACTCATGAACCTCAGTCAAAACTTTTACCCATGGCCTATTAATATCAGGAACACATAATCTACCTTGGTACCTTAAGATACCATATTCACTAATCACAAATGCCATGACCTTCTGCAGACCCACATCATCCTTAATCTGCATCAAGATGGGGTCCAAAACCTACTTCTTATTCATCTTTTCTCAAGGCGAGGACTTTACCACCTCTTTCATAACCATGCCTCCATCCACAGAATCAAAAAGACGAACTCTAATATTAGCTAACTGGTGAAGATCCTCACCAATTCTCATATCCACTCATCGACTTAAGATAAACTTCTGATGGACAACTTGCTAAGAGCATCAACAACCATATTATCTTTACCTAGATGGTACTAAAGACCCGTGTCATAATCTTTAAGTAACTTAAGTGTCTCTTATGCCTGAGATTCAACTCATTCTGGGTGAACTCACACTGTAAGATTTTATGATCTGAGAAGATATCCATATAAACCCCATACAAATAGTGGTGCCAAATTTGTAAGGCAAAAACCACAGCCAATAATTCCAAATCATGCATCGAATAATTCTTCTCATAAACTTAGAGCTATCTAGAAACATAGGTCACAACCTTACCATGCTGCATCAATACACATCCCAGTCCCACACGGGATGTATAACGATAAATAATAAACCCTTTGTACCCACAGGCAAGGTTAAAATCAGAGTAAAAGTCAACTTGTCCTTCAATTTCACAAAGCACCTCGCAAGCATCGAACTAGAAAAACTTCACCTTTTGGGTCAACTTAGTCAACAGAGTAGCAATCAAAGAGAAACTCTCCACAAACCTCCTATAATCCCCAGCTAAACCCAAGAAAATCCATAAGTCGGTTGGAGTTGCCAGTCTAGGCCACTTCTTAACTTTCTTAACTTTTTGTGGATTCACCATAATCCCCTCACTAGAAACAATGTGACCAAGAAAGGTCACAACATTCAACCAAAATTCATACTTCAAAAACTTGGCAAACAAATGTATATCTATAAGAGTATGCAACATTATATGGAGGTAATTGGCATGATCCTCCTCACTCTTTGAATACACAAAGATATCATCAATAAGCACGATAACGAATAAATCCAAGAACTATATAAATACCTGATTCATCAAGTCTATAAATGCAACCGGAGCATTAGTCAACCTGAATGACATCATCAAAAACTCATAGTGACAATATTGGATTTAGAAGGCATACTTAGGGATATCTACCTCTCTAATCTTTAACTGATGATAAATCGACTAAATATCAATCTTAGAAAAGTACTTAGCACCCTAAAGCTGGTCAAAGAGATCATCAGTCCTAGGAAGAGGGTTATTATTCTTCACTATCACTTTATTCAACTATCGATAATCTATACACATTTGAAGGGAGTCATCCTTGTTACGCAAGAAGAGAATAGGGATACCCCATGAAGAAAAATTTGGATAGAAGAAGCCCTTAACAAGAAGATCCTTTAACTGATCCTTAAGTTCCTTCAGTTTATATAGAGTTATTCTATATGAAATGATAGAGATAGGACGGGTATTTGGTAGAAGGTCAATCCTAAAGTCTATTTTCCTATTAGGAGGAATACAAGGAAAATTATCAAGAAAAACTTCAGGAAATTTGTTAATCAAAGGGACAGATTGTAGAGAGGGAACCTCAGAACTAAAATCTTTAACCCAAACTAGATGGTATAGACATGCCGTGGAAATCAACTTTTGGGCTCTAAGATAAGAAATAAACCTTTTCTTAGGTACTAGGAAACTCCCTTCCCACTCAATTACCGGTTCATTTGGGAATTGGAAACTAGCCCTTTGGGTCCAACAATCTAGAGAAGAATACCATGAATGAAGTCAATCCATCTACAATATCACATCAAAATCTAACATATCAAACTCTATCAGATCTATCAATGTCTCCCGACCATAGATAGATACCACACAACCCTTATAGACCCTTCTAGCCATAATAGAATCACCTACCAAGGTAGACACAGAAAAGGGATCAAAAATACACTCGGGGCCAAAACCAAAATAAGCAGCCACATAGGAGGTCACATAATAAAGAGTAGAACACAGATAAAGAAGGCAATATACATCACGAGAAAAATATTATAATTTACTAGTAATCACATTAAGAGATGCCTCCGATTCATAACAGGTACCAAGAGCATAAAGATGGTTTAGACCAATACCAACACCAGAAATAGCACCGCACCCTTTGGCATAGGAGATGAAAAAGTAGAAACCAGAACCTTATTAGCTCCAGTAGAAATATTTCTTAAAGGATAGTTCCTATAAATATGGCCAAGCAAACCATATTTGAAAAATTTATTCCTCTCCTAGTTAAAAAAATCACTATGCAACTACCCACAAAAACTTCAAGGAGGATATGATGGAGATAACTGAGTTCTGCTAGCCTAAGATTTGGTATCGTGTTCCTTAAACCGATAGTCAATCTAAAAATAATGATCATCAATCAACTTAAGATATGGAGCACTAGTCGTAGAATATGAACCGGAGTTTCCCCAATTCCCCTTTTTGCTCCACTGTCTACCATCTCTACTACTATTCTAATGGCCTTCATGCTACTCTGAATATCTGAAGTTCTTACTCTGTATTTTCCTTATTTTATCTTTCTTCTTCTCATCCTCAACTTACTGCATATACACCACCAGCATAGAGATATCTATGTCATTATTCAACATCGTTGTCTTACACTCTAGTACAAAGTCCTTAGACAAATCCCAGGAAAACTTCCTCAACCTATCCCTCATGTTAAACACCAACTCTAGAGCGTAATAATACAATTGATGGAAATTCAAGGCATACACCTTCACAGTCATCTTTCCCTGCCTCGAGTTCACAAACTCCTCAGCTTTAGCCTCTCTCAACTTTTGAGGAAAAAGATAATCAAGGAAAGCATAACAAAATTCCTCCCACATAGCCTGCTCAATAACATCACCCCTCGACTACTCCCACTTCTCATACCATTAAGATGCTACATTCTTTAACTAATATGCAGCAAAATCTACACCCTCTGCATCAGTGCCATGCATTACACTGAATATCTATTTTATCTCATCAACAAACCCTTGAGAATCCTCCTCAACCATAGATCTCGTGAAGCTCGGAGGATTCAACCTTATGAAATAGCTAACTCTAATGACCTCAAAAGATAGAGCAACAAAACCAATATGGTTAGGATACGATACTAAGAAGTCACCAATGGAGTCAACAGATGAATAGATTAATAGAATTCAGAATTAAAAATGTCTCTTTAAGGCAGTGGATTATGAATGTCATAAGCCCAAGAAGGACCGGTAGGGATGATGGAACTCTATATAGGAATTCAGGAGTAGGAGCCCTAGATCGAGTTTGTATTTCATAGGTAGAATGAGTTCCGTCCATATGACACTCAAGTGGAATAGAGGAATTTCCATGAGCAATGGATTTTTGGGGAAGCATAATCTGAAATGCATGATTTGAAATGCAAACAAATGAAATCAGAGGAAATTTCAAGATAATGGATTACAAGAAAGGGAAATATTCTGAAATGCCCTATAGCCTCTTCCTTATAAGTGTGGACGCTACACATCCATAAAAGAAACTCTACTTTACATGGCTTTATGGACAATCAATGACCATAAACCCAGGCTATGATACCAAGCTTTTGATGACCCAAACCAAGGCCTTGCCATGATGGGTATCTCATGTCCATGAAGGACCAAAGACCACCCCCTTTACCCTAACCAACTAGAGCATAACACAACTAGTATAGAATAAATTCTGATCATATAACAAGATAGGTAACTTAACTAACTCATAAAAGAATCAAAGAATTTCAAAACCCATTCTAATACATAATAATCCACAAGCCTCTAAGAAACCAGCATCACTCTAAGTTGGGACATATCATCGATGATAGCCAAAAAAAACTGAAAGATAGACTATAATGTAGTGAAACTAAAGTATAAAATGAGGGTCTTCCAAAGAATAGAACCTTACCACTTCAATATGACTCACGATCAATCCAGGGATTACCTAATACTGCATAGAAAAAGAAGAAGTATCTTTAATTTTTGCATTGTATGGGGAAACAACATTCAGAGATGGTTAGCAGAGTAATTATTAGCATGTAACTTAGGGAAAAGATAAAATAATACCATGATCAAATCAATTCAAAATCATTTAAAACTAATGTACATAATTATATACATATATATAACATATCGGTATAGGGAACAAAACATAGCATGAAACTAAAACTTTATCTTGGACTTTGTAGCTCAACCATCATACAAACACCTACGGGCTATATGGGTCCAGCTGCCCCTGCTGAAAGGGCCTTAGTACATATTATCCATACAAACTAGAGATATCAAAGGAAGACCAGGGAATACCCCAACCCCATGTTAATCCAAGATACATATATATAGTGTGTTTCTGTGAGAGAGAAACACAAGAACACGGTCATCAAGACCAACCCTCAGACCGGTAAGTGTGAGTTTCCAATATCGGTCCCCCCAGGACCTCCACCTTTACGACCTAGCTACACAACCTTTTTAAGCCATATTAAAACAAGTTTCACATAACCGATTAATTTAACTAAGGAATTATCTATTAAGTCATCAAACACAGGTATCGTCATACCATTATGCTTGTAAGCTTATAATTATGGCATACCAATTCCATCAACTTAGGGGAATGTCATGACATCTTTTTTTCATTAAATCAAGTTAGGGGAATGCCACAACCTCCTTGGTTCATTAAATCAAGTTTAAAATCAAAAAATAGTCAACAAAGCCTTCAAAAAACTTTTTATCCATTTAACAATTTATGCAATGCAATATTTTAGGAAAGTAAGCCAAATCATATGATTAACCATAATTCAAATCCAATTATGCAAGTAGGATTAGGGAACCCAATCTCTAAAACAAATTCTAAATTAAAATCATCAAATTGGGGGAATGCCTCGACACCCTTTTTCCAATTCCCATACCCATGAATCCAATAAGTTCACAAACCATTGATAAAGCATAAAAAATCCATATAAAACCATGGGAATCTAATTCAAGTAACATTCATTCCAAAAACCTTAACCCTTATCAAAACCCACATTCAAATCCACATGAAAAACATTTAAACACATGCTTCAAGTAAAACAAGTTAAAGAAAAAGAGTGACATGCCTAAAAGTATCATAATTATTGAGAGAAATCACCACGTGGAAGCTCTAACTGATCAACCTTGAGAAACCCTAGCTTGTTCTTGACTTAAAGATTTGAAAAAGTGTCTTTAATTATGTTTTGGGATGATAATGAAGCCCTAAAGGGGTTTTAAGGTCATGGGTTACTATTAGAGAAAAGAAAAAAGACCAAAGTACCCTTAATGAAACACTGGAAATTTATTGCGTAGTCGTTACGGGTCACCTTACGACTCTTAACAACTAAATATGAGTCGTCCTCTAGACTCTTAGTCTGGGCAGTGTCCTAAGGTATCTCACTGTTTACCCTACTAGTCGTACCATACGAATCATAGTCCTACATTATAACTCATAGGGTCCAATCATAGTCACAATAGAAATAATGGACCACTACGCTAGTAAGACTATGAATCCAACATTACGACTCGTATGGTCTTACTCATACCCAGACAAAAACTTTGGTGCCTACAATGGTCACCCTATGATTGGGACACTATAACTCATATAGAGTCTTCACGACTCACTGTTGAGTTGTAGCTAGGGCAGTAAGCTTAAAGCTAGAAATTTTTAAAGGCCAAAATTCTAGGGTGTTACAGTGGTTTAACATGCACCATGCATTACTTGATTCTTTCATCTTTGTACCGCCACCCTATGAGCGAAGCAAAAATATGGATGTGATATTGGGGGTAAAATTCATATCCTCAAGGAGGAAAAAAAAGTTGATGGGTTATGTCGCGACTTTAAATTAGGAGCTTGTTGGGAGGCAACCCAATATATAGTAATTAATTTTTTATTTTTATTTTAGTGTCGCTTGTTTTTGTTGTTTTTGTTTTTTCAAATTTTGGGGAAGTCTGAGTACCTAAATCAGCTAAGGAGCATGTTTAATATTAAGAGTGGGGTGTGCACAACCCATGATGAAAATTGAGGAAATATGTTTCTAGCTAGGTCCTAGAATGCCTAAGGGAGTATCTTTAACCCTTATTTTACTTTCTTTATTGCATTGGGGACAAAACATGATTTTAAATGTAGAGTGGGATATCTTTCGATATTTATCTAGGGTGAAGTATGTTATAGGATTTTCTATTATTATTATTATTTAGTTGATTTCTTTAGTTTTAAGAAAAAATAAAAAAAATGAAAAAGTTTAAAAGCAAAAAAAGATTTTTTATTCTTTAGGTTAGATTATTTTTTGTTAGTTTTTAGATTTTTAGTCTTTAGCAAGGCATACTATAGTAAAATAAAGAATTGATTTGTGGCTAGGATAGAGATATACCTAGATCGTCTTACTTGGTTACTAAACGAGAAAATATATAAATACATTCAGATTGGTTTATCACATCTCCGCTCAATGGTGTAGTTGTGAGGTTAATTTAAATAGACAATTAGAGACTCGGAAGATCATGGTCATATAATAAATTTTGTAAATCAACAACTAAATAATCAAATAAGTTGATGAAATTGATACTCGATTTGTTAGTGAATACATAATCCTAGATGGATTAATTCATTGATTGCATAAAATCTTCTCTTCTCTTATTTAATTATTCATAAGTTATTTTATTTTTATTATTTTAGTTTAGTAAATTTATAAATTTATCTTAGGAATTTATCACTTGATTAAATAATTAGAATTGGTCTAATTTTGTGACTTTAATCGATAAGTCCTTGTGGGTACGATATCTGAACTATCAATCTGATATTACTTGTAAAATCGTGTACACTTACTGTGCATATATAGATTTACAATCAATATGCTTATTGCACTATGGTCGAAGAAGAACTTGATGGTGAACCATAGTTCCATGTTGTCAAAAATATATTCAATCTAAAGAATATCCAAATCATGTTGATGGTAACCAAAAGAGAACTATCTGGTGACTGGCTAGTGGATTTTTCCTAAGTGGAGGAACCTTGTACAAGCGGACTCTGGATTTGGGATTTTGAAGGTGTATAGACTCCAAGAAAGCATTAACTATCATGATAAAAATACATTTTGGTGTTTTTAGACCACATATGAATGGGTATGTTTTGGCAAAGAAAATACTTTACACAGGCTACTATTGGCTTACCATGGAGTGTGATTCTATCCATTTCATTTGTGAGTGACATAAATAGCAAGTACATGGGGACTTGATATATTCCCCTCCTTCTGAATTGCATACAATGTCCATTCCTTGGCCTTTCATAGACTGGGGAATGGATGTGATTGGGCTAATTAAACCAAAAGCATCAAACTTGTATAGGTTCATCTTGGTAGCCATTGATTTATTTACAGAGTGGGTGGAAACAGTGACTGTCAAGTTAGTGATCAAGAAAGCTATGGTAAATTTTGTTCAATTCAATATTATATTGGTATCCCAAAGGTAATTATTACAAAAAATACCGCAAATCTTAATAGTCATTTAATGTATAAAGTATGTCAACAATTTAAAATTATGCATTAAACTTCAATTCCTTATCGCTCAAAAACAAATGAGATTGTACAAGCTACCAATAAAAACCTAAAAAAGACACTCTACAAGATGGTTCAAGGTTTCTGATAATCGCATGAAAGGTTGTCTTTTCCTTTGTTGGTTTATCATACTACAGTTTGCACTTCAATAGGTCCAACTTCCTACTCGTTGGTATATAAGACTGAAATGGTCATACCAATAAAAATTAAGATTTCATCCCTTCTAGTCATTGATGAATTTGAGATTAATAATAATCAGTGGGTTAAGACCTCATTGGAGAAATCGAGCTTGATTGATGAACAAATATTTTTATCGGTATGTCATGGACAACTATACCAGAAGAGAATGGCATGATCAAATAAAAGAAATGTGTGTCCTAGATATTTTGAAATCAGTTAATTAGTATTGAGTCACATCCTCCCCCATTAAATGTCGATATTCTAAGACTTGTCGTGAAACACCCTAATTTCTGGACCTTAGAAAATTTCAAGGAATATTGACCTATGGACCTAATATAACTCATTGGTATGAGCCATATGTTGGGGTACGGATGGTATAATTTGGTCGTGTACTGACCAGTATTGGTTGGTGGGATAGATTTTGGTTATTAGAATAGATATGACTAGGGTTACGAGTCGTATTGGTGGTTACAGATCATTTTATTCCTTAACTTAATCTTAGACTTGGTTACATAGGTTGGATATGAGAGTGAGTGGATCACCATGAGTAGTAAGACAGGGTACGAATAGTACCAGGGACTCATGTGGTACACATATTTTATTTTGCTAGGTATACAGGTCATGGATACAGATCGTATAATGTGGTTACAACTTGGTTGGAGGATTCATATATGGAACACTGTTTGATACTAGAGTTAAGGCCAGTTTAAGAATGGTGTATATCGATCGTATCGAAGGGTATGACTCGTGTGGGTCAATTATATCCCTGCAATGGGATTTTGGTGCAACCTAAGTAGGGGTATTCTGGATAATTCTACACTTATCATAATAGGGTTCCACGACTTCTAACCTACTTTGGAGGTTATTTACCCTATTATTATATTCATTAACACTTAAAAACTCTACCTAAACACTCCATAATTCTATCAAGAGCTTTTGGACAAAGAGAGCTAGGGTTTTAACTAAGGGATCAATTTGGGGCATGTCTTGGTGATTTCTTTCCATCATCATCTAGTTTAAGGCATGTTCTCTTCACTCACTATTAATTTTACTTAAAGGCATAGTTTATATGAATGTTTCGTGGTTTTACTATTATATGATTTTGGCTTTCAAATATAATTTGGGGGTTTTGATTTTAAATGGTTGGTTATGATTTCCCATAGTTTTAATTATTCTTTTAAATGCATTAATAGTTTGTTTGGATAATTGGATTGCATGGTAATGATTTAATAATAATTGGAATTGGTTTTGATCATATTATGCCCCCAATGTGTTTGACAAAATGCTTATAAAGATATGTTTATTTCATTGAATTTTTTAAATGGAACTCTTGCATGTTTTAAACTTGTTAAAGAAATTATGCATAGTTTAAATAGTTTAAAAAGTTAAAGGCTAATTGGTTATTCTTATGGGGAACTTGAAAGTTTCCCAAATGGTTTAATATGGTAAATTGAAAGGCACTTGAAAGTCCCCTTAAACCGATAAATGGTTAGGTATAGATGATATTCATAAGTAAGGATAGGTATAACGACACCAATATCAATGGACTTAATTAAAAAAGAATAATGATTTGGTTATTTGTAAATTGGTTTTAATTGGACAATAATGGTAAGAGGTGTAGCTAAGATGTGGAAGGTAGATGTCCTAGAGGGATCCAAACTGGAAACTCATATTTACCAATATTAGGTGGGTCTTGATGACTCTGTGCATGATGTCACACTTTATTTTGGGGATATACTGGTCATCCTATGGGATACTTACCTGGTCGTGCGGCTACACGCACTGGGTACCTTTCAGCAAGGAGAGCTGAACCCATATAGCCTGTGGGTGGTTTAGGATGACAAAGCTACACCAACCCAGTTAAAGGTTTTAAAGGCATGCTAAACCTGGGCCCTTTTCCCCAGTATGGTTATATATGTGTGTGTTTGGTTGTGTGCATATGGATGGTTTTACTTGGTTTTATAAATGGCATTATTTAATCCTTAACAAAATATCATGTTAGCGGTCACTTTCTAACCGCGTCTACTGGCAGTTGTATACCCACATTATATAGGAATCGGTCGTTCTTCTCCTCCTACATAGTAATTGACTCAGGATCAGCATTTGGACTGAAGTGGTAATTTTCCATCCTTTTAAAAGGCATCATTTTATGTATGGATATTTTTATACATTTTAGTTTTATTTTGGATATTGGTTTTGTCTATGGTTGGGGTCATGTCCCAACCGGATTTTATTACTCTTTTGGTTAGAGGATTTATGGTACTTCTATGGGTTAGAATGGGCGGGATCGATAAAGCGTCAGCCTTTAGAATGGGCGGGATCGATAAAGCGTCAGCCTTAGCATTGGAATAAGCTGGGAGGTTGGCATCATCAAACATAATTTCTCACTATTCTATCATATTACATTTTGGGATTAATTATATTATGTATTGGAACATCTTTGGTTATGTACTAGTTTATGGCCCTTATTTGGTATGGTTTGGCATGGTTAGATTTATGGTTATGGGATGGTCGGACTCGATTGGGTCAGTCGTAATCTATTCCCAGAGTCAGTAGGTAAGTTGTTATGTTACTTTGTTATATGCTTAAAATTTAGCTAACTTAGGGCACACAGCTGGACGTTGGATTGGGAAACGGGGGTAGTCTCTGGTCCTGGTCAGACTTGGGATGCCTATTACTACAAGTCCCCAGGATGGTTCGTGTGAAGATGGTATCAAAGCCTAGGTTTATGGTCAATTGGGAGTCCATAAAGCCATGTCGAGTAAATTCTCTTTTAAGGGTGTGTAGTGTGTCATACTCATAAGAAAGAGGCTACAAGTTATTTAGGAATATTTCACTTTCTTAGTATTCTATTTTCAAGCTTAGAGTCTCGGTCTTTGGATCTTCTTTAATCCTTGTTTGTTCATATATTAGATCATGCCTCGTAGATCACGAGCACAAGAAAATTTCTCTTTCCTATCTATGGGTAATGCTGAAGGGGTGCATCCTACTTCTGGGGTTCATCTTCTATCCCATGATCCTATCCTTGACACTTTTGTAGTTCCACCAATTTCTAATTGTCCTCCTCAAGGCGGCGTGACTAATGCAAAATTTTGTCAATCTATTTATGTTATTGCTAAACTAGTCACTACTCAAGCTGAATGAGATGTGTCTTGTACTTTGTCTGATAAGGCCACAAGGGTTGGCCAATTTAAAAACATGGGTCCTCCTACTTTTTCTAGAGTGAAGGTGGAGGAGGATCCATAGGGCTTCTTAGATGAGATGGAAAAAATACTTTGAGTGATGTAGGACACTAATGTGAAGGGGGTAAACTTTGTAGCTTATTAGCTTAAAAATGTTGTACACCAATGGTATGGAGAGTGGGATAGGGATAGAGGAGATCTGGAGGAGTCATCTTTATAGGATGCCTTCTCTGGTGATTTTCTGGATCGTTTCATTCCCTAAGATTTGAGGGAAGCAAGTTTGTGAACTTTAAGCAGGAGAGAATGTCTGCCAAGGAATATTCCTTGAATTTTCACCAATTGTCAAGGTATACTCCTAATTTGGTGGATGACATGCGGGATAGAATGAGGAAGTTTGCTTCTAGGTTGAATCGAGATCTGATTTTTGAGAGCAAGAGTGCCTTGCTAATTAAGGATATGGACATATCTAGGTTGACTGTTCATATGCAGCAGGTAGAGGATAAGAAGAAAAAGCAGGCAGAGTTTAAGGATCGACAGGTAAGAGGAGCAGGTTTTCTAATCAAGGAGGTGCTCAGTCTTAAGGTGGTCAGGATGGTGGAAAATGGTAGAAAAAAAGTGAGAGGTTTGGGTTCCTACTCTTCTGCTAGTGCTCCTTATCAGTCGGGCGACAGGCGTCATCATAGTGGTGTTAATTTTTGGGCGTAGAGTGCCCAATATTAGGAAAGTAGAGGCCATTCAGTTTCTTTATGTCCTCTTTGTTGGTCTGTAGTTGTCCTCATTGAGGTTATTGCGATAAAGAAAAGGACAAATTCTTCAAGAGTGGCCAGTCAAGCCACCGACTCAAGGATTGTCTGGTTAATAAGGTTGCTACGGAGGCGAATAACATTCTTGTGGATTCATCTTCTACTCCTACACTCGGTGGTATTACATTTGTTTCTATTACTACTCCTGGTTCTACTGTTGGTCGAAATAGGCTATATGCTTTGGCATCTCGATAAGAATCTGAGGCATCACCTGATCTAATTACTGGTATGTTATAACTTTTCTCTCATGACATTTATTGTTTGCTTAATCTAGGATCTACACTCTCTTATGTGACTTCATATGTGGCTGTATCTTTTGGTTTTGATTCGAAAGTTATTTCAGATCCCTTTTCTATTTCTACCTAGTAGGTGACTCGATTATTTCTAAGAGGGTCTATAGGAGGTGTGTGGTATCTGTTGGTGGCAAGCAAACCTTATTGGATTTTTTTGAGTTAGATATGGTAGATTTTGATGTTATTCTATGTATGAACTGGTTACACTGTTGTTATGCATCTTTGGATTATTGGACTCGTAGGGTTATCTTTAGGTTCCCTGGTGAGCCAGTTACAGAATGGGAGGGTGTTTCCTTAGTCCTAAGGGGAGGTTTATTTCTTATCTTAGAGCTCAAAGGTTGATCTTTAAAGGTTGTCTTTATCACATGGTCTAAGTTAAAGATTATAACTTGGGAGATCCTTGTTTTTAGTCATTCATCTGGTTAATGAGTTTCTAGAGGTCTTTCGGGATGATCATCCTAGTGTTCCTAAGAATAGGTAAATAGAGTTTGGTATTGACCTAATTTCGGACACTCATCCAATTTCTATTCCTCCGTATAGAATGGCTCCGACTGAGTTGAGGGAACTCAAGGACCAACTTAAGGATATTCTGGATAAGGGTTTATTCATCCTAATGTATCTTTTTGGGGTGCACCGGTGTTGTTTGTGCACAAAAAAATGGTTCCTTTCGGATATGAATTGACTACAAGCAGCTGAACAAGGTGGCGATCAAAAACAAGTATCCTCTTCCAAGGATAGATGATCTGTTTGACCAGTTGTAAGGTGTCAAGTTCTTTTGTAAGATAGATCTTCAGTATGGGTACCATTAGCTAAAGATTAGGGAGGTGGATATCCCTAAGATGACTTTTCATACTCGATATGGGCACTTTGAGTTTTTGGTAATGTCATTTGGGTTGACTAATGCTCTGACGGCATTTATGGTTCTGATGAATAGAGTTTTTCATCAATATTTGAATCTCTTCGTCATTGTGTTTATTAATGATATTCTGGTTTATTCAAAGAGTGAGATGGATCATGCTAATCACCTTCGTGTGGTATTACAGACATTAATGGAACAGAGGTTGTATGCCAAGTTCTCCAAGTGTGAGCTTTGCTTGAATGTTGTAACTTTCATAAGGCATGTTATTTTTAATGAAGGGATCATGGTGGGTCCGCAAAAGGTTGTTGTGGTGAAGAGGTGGCCTAGACTTACAATTCCATCTGATATTCAGAGCTTTTTGTGTCTAGCTGGGTATTACATACAGTTTGTGGAAAGCTCTTTATCATTAGTTGCTCCATTGACTAAGTTAACTCAGAAGAAGATTAAGTTTTCTTGGTCAGATGCTTGTGAAGGGAGATTCGAGAAGTTGAAGGATAAGTTTACTTCAATTCTAATTTTGACTTTGCCGGGAGGCAATGACGGTTTCGTGGTTTACTGTGATGCATCTCGAGTGGGGTTTGGTTATGTGTTGATGCAACATGGGAAGGTAATTATCTATGCTTCCAGGATGTTGAAGGTACATGAAAGGAATTATCCTACTCATAATTTAAAGTTGTTGGCGGTTGTGTTTACTTTGAAAATATGGCAGCAGTATTTGTATGGTGTTCACGTGGATATCTTTTCTGATCATAAGAGTCTACAATGTGTATTCACTTGGAAAGAGCTTAATCTCAGGAAGAGGAGATGTCTCGAGCTTCTCAAGGATTATGATATAAGTCTTTACTATCACCCAAGTAAGGCTAATGTGGTTGTTGATACTCTTAGAAGGTTATCAATGGGGAGTTTCGCTCATGTGGGAGAAGGAAAGCGGGAATTGGCGAAGGATATTCACCGCTTAGCTAATCTTAGAGTTTGTCTCTTGGACTTCAACAATGGTGGTGTGGTGGTGCAAGAAGTGGTTCGATCATTTCTTGATGTAGAGATTAAGGAGAAACAAGTGATAATCCTATCTTGATGAAAATCAAAAGTGGTGTTGGTGGGAAAAATGTAGTGGTGTTTGAGGATAGTGGTGATGGAACTTTACGGTACCAAGGGAGGTTATGTGTTCCTGATGTCGATGGGTTGCAACAAAGGGTTTTAGCTGAGGTGCATTAGTTGCGCTATGTTGTTCATCCTGGCTCGACTAAGATGTATCATGATCTGAAGGAGATTTGTTGGTGGAATAGCATGAAAAGAGATGTGGTTGATTTTGAGTTCAAGTGCATGGTATGTCAACAGGTTAAGGTTGAGTACATGAGGCCAGGAGGGATGTAGCAAGAAATTAATTTGCCCGAATAGAAGTGAGAAGTGATTAATATGGACTTTGTTACCAGTCTTCCTTGGTCTCGGAGTCAATATGATTCAATTTGGGCCATCATGGATAGGATGTCTAAGTCTGCACACTTTTTTCCAGTGCAAACTACCTTTTCGGCGGAGGATTATGTGAAGTTGTATCTTCAGAAGATTGTGAAGTTGCATGGGGTGCCTGTTTCAATTATTTCTGATCATGGCATGTAGTTTACCTCTCACTTCTCGCAATCTTTCCAAAGAGGGTTGAGGACCAAGGTGAGTTTGAGTACTTTTTTCATCTGCTAACAAATGGGCAAGCGGAGAAAACTATTCAGACATTGGAGGATATGTTTTGGGCCTGTGTGATTGATTATGGTGGAAATTGGGTTGAGCATCTACCTCTGGTGGAGTTTGCTTACAACAATAGTTATCTTTCTAGTGTTGGTATCGCCCCTTTTGAGGCATTGTATGGTAGGAGGTATAGATCTCCTATTGGTTGGTTTGAGCTTGGTGAGCGATACGAGAAAAACAAGAGAAGGCTCAAAACTGTCCACAAATCAACTAGAACCCGAGGACCCCTTTGAGAGCAACTTTTGGCCAACAATAACAACACAAGGATTATAAGATATAAGGTGTATTTTAACACCAAAACAGCAACAATGACACAAGATGAAACAAGTCACGGATTCAACACAAACACAAGGGAAATTGCATAGAAAATAAAGATAGATAGTGAGACCAAGATTATTACAAGATTAAGAACCAAGTGTATTTCAACACTAACCCCTAATGAATGTAACAATCAAAACCACACTCAGGTCCAAAAACGTGAATCCTCAATCTTAAATGCTCCAAGCAATCTTCCACACGTGAGATTGCTTTAAGTTATGCTCAAAACGGGTCCTACATGCATGTTCTTGTATTCTCTAGGTGACCAAGTCTTGAGCCTCTATATGTTGGCCTCCAAAGATGTCATCAAAAGATAAGATGGCCATTTGTCCCGTATCAATCTCCCCTTCTTGAAAAGGATTCGACCTCGAATCCAAACCTTGAAAAACTGAAGAGAGGACAAACAAATACAAACTCCTCATGGCATGGGGGTTAGGGTTATCATAACAAATCATCTCAACATGCCAAGTTTGCACATATTTGCAATATAACCAAGAATCCTTTGAAAGGAATATTAAAAACTCAATAAAAGATGTACAAAGGATTTGGTTATAAGATGCATCAAGAGTGACACTTTTCTTGTCATGTAGACCAAGCAACAAGTTTGGTGCACAACATCACCATTTCTAAATTTGGCACCGGGGTCAAATGGGAAAAGTGGCCATAGAAACAGGTCTCGACAACACTTCCCTTTCTCATAGTCTATACCCAAACTAAATGACATACTCTCTACAATGACATATATATCATCCAAAGCAAATAGAGAGTATATAAAGGTATCACTCAAATTGACTTCTACTAAGGTGCTCTCATGTGTGTACTCACTACTAGTTTCCCAATAATCACCATGAGTACTCTCAACAATGAAATCACACAAAGTAGAAGAAGAAGTAGCTTCCGCAACTACACATTCCTTACCCTTAAGAGTACTCTCATATTCCAAGAAGAGATTTCCCTCTTTAGGAGGAATGTTGTCACACCATAGTGAGTTAGCATATAGGCTATAGCTTCCAAGGCAAGATATACCATCATTTTCACCACTAGGTTTATTAGGAGTGTTTAAATTATCTTCAAACAAGACATTATACCTAAAAAGAGTATGATCTACCCCACGGACAGATTTGGAACAAGTAAGTTTCTCACTCTCTAAATGATCAATATCAAGTTTCAAGGATGTTTCAAACACAATATTACCCCAAGAATAGCTCTCGAGTTCACTCCTATTCCTTTGATCAATATTTTAAACATCATCACACACTTGAGGTTCATTAACTACATCATACACATCCTCAAGTGGTGGGTAATTTTCACACATAAGTTGATCAACATAAATTTTAGGAGATAATGCACTTTTATTCAACATAATGGTTTCAACACTAGGTGGACATAAATCGATCTTACAAGAAGAGTCGATTCGGTCATCAATAGGATCAACTAGTGTATCCACACTCACAACATATACATCATCATCAAGTGGCAAAGAAACAATAGACTCATATATAGGCAAGCTACAACTCACACTCAATGGGCTACTAGCCACACAATTATCATTCACATGTACAAAAGTGTAAGAGTTAAGCATTTTACCTTGAAGTCCTTGAGTAGATTCTTCTTTGTCATGTTGTGAAGGTCCTCCACAAGCTTGGGAAGCAACTACCTTTCGGCATTATTCGCATTCGCCTGTCATGTTGGTACCTACACAAATATCCTTAGAAATAGAAGGACAACCAATGTTAGCATGGTTTGGTGGTAATCTCCTCACTTCACTCCACACAACCTCTCCTTTTTCCACTCTCGGATTACCACCTGGCCTCTAAATCTTGAGGCAGACATGTTTGTTCTTGACATAGTTTACCAGGCTATAGAGAAGGTAAAGGTGACTCGGGATAGGCTTAAGGATGCCCAAAGTTGCCAAAAGTCGTATGCAGATGTTAGGTGTAGAGACATAGAGTTTGAGGTTGGGGATAAGGTTTTCCTCATGACATCTACCATGAAGGAAGTACTGCGGTTTGGAAAGAAGGGGAAGCTCAGTCCACAGTATGCGAGTCTTTATGAGATTTTACAAAAAGTTGGTAATATTTCTTATAAGCTGGAGTTGCCTTCTAGGTTGAGTTTGGTTCATTTGATATTTCATTTTTCCATGTTGAGGAAGTGCATTAGTGATCCTTCTTCGGTTTTTCCTTTGGAAGGATCGGGTCTCACAGATTCTATCTTATGAAAAAGTCCCAATTGAAATCTTTAATAGGTAGGTTCATCGGTTACGGACAAAAGATGTGGCTTTGGTTACGGTACTTTGGTGGAACTATAAGGTGGAAGTAGCTACATGGGAAGTGGAAAAGGATATGAAGTCCAAATATCTGCATTTGTTTTATGCTCCTGAGATTCATGTGGAAGGTATGTGTCTTCAACACATCTTTGTTTTTAGAATTCATTAAAGGAAAGATTAATATATTTGACTCTTTATTTTCGAACTTTGTTAAAGATTGAGAATATGTTTGATGACATAATGTAAATGACTCTAGCGTATGGTTACCCCTACCTTGTTCGTCATTCGGGGATGAATGTTCCTAGTAGGGGAGACTGAAATACCTTAGTTTCTAGACCTTAGAAAATTTTCTAAAATTCTGATCTTTGGACCCAATACACCTCATGGGTACGAGCCATATGTTGGGGTACAGATGGTATGGCCTTTTCGTATACTAACCAGTGTTGGTTGGTGGGATGGATTTTGGTCACTGGAATGGATACGACTTAGGGGTACAAGTTGTGTTGGAGGTTATGGATCATTTGGTTCCTTAACTTAATCTTAAACTTGGTTACTTAGGTTTGATATGAGTATGAGTGGCTCACCATAAGATGTAAGATATGGTACAAATCATACAAAGGACTCGTATAGTAGGCAGTATCCAATCCTCGAGGTATTTTATTCATCCAGGGATAAGGGTTATGGATACAGATCGTATGTTGTGGTTACTACTTGGTTAGATGAGTCGTATACTAGATAGTTTTTTATCCTAGGGTTGAGTCCAGGTTATGAATGGTAGATACCGATCATATTGAAGGGTACAAATCTTGTGGGTCAGTCTTATCCCTGCGATGCGATTTTGGTGCAACTTAAGTGGGGATATTTTGGACATTTCCCCACTTATCCTAATAGGTTCCCATGACTTCTAACCTACTTGAGTGGTTATTTACCCTATTATTATATTCATTAACACTTAAAAACTCTTTCTAAACACTCCATAATTCTCCTATGAGCTTTTGGACAAGGGGAGCTAGGGTTTAAACTAAGGGATCAATTTGGGGTTTGTCTTAGTGATTTCTTTCCATCATCATCTTGGTTTAAGGCCTGTTATCGTCCATCATTGTTAATCTTACTTAAAGGCATGGTTTATATGAATGTTTTCATGGTTTTACTATTACATGATTTTGGCTTTCAAATACGATTTGGGGGTTTTGATATTAAATGGTTGGTTATGGTTTCCCATAGTTTTAATTATGATTTTATATGCATTAATGGTGGCTTTAGATAATTGGATTTCATGGAAACGGTTTAATGATAATTGGAATTAGTTTTGGTCATATTATGCCCCCAGTGTGTTTGACAAAATGCTTATAAAGATATGTTTATTTCATTGACTTCTTTTAATGGAACTCTTGCATGTTTTAAACTTGGTAAAGGAATTATGCATGGTTTAAATGGTTTGGAAAGGGTAAAGGCTAATTGGTTATGCTTGTGGAGAATATGGAAGTCTCCTAAGTAGTCTAATATGGTAAATGGAAGGTCACTTGAAAGTCCCCTTAAACCTATAAATGGTTGGCAATGGATGATACTTGCAAGTAAAGGTTGGTATGATGATACTAATATCAATGGCCTTAGTTAATAAATGGATAATGGTTTGGTTATTTGAAAATTGATTTTAATTGGGCAATAATGGCGAGAGGTGTAGCTAAGTCGTGGAAGGTAGAGGTCCCGGGAGGGCCAAAACTAAAAACTCATACTTGTCGATATGAGGTTGTTCTTGGTGACAGTGTGCATGATGTCACACTTTATTTTGGGGATGTACTAGTCATCCCATAGGATACTTCCCTGGTTGTGCGGCTACATACACTGGGGCCCTTTCAGCAAGGAAAGTTGAACCCATATAGCTCGTGGATGGTTTAGGACAGCAAAGCTACATAGTCTAGATAAAGGTTTTAAAGGAATGCTAAAACCTGTCCCTTTTCCCCAGCATGGTTATATATATATATATATATGTTTGGTTGTGATCATATGGATGATTTTACTTGGTTTTATAAATGGCATTATTTTATCCTTACCTTGAGATCATGCTAGCGGTCACCCGCTAACCCTGTCTACTGGTGGTTGTATACCCACTCTATGCAGGAATCGACTGTTCTACTCCTCCTACATAGTGATTGACTCGGGATCAGCATTTGGACTAAACTGGTGAGCTTCCATCCTTTCGAAAGGCATTATTTCATATTATGGATATTTCTAGACATTTTGGTCTTATGGTTTTGACTATGATTGAGGGCATGTCCCAATCAAAATTTATTACTCTTTTGGTTAGAGGCTTTGTGGTATTTCTCTGGGTTGGAATGGATTCTTAATATCCTAAATTATGCCTATTTAATTCTTTTCTTTGTGTTACTAATGTTGATATCTTTGATTTTGTTGATTAGGTTTCACCATGCCTCCACTTCGTAGACCTAAAGCCCGATCACCTATTTGGAATCACTATGAAATGATTAAAGTGAATGATGATGGATGGTGCAAAGTAAAGTGTGTTCATTGTGGTAATGTTTATAATTACACGCAGAAAATCGAGATAGGCTGCATGATAAAGCATGTTGAGCGTTGTTTAGAGAGGATGAAACATCGTCGCATTAGGATTTAGTTACAGTTATAGTAGTTTGAATTGTGTGACAGTTTGAATTGTGTGTATTTTGTTTTGGATGCAAACTACAAAGTGCAGACTGCTGCTAGCCAGTAGTCATGTGCTGGATTATTGGGCGCTAGCTTATGATTATATTTTCTTGGATTGCTGGGCGCTAGCTTATGACTGTGACATTATATTTTGCTTGAACGTTGATGTATGGTTAGTTTAGAGCTGTGCAGATTTTTCTAGTTGCCTAAACTTTAAATTATACTAATGTTAACGATTAATCCGATAACCGAACCGATAACGATAAAAAACTGATAAATTGATAACCGATTAACCGATATCTTAATAGTTCTTTAACAGTTTGACATGGATACAAATCGATAATGAATAAGTAAAATCGATAACTTTCATAACCAAACCGAATCGACCAATATGCAGCCCTAATTGAAATTCTTACTTCTTACAAATAAATAAAACTCAATAGCTATAAGTCTAATCAATTACAAAATCCTAATTCTTGCCAATATCACTAATTATCCCAACTAGTAATTTTCATGCAATCAACTAAGTAGGCAACTAATTGGAGCTAATTACTACTTTCTTTACCCATGAAAAATATCCATTCTGTATAAATTTTCTTTATCTTAGCTCATAAATGAGTTCTTCAAATTAAGTGATAAGAGGCGTTCAAAATTCACTACTCACATAAATTAAGCATGGAAAAAAGATAATGTCGCGGACAAGTTGGCCAGTAGCAGCGCCCTCTAACGTACAGTTTGAATGCTACTTATGAAAAAAAGAAATTAGAAATTGTACCATAAGCCTCTAATTTTATGTTGTATTAAACTCAAAAAATTATGCAAAACGAGAACTTAAACCAAATAGGGTAAAGAATTTCTTGACAGTTACAACTTGGCAAAGAGTAAGTAAAAATCATCACAGAAGTACTGATTATGCTTGTATTGAATAGTTCATCGCATAACACTCTGTTTGGATGGTGGTTTGCCATGATTTCATAATGTACGGTATGATATGGTATTATATAGTATGGTACAATACAATGTTTGGATAGACTGTGTTATTCATTGTTGTTTAATAACAGTTTTTTTGTTTGGTTTGACGGTATGGTATAGTATCGTAATGAGTAGATTTACTAAAATATCCCTAATTATTATAATTTTTAAATTTATTAATAATTATTAACAAAATAATTTTCTTCCTACAAATTTATCATAAATCATGTCTTGTAAATATATTACGTCGTTAAATTCATAAAACTTCTAACAAAATTAAAACTTTACTTTCATGAAATAATCAAGAGTACATATATTTTTTGGAATAAATTTTGATGATGAATGTTGTATTATCATTAAGGAATCATAGGTCAAAATCTATTCTTACTAAAAGTTTTAATTCTATTTTCACATATATTTCTATGCTCTGTGTTGGAGATGTTGGATTCATGTGAAACCAACAGTTGTGTTCTTCCTCTGTTACTACTTGTGTATTGTTGATTTTTTCTTATTGATACGTGACAGGGTTCATGTACGTAGTGTTATAGAATTTGTATAATAAAGTATGTAGATATCATAGATGATTTGTAGGGATTGAACATTTAAAGGGTAAAATAGGATTAGAAAATATTAAGTAAGGACATAATTGAAAAAAGAAATAAGAAAATCATGGGCCACCAAATTCATAATTCTAAAAATTAAAGGATTTCATGATTATCAAACCATAAAAAGATATCATACCATACCATATATTTTAAAAAGCAATCAAAACAAACATGATTCTCTAGATAACCATACAATACCATACCATGAAAAATCACCATCCAAAAAGGCACTAAAGATAAAATAATTATTTACCAAGTTCAAAATAAGGTATAAAGTGAAAGGAGAGAAATCACTACCTGCATCTACGACAAGAACTCTATCACAGTCTATGACTGTTGGTATTCTATGAGCAATGCTTATTATAATACACACAGTGAAGTCCCTCCTTATCGCTACACTAAAGAATTCTTGTAAGTAGTTGAAAATGAAAAGAGATAAACCTTTGATTTTTCCAGCAACTTCATTCGGTTACAGAATACTTGTTCATCCATTTTATTGATAAAAGATTTTTAGCTGAAAAAGAAAACACAAGAAGATTGTCTGCAGTAGCCTTAAAGTTACCAAAATCAAAATTGAGTGATATAAGGTTGATGATCTTCTTGATGTTCAAGTGATCAGAGCTCTTCTGCACATTCATTGGTTATTTATGCATGTGAGAGATTTTATGTTCATTAACAAATTCCACATGTAAGCTTAAAAGTACGCATTACTGTAGTTTTAAAAAAAAACACTCTTGATAAGTCTCACAAGTCTATAAAAAAATAATTGATACAAACGTAGGTAAAATTCATATAATTAGCATAAATTTTGTGTATATATCTGCAAATTGATACAATTGTGCAATCTAAACAACTAATAATAATACACTAAATAAGGTTATTAATCTAAACGATTAAGAGCATAGGAAAGCATTATAACTGGAGACAAAAAAACATCAATTTTAATGCTTGAATCAACTATTATAAATCTGTAAATTATATATTATGTTACAGGCCTATACAAACCAAGTGAAAAAAAAAATAAAACTTAATCTTTTAATCATCTACCATAGACCCAAAAAGAAAAAACAACAAAATATTGATTTTACTTACTTTGTCTTCATTTTTTCTTGGCTACAATAAAACAAACAACATCAATATTGAAGAAATTAAAAAGACAATAAATAAACTAAAACTTAAAGCATACAAGAGGATATCGTGGCTTTTGAAATAAATAAATTGCTAGAAGAACTTTGTAGACACTTCTTAAAACCAATATAATGAATAGATCCCGCGTACCATCTGCACAATTAAGAGTTTCGTGAGAAAAAAAGCTCAAAATAACTTTGAACTATTATTCTTCCTCCGGCTTTCAAAGTCTCCTTCCCCATGATCTGGTACATTAAAAGCAGCACATTCTAGAGTTTGTACACACCTAAAAGTCCTTACAATTTTCGCCGATTGCCTTACGCACGCTACACAGACGGGCGACTTGAATCAAATTAAAAAAAAATAAAAAGAAAAGTAGAAAGAAAAGACGCAATGTTTATAGAAGAAGATATACAAATATTATTTAAATAAAATTGTAGAAATTCTTTTTATATATATAAATTATAGTTAATGTAAGAAACTTCCCTTTGCGTAACAAACAAAACCTGTATCACATTTCTGGTTGAATTTTTACACCGAAATTCAATCACGCCCAACAAAAGGAATATATTGAATTTAAGTTGATTTCCATATATTTAGGACTCACATACCCAACAAAACTTTCTATAAACTTGGTAGTCTTTTTGTTATATATATATATATATATATATATATATATATATATATATATATATATATATATATATTATAGTCAATATTCAATATATAAAATTATTATTTAAATAGAATTCTAAAGTTCTTATCTATATAAGCTAAAATTTTGATTGATTTATAAGTATTAACTATTAGGATTTCTTACCTAGATCAAATAAGGATTTTAATTAATTAATTTTAATAATTAAATAGCTTTTTATAGAAAAGTAGCAATGAAGGGCAAAAAGTTCAAACAATATTTCTAATACCTTTCACACTTTTAATATAACTAGTTTAATTGCATGTGTCTCGCATGTGTAACGTTTAATTATTTGAAATTAAATGATTTTGTCTATTATAGAGATTTTTAATGAAGTGTAAAAAGTTCAAATCACGTTTCAAAGATCCTTCACACTTTAATATAATAATGTAAAGTGTATTCTGGAGGAGTACAGGATACAATACAAGATGTTATTCTGGATGATTTGGGGTTCACAAAAGGGGAACTACCTTTTAAATACTTAGGTGTGCCACTAAGTACTAAAAGGTTGTCAATCATGCAGTGTCAACCATTACTTGACAAAATGTTAGGGCGGATAACTTGTTGGGCCACTAAATTTCTATCTTATGTAGGAAGGGAGCTATTGATTAAGTTTGTACTCTTCTCCATTCAAGTGATTTGGTCCCAAATCTTTGTTCTTTCAAAAAAGGTGATTGAACTAATTGAGCAAACACTACTAAAATTTTTGGTCGAAAAAGTAGCGGTAGCTTTTTAAAAAACGATCACGTGTGGTCGGTTTCTTTAAAAATATATATTCATTTTTAAAATTCATTATTATTTTATTTAAATTGAAAAAAAAAATAGGAAAAAAGAACCGACCACAAGTGGTCGATTTTTTATAAAATTAGTTTTATTAATTTTAATAAAAATCGACCACTCTCAAAATTAATTAATTAATTAATTTATAAAAACACCGACCATATGTGGTCAGTTTGTAATTGAATTAATTAATTAATTAATTAATTAATATAAAAAGGGACCACATGTGGTAGTTTTTTCTTAAAAATTTTCACAAGAAAAGGGACCACATGTGGTCGATTTTTTGTAAAAAAAATCAAAAAAAGGGGCCACATGTGGTCGGTTTTTTTGATAATTTTGTAAAAAAAAATATTAAAAATTTCTAAAATACAAACATTAAAAATCAAATTATTTACAATACAGCCCACCAATCATTTACAAATATTGAAAATCAAATTAAATTATATACAATACAGTCCACCAATCATTTAATATACAATCAACCAACCACCATAAGAATACAAACATTAAAAATCAAATTATTTACAAAATTTATTGAGGTTACAAATCCAAACTATAAAACATACAAAAGACTAAAAACTACAACTCATCATCCACATCTTCATTCTCAGCCTCACCCATTCTATTATCAATATTTCGTTGATATATCCAGCTATAATTAGGTTCCATCTACACAATCAATCACATTCAAATAATTAGTTCAAGTCACAAAAGTTCACATTTTAAATACCTAGACCTAAATATTTTCAAGTCACTAATTCACTTAACAAGTTACCAAACTAAACATAATTCAAAATGAAAAGTTCATGTTTCAAGTACCTACACTTAAACATTTTGAAGTAACTAATTCACTTGTCAAGTGACCACAATTTACTAAAATTAAAACGCAAGTTCACATTTCAAGTACCTAAATTCAAAACAAAAGTCACTAATATATAATTCAAGTACCTAAACATTTTCAAGTTACCAACCTAAACTAAATTCAAAATGAAAAGTTCACATTTCAAGTACTTACACCTAAACATTTCAAGTCACTAATTCACTTCACAAGTTACCAAACTAAACTAAATTAAAAATGAAAAGTTCACATTTCAAGTACCTACACCTAAACATTTTCAAGTCACGTCCCAAGTTACCAAACTAAACTAAATTCAAAATGAAAAGTTCAGATTTCAAGTACCTACATCTAAACATTTTCAAGTCACTTCACAAGTTATCAAACTAAACTAAATTCAAAATGAAAAGTTCACATTTCAAGTACATACACCTAAACATTTCAAGTCACTAGTTCACTTCACAAGTTACCAAACTAAACTTAATTCAAAATGAAAAGTTCACATTTCAAGTACCTACACCTAAACATTTTCAAGTCACTTCACAAGTTACCAAACTAAACTAAATTCAAAATGAAAAGTTCACATTTCAAGTAACTACACCTAAACATTTCAAGTCACTAGTTCACTTCACAAGTTATCAAACTAAACTTAATTCAAAATGAAAAGTTCACATTTCAAGTACCTACACCTAAACATTTTCAAGTCACTTCACAAGTTACCAAACTAAACTAAATTCAAAATGAAAAGTTCACATTTCTAAATCACTAATTCACTTCACAAGTTACCTACACTTAAACATTTTGAAGTCACTAACTCGCTTCTCAAGTGACCACACTTAACTATATTTAAAACACAAGCCCATCTTTCAAGTAACTACACTTAAAACATTTTCGACTAACTAATGCACTTCTCAAGTGACCACACTTAATTAAATTCAAAACACGAGTTCACATTTCAAGTACCTACACTTAAATATTTTCAAGTCACTAACTCATTTCTCAAGTGAACACACTTAACTATATTCAAAACACAAATTCAACTTTCAAGTAACTACACTTAAATATTTTGAAGTCACTAACTCACTTCTCAAGTGACCACACTTAACTATATTGAAAACACAAGTCCACATTTCAAGTACCTACACTTAAACATTTTCGACTCACTAACTCACTTCTCAAGTGACCACACTTAACTATATTCAAAACACAAGTCCACTTTTCAAGTAACTACACTTAAAATATTTTTGACTCACCAACTCACTTCACTTTTTCAATTAAACCATAACCTACATCAACCGAAGAATCCAAGATAACCAAGCTAATTCGCAAAAGCCTTTCCTTTCTTATAGGCCAAACCTCATGTATTCTTTTAAATTCCAAGTCTAAGTCTAAGTCTTAATCTTCTTCCAGCTTCTTAAATCTCACAATATTTGTACCATATAATATATTTAGTATTTAAGTGCATATACCATATTAAAACTTGAATCACAACAGAAAGATTATAAGAAAAATACTAAACTAAAGTTGAAGTCGTGCAAATCTGCACCAACCCAAGAGAAAAACACCATTAACTAGAGCATATAAGTTTTAATTACTCATACTACCTGAATCTATTAATAATTCCCAATGATTACCATACTTGCCAACTTTTACACCTAATTAACCTCACTCTCCACTCAAATCAATATACCAACACGTCCAACAACATGACTACTCCTATAACTAGACACATAATTAGCCTAACATTCTGTTAACAAACAGTCCATATCCATATCAAGGAACACCCGCTATCAAAGTAAAGTACAAAGACATAAAGATGGACAAATTCGCAGCATATCAACAGGATAAATCTACTAACTCAATCAACTAGATTAAATTTTTGGAATTAAAGTTATAAGTTGCATGCCTAAAATTTCATAAAAGATGCATTTTCACGAATGATATTTTAAGCAAAACACAAACGCTAATCATAAGAAATCGCATAAGATCTTAACCGAGCCTTATCAATTTAAGGTATATGAATCTGTTAAAAGAGAAGGAAAAGGGGAGTAGAAGAAAATTAACATGGTACATTTGAAATCAAACCTGAAATGGATTCTTAAGAATCCATCATTTTTCGACGGGCGAGGCGGCTGATACCGTTGTTGTGATAAAGGGGTTCGCCAACGGCTGCATGGTTGCTTAAGCAATGACTGGTGGTACTTAAGGCTGTGTCGGCGGCTGGAATCGCAGTGGTTGGTGGCTGGCTTCGCCGGTGTTGATGGCGATAGCGGTAGGAGATGGTGGTTTTGCAGGCTGGGTTCGCGGCGGTTGGTGACGATGGTGTTGTGGCATCTGGTGGCTGTGGAGACGGTGGCTATGGAGAGAGTAAATTGTGATGGTGTTGTGGTCGTTAGCAGTTTAGAGGTTGGGTCTAGAGAGAGGAAAAGAGAGAAGAGAGATAGGGAGAGCCTTTGCGGCTGTTTTGGTTAAAGATGGGGGATTAGGTTTATTTTATTTAAAAGGGTGATAGATGGTGGATTCGATCTCAGCCATTGATCGAATGAGATCAATGGTTGTGATTAAAATTGAGAAGGGGATAAAAATTATTTTAAAATTGAAAATAGGCTAGAATTGAAATAAATTGAGTATAAGGATGACTAGAATTTAAATAAATTGGAGGTAATTGAATTGACTTAGACTGCTATTGTAATAATGATGAAAAAAAATAATGAGACATTAATGTAAAATTAATGTTACGTAAAATAATTTGTACATTTTAAATAATGAATGTGATACGTCAAAAATTTGTTTGATGCAAGAAAAAATGTGTAAAAATACTAACATTTAAAAATTAATAATTTTACTAAAATAGCAGCCTAAATGTAGTATTGGAAGGTCAAAATTGGGCGTCAACCGCCGTTAGATCAGTTTTTAATCGACGGTTGAGATCTAGAGGTTGAGAATTTAATTAGGATTTAACTAAAATTTAAAAATTTAATCACAATTGACTATGATTGTAATAAATTGGCTACAATTGTAATGAATTAAATAAAACAGGCTAAAATTATTAGAACTTGGATAAAATTGGGTTAAAGGGTAAATAAATTGAGTCTAATTAGATTCAATTTGGCTAGAATTGTAATAAATTGGGTAAAATTAATTTAAAATTGTTATGAATTGGCACAATTGAGTTAGAAAATACACAAATTTAAAAAATGCCCGTTATTTCACTAATAATAGACAATGTATTTTGTATAATAATTGTGAATGTGCATGTTTACGAAAAATAATAGGCAAAATGGTTCAGTAAACCCTTGTATTATATCTGTTTTGTAAGTTGGATACTTCTACTTACATGTTTGTCATCTCAACCCTTCAACGCATTAAAATAATAATATTTTAAATACTTTTTTGGTGAGTGTAACACACTCGACCCACGTCAACTGTCACGTCAGTTGCCCCATCTACCACGTCATCTGCCACATTATTTTTATATATAAAAATATTAACTATTAAAATAAATAAATAAACAACCCCCCTTTCTCTCTCTTCCCCCTTTTCTTTCTTTTCCAGTTCTTTCTTTCTCTGTTTCTTCTTCTTCTCATTCTTCTTTTTCTTTATCATCTTCATCTTCTTTTTTATTGCTCTACGGAAAAAATAAAAAGTGAGGTGCGAAAAATTTAAGTATGAAAAGAAGAAATTTTTGGAGATTTTTTTGATTTTGGTGATTCAAGAAACTTAAAATTCAATGTAAAGACTCAATTTTTATATTTTCTTTAGACTCTTTGTGATTTGGGTAATTTAAGAAAATTTGAAATTCAACGTAAAAATTCAATTTTTGTGAATTTTTTGTGATTTGGGCAATACAAGAAAGTTGAAAATTCTTGAAATTCAAAGTAAAGATTCAATTTTTATTTTTCTTCAGATTTCTTATGATTTGGGTAATTCAAGAATGTTGGGAATTCTTGAAATTCAATGCGAATATTTTTTAGCATTGGTTAAAATTCAATGTTGAAAATTCTTGAAATTTTTGTGAATTGATTGAAGAAAATGAAATTAAGAAATTTTTGTGAATTGGTTGAAGATAACGAAATTCAATGGTCAATGGTGTAGTGCGTGATAATTTTTTGTGGAGAAAAAAAAAGAATTTTTCGGTGAGGTATTGTCTTCTATATTTCTGTGTTTCATGTGTATTTTAATGTTGAGGATCTGAGAGTCTTACTGTATGTGAATATTTGTTATATGTATTATGCGAGTGAATCAAATTGTATCGAGCAAATTGGGATTGAGATGTGAGGGAGGAAAATTAGATTTTTGTGATTAGAAGGGAAGTTCATAAAGGAGCAAATGCAATTTTTACTATTGGGTGAGTACAGCTCATGGGGTGTGGGGCACTGCAGTGGTGCTTGCCGGCGTTGATGGTGATGGCCGGCGTGGGGGGAGGGGGATAGGGTAGGGTGGGGGTGGCTAAATGGGGGTTGGGGTGGGGTTGGTTGAATAGGGCCTGGGTGGGGTGTAGGTGGCTGAACGGGGGCTGGGGGGGGGGGGGTGGCTGAACGGGGGGAGAGGGTTGGGGAGGGTTTTTTTTATTTAAATTTTATTATTTTTAAAACTATTTTTAAATTAAAAAGATAGAGGAAAAAAAAAAAAGGCAGGTCCTTTTTTAATTTCTTTTAAAATTTTAATATTATTTTTATTTTTTAAAATTATTTTAATATAAAATTGATCAAAAATTGACCCTCACTCGCACCTCAGGCGAGTGACTGCACTCTCTTAGTCCTAGTCAGCCATTTCAATGCCACATAGGCAAAGTCAATGGTCAAAGGATACAAAATGTTGCTTTTTAGTGGGTTCAGGGGTTCAGATGACAAACATATAAGTAGAAGTGTCCAACTTATAAAACGGACATAGTACAAGGGTCCACTGAACCATTTTGCCACATAATAATTATGAATGTGCATGTTTACGAATAATGAGGGAAAACAGAGAAATCGTTTGAAATTATATGCTTGCAAACACTCTTATATTTCTTTCCACTCTTACTCGCCAAAAAACAGAGAAATTATATGCTTGCAAATCCCCTTTTTTAATCATCGCCCAATTTCTTGTGCTTGGGGGTAGCCAAACTGCTGCTCCGTCTTCCAGTTCAACTTTGAAGCAACTCTTTCATGACAAGGAACATATTCCTCGAGTTTCTCGACAAGCTCTGTTGCTGTTGGTGCAGATACGATGATTTGGCGAGCATTGGTACTGAAGAAGCCTTCCTCCATAACTTTGTCAATAAATGATATAGCAACGTATCATTCAAAATATTTTGATATATAGATTCAGTTATCTAGCTTTAATTTCGATTACTGCATACGTCACTACACGAGATATACATATATTCAATTGTCTATCAGTTTTCAAATACATACTATAAACATCGCATACACAATTTTACTACCACATTATAATATACAATGTATATCACAAATACTCAGATGAATTATCGATTAGATTAGATTATGTCATTAAAATACCTCACTATATAATATGTACCTACTATATATATACCTATACATACATACATACACATACATACACTATCGACTATATCAAATTCTAAATACGTACAATATATATATATATATATATATATATATATATATATATATATATATATATATATATATATATCACATACGTACACGGGTATATTATCCTATAATATAATGCGACGTGTTTCATATACATACTCTGATGAGTGATCGATTAATTATATTTAATTAGCTTAATTATATTCTACTAGGTTTTGACTACATAGTTCATCAATCGATCACTACATGATATATATATATATGTACATAAAGATAAAGATATTTATATATGAACTCTTGAATGCGTACTATATATATCAAATCAACAAGTATATTGCCTTATAATAGAAGGCGTTCATTATATTCTGATGAATTATCGATTATATATTACATTATTATGACTGCAATAGTAATATAATATCATTATCTCAACGAAATGATATATATATATATATATGAATTATCGGTTATATATTACATTATTATGACTGCAATAGTAATATAATATCATTATCTCAACGAAATGATATATATATATATAGACACATTCATTATACAAATATTATGCATGTTTAACGTTATTTAATGTATATACAAAGGAAAATATTAATTTTATATAATGAAATATAAGTAAAAGATAAAAATTATGTTTAACGTAGTTTGTTTATTTTATTTGATATATTCTTTAGTGCAATTTTTTCACAAAATTTAAGATTTATTGATTTTTATTATTATTATATTGGTTATCGACTACGCGTGATCAGTATAATTTCAAAAAATTATATATATATATATATATATATATATATATATATATATTAGATTATATATATCATTATTTTTTAATGAAAATAATATATATATTTGATTACATATATATAATTATTTGTTTCTAAAAATTATTTCCTTTTTTATTTTTTTAGTTCAAAAACCTACCACAAGTGGTCAGCTTTTTAAAAATTATTTTTTTTATTTTAATTAAAGAATAGACCCACAAGTGGTTGGTTTTTAAAAATTATTTATTTTTATTTTAATACAAATCCGACCACAAGTGGTCGATTTTTTTAAAATTAAATTAAAAAATACTTTTTAAAAACCGAACACAAGTGGTTGGTTTTTAAAAATATTTTTCAATTATATTTTTTAAAAAAATTCGACCACAAGTGGTCGGTTTTGTCGATTTTTTAAATTTTTATTTGTAAAATAAATAATAATTAATATAAAAATTATTAAAATAATTATTTTAATTTTTTTAAATATAAAAGCGACCACATATGGTCTCTTTAAAAAAATAAAAAAATAAAAAATTTAAAAACCGACCACAATGTATGGTCGTTTTTTCAGTTTTTTTAGTAATGAAATATGCAAAAGATTTCTGTGGACAGGAGGTGTTGAGCTGACCAAGAGGTACTTCTAGCATGGGACAAGGTCTGCATGCCTAAAACTGTAGGAGGACTGAACATACTAGATATTACTGTTTGGAACAGGGCAACAATTATTAAGTTGTTATGGAATCTATGCTGCAAAAAAGATAATTTATGGGTGAAGTGGGTTCACTGTTACTATATAAAAAATATGTTGATTTGGGACTGTGCACCTTCTCAGTCCTCATGGGTGGTAAAGAAGATTTTGAAGACAAAGAAGCACTTACAAGCTCTAGGAATTCAAGAAGTTGAATTAACAAATATGCCTCAACAATCCATCAAGAAATAATACAATGCAATGAGGGGTGACTTCTAGAAAGTTCCTTGGAGCAAGATCATTTGTAACAATCCGGGTGCAGCTAAATGAATCTTAATCACAAGATTAGCTATCTTGAATAGATTGCACACTAAGGATAGGTTAATGAAGTGGGGCATCACAGACAACCAAGATTGTGTTCTATGTAGGGAAGGCAATGAATCTAGTGAACATCTCTTCTTTACATGTGATTATTCAAGACTCATATGGACAAAACTCTTATGTTGGCAGGGTATCACTAGACCTGCAAAAATATGAAAAGAGGAGATGGACTGGGCCAATATAAAAGCCCGAGAGAAGGGACCGACAACCACTATATATAGAATGAGCTTCGCAGCCATAGTTTATCACATCTGGATAGAAAGGAACCACCAAATTTTTCAAGCCAAATCCACCGAGCCACACTTGATAACGAGAAGAATAGTGCAGGAGATGCCTAAGCTCAATAGCAAACTAGCATATCTCAATTACTATTCTTAATTTTTTGTTTTTTTTCAATTTTGCTTAGATGTAATGGTTGATAGAATGACTAACTGATTGGTTGTTATGCCAATGCAGTTTGATTGCACTGAATGTAAACACTTTTGGTAATAAAATAATATTTTCATTGCCAAAAAAATATAAACATGAACATATATTTTGGTGTAAGCACATATATATTTTACAACCAGAAGTTTCAAGTTGTTGATGGATCATCACTTTTGAGTTTGCTAAGTACCTCTTTCCTGCTGTCAGAAGCTAAGAGAGACACATCAATTTGAACCATATTTGTGGTACGATTTTTTTCCTATATTTAAAGTCTTTTCTTATTTTTAAAGTCTAATCTTTACAAAATCATTGATTACATTCTTATTACGTAAAATTTTTAAAATTTTGGTACTTCTTAAACTTTTCTTATTCTAACGTGTATATATTTATTTCTAGATTTTTCAAATCTTCTTAAAATCAAATTTAGTTGATTTAGAATTTTTAAACTAATGAAAAAAGTATTAGTTGTCATTAATTCGGATGAGTTCTAATAAAAAAATATTTTATCATAAATATATTTAATTAATTTTCAACTCTAACATATTAGGAAAAAATAGTGAAAAAATGATTTTGTTTAAAGCAAAGACTTTTAATAAAGGACAAAAAGTTCAAACAATATTTCTAAGACTCTTTACACTTTTAATATATTATGGATATAGATATAAATATAGCTATAGATATAGATAGATAACTATATATAGGAGCCCGTTCGGGCCCAAGGTTATTTTTTTAATCACAATTTATTTAGCATAGATGAAAAAATTGAAAAGTTAATCAAATCTTTTCTAATTTTTTAAACATTTTAAGTATTAATTATTCATTTATATTATTTTTACGTAATTTTAAGATATTATATGTTATTATTATTATCATCTCAATTTATGTGACACTTATGGAATATTTGAGAAAATCAATAAAATTTGTTATATAGTTTTAGATATTTTAAGTTGTTAGTTATTATGATTTATACAAATTTCTACGTAATTTTTAAGTACTACTTCCTCTATCTCAATTTTTATGTCATAGATAGAATTTTAAAAGTCAATGAATTTTTATACATATTTCAAATATTGTAATTTAACAATTATTGTGATTTATATTACTTTTTATAAAACTTTTAAGTAATATATCTCAATTTATTTTGCACTGATGAGATTTTGAGTTAATTAAAATTTTTTATATCTCCAAATAATTTAAACTATAGTTATTGTAATTTATAAATTTTTTTACGTCATTTTTAAATATATAATAAATTAAAAATAAAAATAAAATAATTAAATAAAAAATAAAAAATTATAAAAATGTTATCGATCCATAAATAAAAAATTGAAAGCAGACATAATAACCACACATTCGCTTTTATGCACAGTAATACTCCCTCCATTTCAAAATAAATGAATTGTTGAGTTAATTTTTAATGTCCAAAATAAATAAATTGTTTATTGAATTGTGCACCTTTTTTTAACACCATCAGCTATTTTTTACCTGTAGCAGCACATATATTTTTATTTTTTGTAAAAGAAAGATTAAAAAAAAAAATGAAAAATTTAACTTTACCTGATTTCTCTTTCCTCCGTATCTCCCTTTCCTCCCATGATCGTAGTTGTCTCTCTAAATTCTCTTCTGTGATTCTTCTACCGCATAATTTTTGACTGAATAGATTCTCAATTGCATCCTAAGTATCTTCTTCACATATCTATTATTTTTCGGTCTCAAGCTTCAAGTAAAAGAATTTCTTGATCACTGTTATAAAAGCTTGTGCTTGTAGTAATGTACCAAATAATGCTGTAGTTTTTTATCATGAAATGCTTAAAGATGGGTTCTTGCCTAAAAGTTCTGCATTTTCGCCGCTCATGAGTGCTTGTGCTAAAACGGGTTGTTTAGGTTTGGGTCAGAAGTGTCATGGACAGGTTGTGAAAAATGGCGTTGATGGTGTTTTGGAAGTGCAGAATTCGTTAGTGCATTTTATAGTAGTTGTGGTTTGATTGGTCTTGCTAGGAAGGTACATGAGGGAATGGACGAAAGAGATGTTGTGTCGTGGAACAGCATTGTGAATGGATATGTAAACGTATGTGAGTTATGATTGTCGTGGAACAATGGAATATATTTTACGACGGAAAGTAATGAATCAATATCACTTTTGAATAAGTACATAAAGTTCGTGACCTTAATTTTGAATCAACATTTAAAGGAGGTATGGTAGACTTTGTAAACTATTTAATATTTATGATTGTGTTTGGCGGGATTAATGGAAAACTCAAACTTAGATGAGGAAAATATAGGAGTTGAAGTTCCATCAGAGGAAACTAACATGGATGAAACTGGACAGATTGTTCCCTATATAATTGTTGAAAATTCGCGGAACCCCTACATCGGTAAGGAATTTTAGTCACTTGATGATTCATTTAAATTTTACCTTGATTATGCTCATTATAGTGGTTTTAGTGTCCACCGAGGTCGTATGACAAGATCAAGAAAAGATAAGTCAATAATTGGTCAAGAGTTTGTCTGTTCAAATTAAAGCAAGGATTTCGGTCAAAGAAAAATTTAAAAAGCAATAAACCACGAGATAAAACTAGAGAAGGATGCAAAGTATTGTTATATATATCAAAGAAAGAAGAAGGTAAATGGGTTGTTTGTAGGCTTGTCACTAAGCACAATCATGATCTTGCATCTCCAAATAGTCAGAAATTCTTGCGATCAAAAAGAAAAAAGTCTGAGGACCGAAAAAATCTTATTGATTTGCTTGATAACTCAGGAGTCTGTCCAAGTAAAATAGCGTCAGTTTTGATAACTCAAGCGGGGGGTGTAGATCAACTTAATTTAACAGGTCAAGATATTCAAAATTATTTGTGAACTAGGAGACAAAAAGATCTCGAAAAAAGAGATGCAAAACTGATGCTTCAATATTTTCAAAAGTGTCAATCAGAGAATCCAGGTTTCTTTTACGCTATACAAATGGATGTTGATGGTCGTTTAGCTAATTATTTTTGGAGTGATGCTAGATCTAGGATTGCTTATAAGAATTTTGAAGAAGTGGTTGTTTTTGATCCAGTCTATTTAACAAATAAATACAAGATGCCTTTTGTTTCATTTACTGGGGTTAATAATCATCATCAATCTATTTTGTTTGGTTGTGCTCTTCTTTGGTATGAAACTTAAGACATTTTTGAGTGGTTACTTCGTACTTGGCAAGAGACAATGTTTGGAGTGGAGCCTCGTACAATTATAACTGATCAGGATGCTGCCATAACAAATGCAGTTGCAAGGGTATTCCTTGACAGTGCACACCACTTTTGTATGTGGCACATAACAAAGAATATTCCAGAACATCTAAGTCATGTTTATCATCAGTAAGACGATTTCAGTAACAAGTTTAGTTGGTGCATTCATGGTACGACCACCCCCGAGGAATTTGATATGATGTGGAGTGAAATAATGAAAATGTATTATTTAGGAGAAAATAGTTGGTTGCAGAGAATATATGCAATTCGTGAAAAATGAATACTTACACGTGTGTACTACTTTTTGTGCAGGCATGTCAACAAGTCAAAGAAGTGAGAGTATGAATAAATTTTTTAAGGATTATTTGAATTCTAGTACTTCAGTGAGTGTATTTGTAATGCAATATGATAAAGCTATAGACACTCAATATGATAAAGTAAGGGAGAAGGATTACAAGACTAAATATTCAAGGCCTGTCTTGAAAACTTTGTATCCTATGGAGGATGAAGCGGCCAAAAAATACACTAGAAAAATGTTTCAGATTTTTTAGGAAGAACTAATTCGGTCTCAAAAATTTATCTCTGAAAAGTTTGAGGTTAAGGATGGAATAAACGTTTATAAAGTGCATCAGCTTCAAAGACAAAAGCCGACATATATGGTCAATTTGAATCTTGCATTGAAAAAAGTTGTTTGTTCGTGCCACAAATTTGAGTTCATGAGAATTTTATGTAGACATTTACTAATGGTATTCATAAAGAAGCAGATTCACTCACTTCCAACACATTATTTGTAGATCGATGGACTAGAAATGCAACCAAAGAAAAAGCTATTGACCATCCTAGTGAAATAACTAATGTGAAGCCTTCTACTTTGTGGTTTAATAACATCATAATGCATTCTATGGGGCTAGCTGAACAAGCTACAAGGTCTGAAAAATATTATCTGTTCGCACATCAAAGATTGTTACAATTGTGTAGAGAACTTGATGAACTTCCTTATGAATCTGAGGAAGATTGTATATCGAATGATCAAGTTGGTGAGAAAGATTGTGAAATGAATCAAGTTGGTGAAAAGGATTGTGAAATGAACGGATGTGAACAAAGTCAGGATGTTACTCTGTTTGACCCTCCAGTAGTGGAAACTAAAGGACGTCTTGAATCTTTGAGAAAGAAATATGCTTTAGAAGTTGCTCAGAAGGCCAAAAAAGGAAGATTAAAAAAGTTTGTTCTCAGAAAATAAAAAAAGTTCGCTCTCAGAAGCCAAAAAAGCGAACAAAAAATATGAAATTTAACAAAAAGGAGACGAGGTAATTTTCATTAACCCTGCATATTATTTTTATTTCACATTACTAGTGTAATAACTTCTAAATTTCATATGTAGTTCAAACTCTAATGTCGAAGACGAACAGAAAAGTACAACAACATCTAATGAGGCTAATGCAATGGTAACAAACTTATTATATCTTTGTATTAGGTGACTTATTTTCGTGTACCTTTTTCTCCAACTAATTTTTTATTTGATTTGTAAGCAATTTCAACGATATCCAAAATTTTATCAAGGATATATTGAGAGCACTGATTATACTTATGCCACCTCATTTACGGTAAAAAAACTCTTGTTACCTTGATCCTATCATTTATACATTATTTACATGTTGTGGTGTGTGCTTAAGAATTTTAACTTTCCTTCAGGGTTTTATGAAAGCTGCTTCAGCTCCGTACCAACAATATCATCTTAGTTCTTGAGTAAGAAGATAAGAGGATCTGGAGCTTTATAATACAAAGAAATGAAGAAGAAACAACTCTTTAGACTTCAAACTATTGTTTTTTCTGTTTATGAATAGTCAGCTTTATTGAACGTGATAAGTTAGTTTTATAGTTTTGTTGAACGAGGATCTGGGGTTAAGTTAGTTTTGTTGAACATGATAAAATTCTACGATTGTTCTGTAGTTTGTCATCTATTTTGGGTCAAAGAAATTTTATTGCACATTATGTGTGAAAATAGATGAGCTTTGTGTTATTTGATTGCTGAGAGACTACAACCAATTTGAGCTTGCTGGTAGCCTTCTGGTTGCTTGTTCCCACTTAAAACTGCTAGATTGCGGTATACTAATTTACGGTTTTGTGCTTACAAATGACCTAGAAACAGATATGTCTACACGAGTTTCCCTAGTTTCATTTTACATGAATTGTGGAAAACCAGAACTGGCACGATGTCTGTTTGACAGGATAGAAGATAAAAATGTGGTATCCTGGAATGTGATGGTAGCTGGTTATTTTCACAATGCACTGCCAGATAAAGCTGTATGTCTGTTTCGTCATATGGTATCATGTAGATTCCAACCTGATGAAATTTCTGTGACAAGTGCATTATGGGCTTGTTCAACATTGTCTGCTGTCAGGCTGGGGAAAGAAATTCATTGCTTTGCGCTAAAAACTAACCTTATAGAGGATTAGAGCCAAAATTTATGTTTTAGTATCAATATTTTTTGCCAGATTTGAGGATTGGGATTCTGTCGAAAAATTGACGCAAAAGATGAAGGAATTAGGCTTGTAAAAAGATATTGGTTGCAGTTGGATCGAAATATGATGAGATAATGGATTAAAACTAGGTAAACAATAAGATTTATTGATAAATAGTTATAAAATGGTACCACAAGAAGTACAAAGATCTGGACACGTATTACATTACATACTATCTTTCATATTTAGGATATATTTTCTTCATACAATAATACAAATTTTGAATACATTTATAATCCTTCATTTCGAAATGTTACTACGCCGGCCGTTAGGTCCAAAGTTGTATACCACTGCTATAGTACCGATAGATTCACTATATTTTGAAAACATTAAGCGTCTTCTTTTTCTGTTCGAAGCATCTTCCATTCCTTTTATCATGTAGTAATCCGTTGCTTAGAATATTCTTCCTGTATGTTCTTCAAGCATGATTCGGCCTTCAACGTAAGTTGCTCAAACTCTTCACTTTTGATGCACTACTTTTGAAGAATTCGATACGCACCCATTGACATTCTTGAAGAGTCTGAGCAACATAGCCTCCAACTGATGAATATGCTCTTAAAGCTTTGCAGCATCACGAAATAATAGACTACTTCTGTATCAATCTGCAATGAAATACCAAAGAATTCAATGACTCCTTTATTTATTTATTTATTTTGGAAAAGAATCTTGTAATAAACAACAATTTCAAGAAGATTGTGCATTCATGTTGGATTCAGAAACAATAGTAATAACACAAATACAATGTAAATGAACACTTGGAATTTTCAACTTTCAGTTTTGCGTTGCGACTCAGATACCTAGTTATGCTCATAGAATTTTAATTCTACGATGAGGAATTCCATTTAAGGGTTGGCACATAATTTCCTATCATTATGTTTTGGTGAATTAACTTAGAAATAGTCTAAGCATTATTCTATTACAGGATTGGTGCGACTGAAAAAGAGGCAAGACTAAAAGAGGGACTATATAACCATTTTTTCCAATGTTCCATTTAGCACAACATTAGCTAGCTAGTCAAATATGTGAAGATAAAGTGGTTAAAAGCCTGCTTCAACCCAGCTCTGTTCTATTACCTCCAGTTTAAAAAACGACTCTAACAGAGAAAGGCAGCAGACTGTAATACGAAAGTCCTTGTCCCAAGTCTACTCAGACAAAATTGACAAAAGAGAGTAGGTGTTACTAGTTAACCTAACCACAAAACACAGTATATTTGCTCTTACTTAGTACAACAACTCAAACTGCAATTAACTTGCTCGTACAAGTAATCACTTGCTTGTCCTTCGACCCATTTCTTCTTTTCCATTGAGCATGAAAAGAAGATTTCTCTAGTCACTTAAGTAAACATATTTCAATTCAATCTTTTTCCACTCACAGCTATAACAACTTAATAGTATGGCAATTTCACATCATATATGAAGCCTTGTTCATAGAAACACCGGTACAACAACATACCCATTGTAGTCCCACGAGTGGGTCTGGGGAGGGTAGTGTGTACGCAGACCTTACTCCTACAGCCACCTTGTAATGATAGAGAGGCGATAGATCCTCGGCTTAAAACAGATGAAAAAGACGACAGCAACAAGAAGCAGGGATAGAAATAGAGCATAGAAACACTGGCGACTTTAGATAAGTGTACCACAACGAAAAAAGTTTTGAGAAAAACTTTTTGAACATGTATCATTTGAGAATATATAGGGTCATGCATCTAATTGTGACTTTCCTTAAAACCAAAGGCTATTCCACCGGTAAATAGAAGATACCAACTAACAGAAATATACCTGCTATTTATGTCGCTGAAATGTCGTGAACAATTTCCTTCAAGTCTTTTAAACTGCAGCCTGATGTTCTTTCTATTCCTCTCTTCTTCAGCCTCTACTTTGTCTGAGTTACATCATCCCAACGACCAGCTGCAGCATAGATGTTCACCAACAATAAATAATGCCAAAAATTCTCGGGGTCATGATCAATCAACTTATTTGCAATTTGTTCTCCTAAACTTACATCTCGACCAAGGCGGGCTGAGCCAAGCAATTCAGATCACAATGAGGATTCCAGTGGTAAATCGCTATCTACTGGCATGTTTTTCAGTGTTTCTATAGCTTCTTGCATTAGGCCAACATTTTCCAAAATATTAGCCAAGCACCAATAATGTGCAAAGCTGGGCTTTATACCAAACGCGTCGCTCATGTTGCCGAAGTATTTTCTTTCTTCTGTTACCAGTCCTTCACGGGAACAAGCGCATAAGACAGACAAATGTGATTTCATCTGGAAGCACAAGGTTATCAACATGACTTTTTCCTGTACTTTCTAATCTACTGCTCAGCAAGTTTGAATACAGATTAAGCCCATCTTTTCGGTTTCCATGGATGCAATACCCCAATATCATTGCATTCCAGCAGACTATGTTCTTGATCGATATCCGATCAAAAATTAAACGAGCAATTTCTGCTCTGCCGCATCTACTATACATATAGATTAAAGTAGTACTAATAATCAAATTCAAGTCTTTAAATTTCTTAATTAGACGCCCATGAACAGATTTTCCTTCCTTCATCCGAGCTGACCTAGCACAAGCACTAACCGCAAGAACTATAGTCGTATCGTTCCCATTCAATCCCCTCTGTGCCATTTCTCTGAACAACTTTAGGCACTTACCGGGATTATTCGAATTCAAATACCCCGTCATCATGACATTCCACCGAACCAAATTTCTACACGGCATTGCATCAAACAACTGTCGTGCAATGATACAAGAATTACACGAACAACACGAAACACACTTCAAAATCAGTCTATAAGATCAAAGATCCGAGGACACTTTTGAAGACCACACTCGGATTCAACAAACAACAACAAGAATACAAGGTATTGATGTGTTTATCACCTAAAAACAGCTAACAACAAACTATGTTAACAACAACAAGATGAACAACAACAATGAAACAAGAACAAGTCACGGATTTGAATTACAAGAACACAAACAAACGATTACAACATAAACAAAATGGATAAATAGTTAGACCTTGGTTGGTATAATCTTAAGAATCCAAGAATATGACAATCTTGTACTTTTAACACTACACACAACGGTTAACTTAACTCCTACGTTGACACAAGAGGAACTTTACCTCCTCTAAACACCAATGTCTCAAGCCAACATTACAACATAAGTGATATCCACACTTGTTGCCCTCATTTCAGTGTGGTGGCTATTCCAAACCCTACAACTAAAGGTGTTTCATGTTTCAAATCTTATATCAATGAACAACTAATGAGAAAAATATCTAAAATGTTCTATTTATATTCTATTACAAGATAAGGAAAAATAACAATAATGCCCTTAAAGGGTGGGGGTGGCCATGGAGAGCATTTGGACCCAATGAAGTGACCAAAATACCCTTAATGAAGATGACCAAATCATGACCCATTAAGTATTGTCTAAAATCGTGAGTCCTCTCAAGTCTTCATGCTCTAAGCAATCTTCCACACACGGCCTTACTTGTGCTCAAAAGGGGTCTTCCTTGCATATTCTTGTGTCCTCGGGGTGACCAAGTCTTGAGTATTTAAATGATGACCTCTAATCATGTCTTCAAAAATTAAGGTGGCCATTTGACTTGTATCATCATGCCTAACTCACCTACGTTTACATATCCATTCACAATGCTGTTCCACGACACAACATCTCTTTCGTCCATTCCCTCAAATACCTTCCTAGCAAGACCAATCAAACCACGACTACTATAAAATGCACTAACGAATCCTGCACTTCCAAAACACCATCAACGTCATTTTTCACAACTTGTCCATGACACTTCTGACCCAAACAACCCGTTTTAGCACAAGCACTCATGAGCGGCGAAAACGCAAAACTATTAGGCACGAACCCATCTTTAAGCCTTTCATAATAAAAAACTACAGCATGATCAGGTACATTACTACAAGCACAAGCTTTTATAACAGTGATCAAGAAATTCTTTTACCTGAAGCTTGAGACCGAAAAATAATATATATGTGGAGAAGATACTTAGGATGCAATTGGGAAGCTATTTAGTCAAAAATTATGCGGTAGAAAAATCACATAAGAGAATTTAGAGAGACAGATACGTTCATGGGAGGAAAGAGAAATAGTTAAAGTTAAAAGTCTTTTTTTAATTTTATCTTTCGTTTACAAAAAATAAAAATATATGTGCTGCTACAGGTATAGCTGATGGCGTAAAAAAAAGTGCATTGATGGTGGACCAAATTTAAACTTTTATCTATTTTTAAAATATATGTTGAAAAATTCTTTCAATTTTATTCTTTCACTTAAAAACTTCATATTTTCTAAAAGAATAATTAAGAAAATTAAAAAATAAATTATAATTTATGTTCTAAGAAATACTTTCTTCATCCCATTTTATATATCGTCATTTAATTGTGTACGGAATTTAAAAAATAGGGGAAGACTTGATTATACTTACCAAATTGTCCTTTTATCAAAAAAATGTGTTACTATTTTTTTTTTAATTAAACGAAATCAACAAGAATAAAAATGAAATTGTATCTTTAAATAGTTATCAAATAAAGAAAGATAATATTTTTTTTAAAACGGATTAAAATAAATAATGATACATAAAATAAGATGAAAAAAGTATTTTTTAAAGGATAACTCATATTTCAATAATTTAATTATTTTAGAATAATAAGAGTGCTAATTAACTCTTTGTACCCACAACTCCCGCTACCCCACAAGCTAGAGAGGGCTTTTTCCTTTTTTAAAAAATAAAAATAAATCAGCAGAAAGCAAGCAAGCACGGAAGCCAGCCAGCCAGCCAGCCTTTGTAGAAAACAAAGACATAATAATGAGAGTAGAAATAAAAACAAAAGGTGGTAGATGCATGAGTAACAACAACAACAACTACTACAATTACAAACACCATCTCCACCCCTTTCTCTCTCTTTTCCTACCACACCCTCTTCACAACCTTTCTTCACCACCTTCTCCCCCCCTCCCCCCCTTCAAATTAAAAGATCCTTCTTCTTTTCACCAAAATCTCCCATTCCAGATTCTTGGTTTCCTCGGTTTCCACGCTCCACCAACCACTTTGCCTTCTTCTTCTTATTACAGTCTTGTTGTAGTTTTAAGGTACTATTTCGTCGGTGTTTTTGATTTTGTTTCTTTTTTGCTACTTTTGACTTATAGTTTAACATGTGGAAAGTGGGATAATTTGTCAGTACTGACCTCAGTCAATGTGCTTTGGATGCTGACAAATGGTACTCTTTTTCATGTGGGTGCTAGTACTGAGGTTTTTCTTTCCCTTGTTCTGATTGTTTTGATGTTTGTAGTCTTGGGGAGTTGGGTTCTTCTTTCTTCTTCTTTTATCCACAAAAAAGGTGGTAGGTTGCTGAGGGTTGACTTGGTCTACAAAGAGAGATATAACCTTATCTTCTAGAGGGATTACTTGGTGTGTTTTCTATAGATTCCTTCAAAGTTGTTTCTGGTTGGCATCTCTGCTTTACCTATGGAAATACTAATGTATCTTCAATGCCTGATAGATTAATCCTTTGTTCTGGGGTTGTGAAGTTGTCAACTTGGGGGTTCATGGTTTTTATTGTTTTGGTCTGTTGTCACCTTGATTTTGTCGTTTGAATCTTTCTTAGTACCTTTTATTGGCCACTAGTTGTCTAGCTAGTCTGATTGTTGGCATTCCTTGCCTTTCTTTCTAAGCTTCTGCAATTCTATCATGCATCTTCAAAAGTCAGCGCTTCTCTTTCTTCCATTGAAATTGGCCGACGTTGTCTTGGATTTTAACTCACGTATTTCCGGCTGATAACGTCTTTAATTCATTTTCACCTTTCAGTCACAAGGTGTTTACTGACGTAGAAAGTGTATACTAACTAGCTAGTAAAGGCTAAAACTTCCACTACGTTTTCTGGGCTTAATTTTAGCAGGTAGATAATCATCAGATTAAGTAATGTGGAATGAAAGATGTCTATTTTTCTGTACCCAATCAGTGTATGTAATGCTAATAATGTATTCAGAACTACGATTCAGTGTTTAAGATGCTTCATACATGGTCTTAATTCCCAGCCATCTAATGGCCACATTAGGCATTTCTTCTACTTTGCGCAACAAGTTGGCATCATTCTTCTAGTTACAAATGGAAATGTGTCTCGACCTTTCTTTTCCTTTTCTAGTTCCTGTTGTTAGATTTTACAGTCTTCTCTTATACATTTCAAGTGTTGCTAAAATTGTTGTTCTGCTAGGCATAATTTGGCGAATGCTATGGTGAGCATCCGAAGGCGCAAGCTGTTAGGACTTTGCTCTGGTATGGAAAATCAGTGCATCTTGGTTGATTATAATCATTGAAATCCTATAGACCCGTAGTTTCTGTACTTTGTAAAATATAGTTGTCAAGTTTTCTATCTATTTAATCTAGAATGCAATGTTTTCACTTGTATCTGTTATATTGTTTACTCTCGGGTCTATTTACTTTACAAGTTCAGCAATATTTTTGGATAGCTTTTCTTGATACCCAAATGATTATGAAGGACGAAGCGCCTTCTTGGTTCCACTGCCAAAGTTTTCTGAGAATGACCACTTTGCGGAACATCGTTTCTTCAACAACAGACCCACTAGTGTCCATCCAATGACATCAACTGATATTGATGAGTCAAAAGAGGTATGAAGAGTGTATTGATGTTCGGTATTCTAGCTACATCCCTCCAGTTACTATTTTAGTTTATCTGAAGTAAAAGCGATAGCATTATCTATATATTTCACTATTGTGCTAATATGTTCCATGAACATGAATGTCTAAATTTGCCTGATTTTTTAATTTTAAAATTCTCCCAATAATCTTTGAAGACTAGACTCTACTTCTACTCTGACAAGCAAGTATGAAGGATGCAAACATTTAGCTTAAATGAGATAGAAGCAGTGTGGCGTCACCTTTAACAGTTTTAGGACAGCCTCTATTTATAACTTTTTCCCCTCTCTTTCTAATATGAGGTATGGGGGTGGCTTCTATGGGTCTTTTGACTGCTGAAAACCGTATCTTGAATCAGCAAATGAAATAGTTTTCAGTTGAATGGTTTTTATGAATGACCTAATTGAAAAAGCATTGTATCATTGGACTTTACTAAGCTATGATCCAAAGGATATTGTCTCTGATCTATTTCCTTCTATTTTGGGTTATCGTGAAAAGATCTGGTTTAGATAGAAGTAAGTTAATCTGCTAGAATAATGTATTGAGATTTTGTTTAATATATCTCCTACTAAACCTATGTAATTACATATCCTCATGCTTAGTCAAACTAGTTTGCATAGTATGGAAGCTAAGATATTCTATGCTATTTATGCATCGATCTTTATCTTCAGAACCATGTAAAACATTTTCCAGAATACTGATCAAATTAGTTGAAGTGGCGTCCCCATCATAGGTAGTTATTTGGTTTCTTGGGAAGGAAAGTCTAAGTGAAAACTTAACCGTATTTGACAATCAGTAGATGTCTGCGTAATTCAGTTTGTGCCTATGAATACTGTTGTTATGCTGCTTATCTTGTGCTGTGTTGTGTGTCTTTCAGCTTGTTTCCCAGATAATTTCATGGAGAAAAAGCTCTAGTTTCTCTGCAGAAAGTGCTTAATATGGAAATAGCTATTTATGTCTGATCGATGCTGTAAAGCTATGATACTTGGGCTTAACTCAACCCCACTAATGAGGGAGGATTGCCCAAATTAACCACCAGCCCATTCCCAACCAATGTGGGACTCTAACCCACTCTAACACCCCCTTCACGCCCAGGTCCAACAAGTGCTCGGACCGGAAGCCCAAATAGTGAAGGACCTAGCTCCGATACCATGTAAAAATATGATGACACTTGTGCCTAACTCAATCCCAAAAGCTAGCTCATGAGGTGAGGATTGATCAAGTCCATATAAGCAAACCACCAGTCTATTCTCAACCAATCTGGACTCTAACCCTCTCTAACAGATGGAAAGTCAATTCACTTGATTTTCTCTGTAAATTAATACTGGCAATGACACACAAAAGGAAAAAAAAATGTGTCCACTGCAGTAGGTTTTTCAACGTCTCCAAGTGATGAGATTTTAGTGGATAGCCGACCATGTTTGTTGCTCCTTTTACAGTTTTATGGCCTTACCTGTATTATCTTCTAGAACTGATTGCATTCTTTCTACTAAAAATAAAGTCAATTGGAATGATGATGTCAAATCTTTGAATATTTAAGGTTCTGTCCAGCTTTAATAGAATTTCGGATAATAGTTCTCTCCAAATATTTTCTTCTGCTTCAGTTACAGTAAGGAATGAATAATTGATTACTGAGAAGTTATGGCACAACTATCAGTATTGTGGTATTGACTATTAAGTAAAACTTCACTCAAAAATTCATAATCGTACTCAGACCTTTCTATTACCGACTATCTTATGGTCAGTGATCAGATTAATATGTATGTTTTCTTCCCAGTCAATAGGATGTTAATTCACAATCTGATGGTTTTGTTAGGAACACTAAGTTCTGTTTGCATTCTTTATATCCTAAAATATTGTTTCAATGCACTCCAGAAAATTGCTATAAAGGTTGTTCCTGGAACATCAAATAGTCATGCCTCTGGCTCCTTGATGGAGCAGACCGCTCAACAATTTCCAGGTTTTTCCTTACTATATACTAATGATGGTTTTATCACGTTGTTGCCGTTCTTCTATTTCATTATAGTAGGGTAGATTCTGCTGATCTTTATTGTAGATACAACAAAATTCAAATATGTCTGTTTTGGTATCTTCGACATGACTGCACATAATTGTTCAGCCCTGCATTTGGTTTACCTGACTTTAAAATTTTGTTGCTTCTGAAACAAAGTTCTAATCTCATATCAAACTGATGGGAACTATTGGTGCTTTACAAAGTCTATAGCTGCTTGTTCACTAAAAACAGGTCTAAAGGAGTAAAGAGAATGCTAAATAAGAATAAAAAAAAGAAAGAAGAGTAGGAAAGGGGGGTGGGAGTTGGGGGACAGACTGTTAAAATATTGACGAGGACAGAAAGTGGAATCTACATGTGTTTATGAATAATTTTCTGCAAGTATTTTTAAATGGAACATGATAATTAATTGAACAGCGACATGAAGCACTGTCTATTGCAGACAAAAGTGCAAGTTAGGCTCAACAACATGAAGCACATATATGGATGATTTAACGGCTTATGTGTGCAATTACTCTTCTTTTTCTATGAAATACAAAAAAGGAATCACCTTGAATATTAATTAGCTTCCTCTGTTCCTCGATAGTCATGCCTCAGAATATCAATATTTCATGTTTGTGAGATATGTCACTTGAAACTCAGCTGCTGATTGTGGTCATCAGCATATCATCAAAAAGTTCCATCAATTGATGAATTGCTCCATTTTGTTGTTTACCTGAATCTTGTGAATTAGCTGGGAACTATTTGAATAGTCCTACTTAAAGCCACCAGTTCTTGGACCCTCTAGTCCCAGAAATTTAGTGCAGGAATATTCACATCGAGCGCGTTGTAAGGAATCTCGTGCCCTTAGAACTGATGCTTGCATCCCGTGAAATATTTGTGCATTTGCTGTTGCAGAAGTTAAACGCAGAAAGCGACACAGGAGAAAGCACTTTGAAAACCAAGAGCCATGTCTCATGAGAGGTGTCTACTTTAAAAATATGAAATGGCAAGCTGCAATAAAAGTTGATAAGAAACAAATCCATTTGGGTACAGTTGGCACTCAAGAAGAAGCTGCTAGACTGTATGACAGGTAGCATACTGCTTGCATGTTTATCTCTTGACCTGGTTAAATTTTGTTCCTCCTTCAGTGTAATGCTAATAATTTCAAATGTGCGACAGGTGGGATTTCCTAGGGTTCATCTACCAATTTACAGTAACTAGATCCTTGTTCAGTTCTATTGGAATTAGATGATTTATCTATGGAAGCTTTAATATGGACGAAAAATTTCTTTTTTCCTTTTGAATTTGTAGGGCTGCTTTTATGTGTGGGAGGGAACCAAATTTTGAGCTTTCAGAGGAGGAGAAGCAGGAACTAAGACAATTCAAATGGGATGATTTTTTAGCATTTACACGCTCAGCGATTACTAACAAGAGTAAAGTCCCAATACTGTTACCACTTCTAGTCACTGTAACAGTTCTTGGTGGCTACCGTACTAATCAGATTAATTTTTTTTTGCAGAAACTCGAAGAAGAAGTGGAGCTGGTGCACGGAGGAAATCTGAGCCTTTAACTTCAGCACTGAACAGTGAGGAGGAAGAGGAGGGAGGGGAGCCAGAAAGCAATGGGTTTTCAGCCTCTGAAGATATAGAGCACGACGTATCGTTCTCTTGATCCCCTCCTCTCTCCTCTATTTTGTGAATGCTGGAAAAATAATGCTATTGATTCTGTTCAGCTGGTCAGCCACGTACTTACAACTGGATGATTCTGTCAGTCGTATAGATTTACACAAATATAGGTGCCCCTATTAGGGAGGGTTATCATATACCTTTCTATTGGCAAAGTTTAATCGAGTTCGATCACAAATATGTTATTGTGCATGCCTCGAGATCTATTGTCATGCTTGATTAACTTTGACATGCAGAAGTGACTTTGATCAGCATCTCTTACCGGTGAATAATGGAATATGAGGGGGAAATAAAGGGACATGACAAGAGGACTGTAGTAGGTTGACTGTTAATATACAACAATCGAACCGTGTAACGCTTTGTTTATATCAATATATTTATGTATGACGTCATCACGATTTCCAAATATTGATAAACATGATGAGATACAACAATAACAAATAAACAAGCTCAGGTCAGATGAATTTTCAGCCGTGTTATTTCATTTAAATTCACCTGACTAATGTTATACAAAATTAAAATAATACAAGTGCTTTTTTATTGTGTGCAATAGGAGGATATATAATTAAAAGATGTGTGGACGGAACGCAGCTGCATTTTTTTCCTTAGCTGGCAATGTAACATCACAATTCACATATATGGGCCAGTTTCTGTTGGAATGGAGCAAGAATTTTCCACGTTTGATTCTCATGACTTCGCCAAAATCTTGGATTGACCGACCTCATAAGCTCCTATCATTGAGAGATGAGTACTTTTCACTCCCAAACTTTAATTTTCAACGTCTTTCTGATTGGACATGCATTTCCAGCCACCCAAGTCCTTGTGTCCCAAAGATAGGGATGCCAAGGGAAACTTTAGGAATCTGTAGAGAAAAAATGAAAACGTATTCCTATGAATGAAGGTTTTGGTGAGATTTGAACCTTGCGGGGGTCGTTTCGTAAGATGTATCAGAAAATAATATATGTATTGGGTTTGGCATTATCTAGTCCTTCGTTTGGTTGACTTTTTAGCATTATATATAATTAATACATGTATTAGTTATACATCATTTTAAGTATTATAAAGTGTACAATTAGGACCCGTTTGGTAGAGTGGATTATTTTCATAATCCATGGATTAAATGATGGAATTATTTATACATTATTTGGTAGCAATTTTGGAATAATGTACAACTAATACATGGATTAGTTATACATCCTACACGGTATTATAGTGTGTATAACTAATACGCCCAATTTGGTAGGCTTACTATCCATGAATTATAATCCATGGATAAATATGTGTAAGGACAAAAATTTCCTCAATTTTCTTTAATTTTTTTTTGTAAATCTTTTTCAGTATGTGAGTTACTTCTTTTCAATTTATCAAGATAATAATATCCCTTTAAATAATTTTAGTCACAATAAAACTACTTCATTAACTTAAAAAATACTTATTGGTCAAAATTCTAAAACAAATTGCATGATTGCATACGAGCTTTAGTTTTGTAAATAGGAGATTCATTAACAAAAATAATTTTTCTACTTAGCTTTTACACTATACAGAACACAAATTTATGTTAATAATAATTCTATTGTCTTTATTCAAAAGTTACACGTATCTCCCTCCAACTTAAGAACACCACAAAGTGGGAACAATAAACAAATGATGAACAAATAAAGAAAAGATAACATAATTTATTTATTTTTTTGCAGGTGAATGATTAAATCTTAAATTTTCAAAGTAAATAATTAGTTATAATGTTAATTTTTAAAAAAGAACAATAAATTTTTGCAAAGAAAATACACAAAGTTATAATATGTCGAGAGTATTTTTGTAAACAAACAATATTCTTTTTAAAATATAACAAGACAACATCAAATCAAATACTGCATAAAAAATAATTCAGTATTACTAATCCCAATATTACTAATCCCTGCACTACTAGTCCCAACATTACTAATATAACCTATTTAGTATTATCTTATACGCTTTACCAAATGACCACTAATCCCAGTATTAATACCGATGGTATTAGAAGGTTTTAGTATAACGAGATAAATGTAGGTAAAGATAAATATATCCTCAAATCCTTTGAACTATTTTTTTTATATTCTTGGTTTAATGCTTTATATTTGGAGTATATTTGTATAAAGTATCGATGACACATTTTCAATTTATGTGCTTTGCATATGTGTGTCTCGTTAATAAATAAAATTATATATGAAAGAGTAAAATTATTAAAAAATAACAATTGACGTAGAATACATTTTTAACTGTTTAATGATATAGCTTGTAAAAAAAAGGCAATCATTAGAGCCTATTATTAAAAATAATAAAAATTTGTCAGATCTCATAGTATATTCACAATTAAAATAGCTGCATATAATTAAATTTTAAAAGAGAATTTATATAGAATTATAATGACTAATCAATTTTAACAATCTAAAGAATCTGATCAAAATTATAAATAAGTCATTTTCAAATTACTAATTGCATATGAGTCATTATAAACAAAATCACAAAATACTTATCTACTGTAAGCTTAAAAAAATATACTAAAATTTTAAAAAACTTACCGCAAATCACAGGTAAATTTATGTTCTTAATCATAGATACTATCAAGATTTCAATGGTGAGAAAATTCTATAAACATGTTTTTTTTCCCTATGTACGGTAGTTTTAAAATTAGTTTTGGAATCTGCAAAAATAAAGACAAAGGAAAAATGCAAGATAAGTATAAAAAGCAACAACAACAACAACAACAACAACAACAACAAAAAACCTAGTATATTCTTGTCACACCCCAAATCCCATTGGAGCAGACTGGCACCCGTAGCCGAGGAGGCCCGGGAGAACCCGTTCATAACCTATACTTTCACATTCACATTACTTATGAAAATTAGAAATTTGGGCAGCACTTCGTTGTAAATAGAAGGAAACAGTACCTGTATCAGCCCAGCAGACACGCATATATATATATATATAAACAGTAATTGGCCGTCAGAGCCATCACGTCTATCAACCAAACACTCCTATAGCTGTACAATATGTCTACAAAAGCCTCTACATAGATACACAACTGAGTTGGGGTCGGGACAAACTCCCGCCCACAAAAGACTTTTATGCAAATACCAAAAGTACATATAGAGACGACTTGGGATGCCCCGAAACAACTGGAGCTCACCACTAACAACAGAACGTCCTGGCTCTTACTGCGGAGGTGTACGACCTGAAGTACCTGTTCCTGCAGGCATGAATGCAGGTCACCCGTGAGGGACGTCAGTACGGAAATATGTACTGAGTATGTAAGGCAGTGAGTATCAAGATGATATACAAAAGGTCAACAGAAACCAGATACGAGTGAATAAACAGTATGAGTAGACCACACTTAAAAGAACTGATGGGATACCTGCACATTACTTGCATATCATTACTTCCCGTAATCCTTATCAATACATAACATATGTCATACAATGGCCAACTGATCAGTGGTACTAATACAATACATCAGGGACCACCCCTGGAATAGCATATATAGATAAACTTTATAATACGATGGCCAACTGATCAGTGGTACTAATACAATACATCAGGGACCACCCCTGGAATAACATATATAGATAATCTTTATAATACGATGGCCAACTGATCAGTGGTACTAATACAATACATCAAATCATCAATTTAAAATATAGACATTCCATTTCATAATTCAATTAATCTTTGAGATTGGTTACTTTGTGGTCACACTTTATGGAACTTGAAACCATGATACCTCAATAGGAAAAACATGTAAATAGGTAATCAATATCATTAAGATGAAGTAGAGAATCATGGATACCTCATTAAACCATTTCGGAGTCAACAATAGTATATGGACGTTTTTGACTAGCCGGACATCTTAAAAGTGAAAACAAGTTCAATAGGTAGTGTCGAAGATCATATGATGTTATCATGTGTCATGTGTCGTAGGACAATGTTGGAAGCTTACTTGAGAGTGCCATGGGTCATTATTCATGCCAAAGAATAGATAGAGTATGTCTTACATACCTTGATATAACCACTTCAATACAAGCGACTTCCCGTACTCTTCGAACACTTATCTACAATAAGTCATTTGTGGCAAACTAGTATTAGCAACCAAACCTTACCATTTAGGTATTAACTTCACCAAATAATGTCTAGGAAGTAATCCTTTAGCTCATCAATAGGAGTACTACATATATCCTCTTATACTCTTATTACATTCACATATCATGCATTTTCATGAAATATCCCTCAACATCACTCTTAGCCTTTATTTCCCTTCTTAATCACCATCCAATACCAACATGATCACTAGGCATACATAACCACTAATATAATGTTATATCACCACAATTAATCCTCCATAATCCAATACAGCAACTTTCATAATTTACTACTAACAATTTATACACAACAATTCATAACTATGTTTCTAGTTATCTTCCAACATCAAGACAATACTCATAATCCTTTATAAATACTTATTCATGGATAAGAATCAAGAATAAACAATATTCATACCTTAACAATGAACTCTTGTATTTAGAATCCTCCTTACATAACCATGGGGTGCTTCTCGAAGCTTTCGAGATGGTGAACACAACTACGGAACCAATTTGAATTTTCTGCGGTTGAATCACAAAATATTTGAGGTTGAAATTGGCTAGGGTTTCACCTCTCTTAATAATTTGGATAATTTCTGGGATAAATGAGGCTAAGTGCAGGTTTTTAAGACCAATTTTCGTCCAAAGGTAATAGAAAATGACCATTGTGCCCTCAAAATTTAAATAAATCCCGAATCTGTCCCCAGTGGACAGTTTTGACAGGCTGAAGTAAATCGATCATAACTCTTTGCTCCAATATCGGATTTGGGTGAAATTGGTATCATTGTAAATATAATTAAAAGGGCTATTATTTCATATAAATTAGGCCACCCATTTCGTCCTGTACAAGGAGTTATGATCGTTTGAAGTTGACCCTAAAAATCTGTTTTGAGAGGCTGAAGTAAAACGCGTATAACTCCTTACGCAGATGTTGGATTTGGATGTAACCAATTGAATTAGAAAGACGACTCAAAGATATTTCTTTTGATATATGGTAGCTTGCCCAGTTCATTATATTGAGGAAGTTATGATCGTTCAAAGTTGACCCAAAAACTGGCAGGCCTCAGTATTTTCCTGCTAATTTACTGTTCACAAAAATCTGTTTTGAGAGGCTGAAGTAAAACGAGTATAACTCCTTACTCAGATGTTGGATTTGAATGAAACCAATTTCATTAGAAAGAAGACTCTCGGAGCTTTTCGTCTATATATAGCAGCCCACACAGTTCTGTTTTCACAAGGAGTTATGATCGTCTCAAGTTGGTGTGCCTAGCTGCAGAAATTTTCCTGCAGAATCACTGTTCACAGGCTTCCCGGCCACCGTTTTGAAATTTCGAACGTGCTCGCTTATATGAAATACTCCTCTGTTTTGGGCAAACTTTATATCGTTGGAAATCTTATTCCAATACCTACTCATACAACTATTGACGGGATACTTCCGAACACCATAAACTTAATTTAACCCATACGCAAGTCTTTAGGAATCCATATAATCGCGATAAGTGTACGAAAAAAAATTTACGGGGTGTTACAATTCTCACTTAGTGGGGTCTGGGGAGGGTAGAGTGTACGCAGTCCATATCACTATCCCTAATGAGATAGAGAGGCTGTTTCCGATAGATAAGTATAAAAAGTATCAACAATAAAAAAAAATCCATGTGGCTAACATGTCTAAAAAACTATTAACTAGACAAAATAATGAAAGAAAGGATGATGATAATGAATGCAAGAATATGAATTGAATCAAAATCAAAATAAGAAGAAAGCTAAAATTAGAAGAAGCCGAATGTTTATGTTTTTTTTGTAAACTTTGATTGAAAATATTACTTAAATAGAGTTGTTAATTTTTTTCTAATATATAAGATAAACTTTTAATTGGTTTAAAGTTATTAAATATTATAATTTCTTACCTAAAGAAATAAATACTTTAATTAATATCAAAAACCTAAATAATATATACTATTGACTTATTTTAAAAAATAATTCTAACCATCTTTGATTTTTTTAAAAAAGTCCAAAACAGCCCCCTCCCCCCCCTCCCCCCCAAAAAAAAGAAAAAGAAAAAAGAAGAAGAGAAGACAATATATATCACAAATATTAACACCTACTATACTAATATTTGGGCGGCTTTTCAAAAACTCAATTTTAGTTGGTTTTAAAGTCTTAAATATTACAAAATAGTTAAATAAAAATAGTTTGAGAAAAATAGTTTTCTATTGTAGAATGTTTTAATGAAGAACAAAACATTCGAATCATATTTTTAAGGGCTTCACACTTTTAATATAATATAGATAGATAGATAGATATAGATTAAGATGACAATTTATCCTCAAATAGTTTAAGTGAGAATACCATTTTTTTTTTCATTTTTAAGATTGAAAAATAATGTTTTACAAAGAAAATACACAAAGCTATAGAATGTGGAGGGTATTTTTGTAAATAAATAGTATTTTTACGAAAATATAGCAATGCATGTAATTTTTAATATGTCAAACCAACACTACTAATTAGTTCAGCACTACTAATGCCAGCATTACTAATTCTAGAATTACTACACCCTATTAAGTACTCTTTTTGATTTTACACCATACCAAATGACCCGTAAGTGCATAGTGTGAAACTTTAATTAACTTGACAATACTTTATGGAGTCTAGTTTAGGCTATTAACATATGGAAATTAAACTACCTCATATTATTATTGATAGTTTCATTATAAAGGTAAAGAGAATGAGAGAACATCAAAAGGGGCTATCTCATTTCGCTTGTAGATTCTCTGGGACAAAGGTTGATGTAAGGAAAATAAGTTATTGTCCATGATTTGGAAAAAAATAAATGTTGGTGAAGTAGATGATCTCTGGATCTATATTCAAGATTATATGATATTTTGATGATTAAAAAATTTCGTACAAGTGGACTGACACTTGTTGAGGAATGAAGACTGACCATCACAGCTTCCAATACTTCTTTAGTTAGTAGGATCATAATATTAGAGTCATAGATGGTTGAAGTTGCTTAAGGATTAAGATCTCACTATTTTTAATTATTCGGATAAGGCTAATATGGTATCAAATACCTTAAGTCTAAAGGCGGTGAGCATGAAGTGTTTAGATTATCTTATGGAGGAGGAGCTACCTTTGGCCTTAGACATCCAGTCTTTGGTAAACCAGTTGATTCGTTTGGATTTTTTGGTACCCGGACATGTGTTATCTTATGTTGAGGCTAGATCTTTTTTGTTGGAGAAGATTTAGGCTCGACAATTTGATGAGGAGAATTTGAGTGTGACTTGGGATAAACTATTAAGTGGAAAGGCGAAAACGACATTTCTTAATTTAGAGGATGTTTGAGGATTGATGGTCAAGTTTGTGTCTCGAGAGTTGTTTGCTTGACTAAACTAATTTTGGAGGAATCTCATAGTTTAGGGTATTCTATCCATCTAGGAGCAACTAATGTGTACCATACTTGAAGCTATACTATCGGTGGTGTGAGATGAAGAAAGACATTGTGAAATTTATAGCCAAGTGTCGTAATTGCCAGCAGGTTAAGTGTCAAGTTCCAAAATAATTCCTATGCGTGACTGGCTCCCGTTAACACCACTTTTCGGGAGAACTAATTTTCTATACATTCACAATATCTACAAACACTGAGATAAAATATGTGCAACTTCAAGTATATTAAATGCAAAGTAAGCATCCACCCGGTTATCGTAATATGATTTATGAAAACAACAATACTTAGATAATAACTCTCTAGCCTCAAATTCCACCCCAAGACCATGGAGCATCTAAACAGAGTTACATGAATTCAACTTTTGGGCATGGATATCCAACAAAAAGAATCATAATCTAAAAGTAAAGTAAGCTGGACGACAGCCTCCACGAACAATGCGAAGGCTCACCTTTGCAACACAATCCACACGTAAAGATTGTCAGTCACAAGTCTCTCTCTCTGCAACTGTATCTGCAGGTATGCAAGTAAGGAGTAAGCTATATAAATAAAACCTAGTAAGATCCTCGGCTCGCTACTTTAAGTACTCCTGGGACAAGTATTAGAAAATACAACAATACAAAGAACATATAGTTATTACACACAGGAAGTATATCATAATAGGATATCCAACGAGACCAACAATCATTCATCAAAAGCTATATATCTCAACATAATTTATACCAATTACTTATCACCATTTGAAATCAAAGTAATTGACCAACACCAGAAGTTTCAGGCCACATACACAATGTGCCAAATATCAAAAGTATACACAATACTCAGGAAACATACACAATGTCCTATGTCAAATAAAAAAGAATACACAATGCTCAAGGAAACGCACATGATGCCTAAAGAAAGCATACACAATGCCCCAACGGAATTAGAAAGCATACACAATGTTCCAACAGAATTAAGAAGCATACACAATGCCCCAATAGAATTTAGAAGCATACACAATGCTCTAATATCACAGTACACAATTATATTATATCATGAAATAATTTATAAAGGAGTATTAGTATTCTTAAACATAAGTATATGTGTGTGTCATTGAAGACCATCGATTCTGCCACGCACACTTTTGTCCCAATACATGGACCGGGCAGATATAAATATATCATAAAAATAAATTTGAAAAGTAAGTACCCAAAGCTTAAAGTCTAACTTACCTCTAACAAAAAGTTTTCCAACCTTGTAACGCGTAGAACACTAACCAATCAATCTCCAATAGCTTCAATCTATCAAAAAATATTTATTAAAAATATCAATCATACTAGTCGGAACCCATTTCTTAATGTCTCTAATTTTCAAGCTCAAAGCTAAATTATAAATTAAAGATAAAATTATTTATATAACACAACCCATTAATAAATCATCTATTCAATAAATTAACACCTAATCTTAAATAGCCAAATTGTGCCTAGAAATTTTATTAAAGAAATTTGCACTTCTATAGCAACTATATAGCCAACAGTGCAACCTCCAATTGCTAAAAGAAAATCTCACCATCATCATTGGTCAATGATTACTTATTCAACATTCTTTATCATATCATGGATAGATATTTGTCTAATTATTACTCCAATCATCACTATATCTATTAAAATGGTGGGCAAAAGTTTCCATATTTAATAATTCTTAAGCCCTTACAAGTATGTATATCAACATAAATATTACCTACAGATTCACACTTGAGAGCAGTGATCCAAAGATTCTCCTTGTGTTTGGTTATAAACTATCAAGAGATTTTTCCTCTGCAAGTGTTTTTTTTCTTTCAAAAATAAAGGAATCAAGAAACCCTAATATTCTATTCCTCTGAACTAAAATGTGAAAAAAAAAACTGAATAGGTGAGAGGGTTTTGGATTTTGGCTTGCTCACTTTAATCCCCTTAATTAACGTAATAATAATAATAATATGGGCTAAATTACTTATTTACCCCTCATTAAAAGAATGAATTATTACATTAAGTATGTGCACCAGTGATTGGGTGGTTTGATGCAACGAATGCCCATCCTAGAGTTGAAGTGAGAAAGGATTACTATGGACTTTGTGTTTTGTTTGCCTCAGGCTTTGGAGAAATTTTATTCCATATGAGTGATTGTGGATACGTTGACCAAATCAGCGTACTTTGTTCCTGTTAGGATAAACATAAATGCAAAAAAGTTGGTCAAAATGTGTGGGGTAATTCAATTGCATAATTTTTGATAGAGGTACTCAATTAATCTTAAACTTTTAGATTTCTATGCAATAGGTATTGGGCACTCAGCTAGAGATGAGCATGGCATTTCACCCTTAGATTAATGGCCAGTTGGAGAGGACTATTCTGGTATTAAAGGACATTCTTCGAGTATATTTTATAATTTCTGGTGGTCATTAGGACTGGTTCTTCCAATAAGTAGAGTTAACCTACAATAATGATTATTATTCCAACATAAATATGGCATTGTTCGAGGATTTATACAGAAGGAGGTATAGATCTTTCGGGAGATGGTTTGATTCCTTTAAGGTTAGACCTTAGGGTACTAATTTATTGAGAGACTCAATAGGTCAAGTGAGAAGGATCCAATATAGGCTTATGGTAGCCTAGAGTAGATAAAAGAGCCACGCTAACCAGTGAGTCCATGATGTGGAGTTTATATATAGTGAGCAAATTTTATTGAAAGTTTTGCCTATGAAGAGTGTGAAGAGATTGTCGGGAAACTTAGCCTATTGAATTAGGCCTTTTGAGATTCTTAAGAAGGTTGGGGAGGTGGTCTATAAGCAATAATTACCTCCGAGCTTGTTAGTGGTGCATCTTGTGTTTCATGTTTCAATGTTAAAATGATATTTTATGATGATTCTCATGTGATCTAGTGATATTCAATTGTCTTAGACCGTGATTTGACCTTTGAGGAGGAGCCTATAACTATTTTGGATAGACAAACTAGAAAGTTAGGATTCAAGAATATTTACTCAATGAAAGTTCAGTGGAGACATTGCCCAACTGACAAGGCCACATAGGAGATTAAGTTTGACATGCAGAGTAGATACCCTTAACTTTTCACAATTCAGGAATTTTTCTTGCTTTACGTTCATGGATGAACACGTGTTTTAATGATAGATAATGTAACAATCCTTGTGGTAATTTTTAGAATTTTCTAGATTTTGACTATTTTCCCCTCTCCATTTTTGCCGTATAACATTTGTGAGTTAAGAAAACGGATGGGATAGTTCCCAAAGAATTCCAGAGGATTTTATGCGAGTTTTTGGATTTGAGAAGCTTTTAAGTTGATTTGTCTAAGAGTTGGATGATAATTTTGTTCAATTCCACCAGTTTAAAAATATTAATTTTGGGTTATTAGCATGTTTGGTTCGGGTTTCGTGGACCTATAATGATTTTTGTATGGTTAGACAAGAAACCAATTCTATTGGCCTACAGTGATTTTTGGGTGAAACCTGTTGATAACAAGCTTGATAAATTCGATGGTTCTATTGAGTTTGAAATATCAAAATTAGTCTAGTAGCATTATTGGTTTATTTTTGTTGGGCCTCAAATGAATTTTAAAGGTTCATTCGGAGAGTTTCTTAGTCATGTATAATGACCTTCCAAGTCATTTTCTGCATTTTATCTCATTTTTGCCATTTAGAGCTTTCTATAGTTACCCCAAGTCATTTATGACTTCCTGGAACTGACTATTTGATTACTAGGTAGTTAATTTGGGTTTTAGAGCCAATACCCAATTCTAAAGTGTTCGTTAGTTCAAATTTGCTACTGGGTAAAAATTTTAGTCAAACAACTTTGTATGCTAATTCTGACAGTTCCAACAGCTCCAAAACATCAATTTAGGCTAGGTGGACCCTTGGTTTGGGTCCCAAGGATTCCGGACTCATTTTAACCTATTTGAATTCTGACAAATTTGACCTCATTTCTTAGAGCTCCGGGATATGATTTGGCTTACCTAATAGCAGGATAAACTAGGTGCCATCATAAATCGTAAATATAGTCAGGACAAATTAGTATCAGAGTCAGGTTTATCGATATTATTGGTACAAAAGCAAGTGTCTAGTAGAGCTCCATGAATCAGAATGATAACGTCCATTTTTTTATCTTTGGGAGGCTATAAGACATTCTTAGAAGTTTTTCACTTCTTTCACTCATTTTGTGCTAAGAGTTTAAGTTTGTTTCTAACGCATTCCTTTGATTTCTCTCTTTTATAGATGGCTAGGGCACGTGCTACCGCTATATGAGATGAGTGTCCCGAGACTAAGCCTGGGGATTCTATCACTATTCGTGGATGACCTAGAGGTTGTGGATATAATAGAGATGTGTCCCAAGCTAGGGGTCATGATAAGGGACCTTCACCAGACCCTATTGTTGCTCCAGAGCCAAATATTCTTTCGCCCCAACCAACGGTAGGCTAAGGATCAGCCCCAACTCCACCCGAGTTTATTTCATCTTTAGTGCTCAGGGTTGCTTTGGTTCAGCTTTTGAGATTGGTTGGTGGTGCACCATCTGATGGTGCACAATCTGTGAATCAGAGTGGTACTGAGATAGGGGCACAATTTGTAGTTGCGGCTCCTAGAATTGAGGTACTTCCTACCCTGAAGGTTGCTCAATTATTAGTTACTCAATTGGTAGTTATCCAGCCTACTATGTCTGTTGAGGAGTGGAAGATGTTGGTTAGATTCTAGAGATTGGCTTCGCCTAGGAATTTTAGTGTACCGAGCAAGGATGCGTATGAGGTCTTTATTACTTATGAGGATCATCTTCATAATTTGTGACTAATTGAGACTCATAGTATGGATTACCCTACTTTTTAGTAAGACTTGGCAGCTCGACATTGGTGGAGAGATCATCTTGATTCTAGGCCAACTGGATCTTCCCCATTGACATGGACTCAGTTCTTTGAGATCTTCTTGGAGAAGTATATGCCTCACAGCCTTAGGAATCATCTGAGAGATTAATTCTTGAGGTTGGAGCAAGGTCCATGACTATTGTGGAGTACGAGGCTTGATTTCATGAGTTGGCTAGGCAAGCTACTTTTAATCTACTACTATGTATGAGAGTGTTCGTTTCTTTATTCTACTTTTTCTACTGAGTATAAAAGAGTTCGTTGCTTTGTTTGGGTATTGAGACTTCCTCTTTATATGTCTTCATACAGTTTGGTTGCTGCAGATAGTTTTTTTGCTGAGGTTTCTAATCATCTCCAAGTTATAAAAGAGATACATTGCGAGACCCAAGGGGGAAGCAATAAGAGGCCACAATATTAGGGTAGTTTCAGTGGGATCCGTAGTGGTTCATAATTCAGGGGCAGTAGTTCTCAGGGTAGGTACACTCTGCATCAGCTGTATTAGCATCAGGGTCAGTCTAGTTGGCCTGTTTAGGCCATACTTTATATTTCTGATGTAGCCCAGTCTAGTTTTAGTGATTGTCCTAGACAGGATAATGGTTAATCTTTGAGAGGTTTGTTTTATGGTTATTCTTGTTGTGGTGGTTATTCTGGGACAGCTAGATCTTCTAGTTTTAGTACAACGCTTGGGCCATGTAATGGTTATGGAGCTTTTAGTCATTTTTGAGAGGGTGCCCAATCATAGAGTGATGGTCCCTTTAGTTCAGAGTGTTCCATAGATTTAGGCAGTTCCACCTTTAGTTAGAGGTGGTATGCATGATCGTAGGGGTGTTCCTCAGGGTTCTCATGAAGGTTCTTAGGCTGGTAGGATACGAGAATGACCAGGAGCCCAGCCAGGTGACTGGTATGGTTAGTTGTATGCCATACCTACTAGACCTGAGGTTGAGTCTTCAGATTCTATTATTACAAGTATGATCTTGGTGTACCATCACTCACTTTTGCTTTATTTGATCTGAGATCCACTTATTCTTATGTGCCTGCTTATTATGCCCCGTAGTTAGAGGTATCTTGGAATTTATTATCTATGCCATTATGTGTATCTACTCTTTATGGTGATTCTTTAGTAGTAGATTGGGTTTATAAATCACGTGTTGTGACCATTCGAGAGTTTGATACTCAGGCTGAACTTATTACACTAGGCATAGTGGATTTTGATGTTATTCTGGGCATGGGCTGGTTTACCTACTATCATGTGGTCTTGGATTATTTTTCTAAGGCTGTTACCTTCGTCATGCCTGACATAACCCAATTCTGTGGTAGGGAACGATTAGCCGCGAGCTGACGGGGATTATTTTCTTATATTCGGGATAGGAGACATTTTGAGGGGTTGTGAGTCTTACCTCACTTATATTCATGATGTTAGTATGGATAGTACTTTGCTTGACTCTGTTATTTTAGTTTATGAGTTTTTCGATGTTTTCCCTATCGATCTACCTGGTCTTTATCGTAAGCATGATATAGAGTTTATTATTGATCTTGAGACGAGCACCCTACCTTATCATATGCTCCTTCCAAGATTTAAAAGCTTAATTCTCAGCATTAGGATCTTATTGGTATGGTTTTATTTGACTGAGTGTGTCTTCTTTGGGAGCTCCTATGTTGTTTATGAAGAAGAAGGATGGTTCCATGTATATATGTATTGATTATATGCAGCTCAATAAGGTAACAATGAAGAACCAATATTCTATGCTTCACACTGATGATTTATTTGACCAGCTTTAGGTAGCAACAATGTTCTCTAAGATTGATTTAAGGTACGATTACCATCAGTTGAGGATTTGGGCTGAGGATCTTCCAAAGATAGCCTTTAGAACCTTTTATGGTCATTATGAGTTCCCAACGGTGTCTTTTGGGTTGACTAATGCCCCAATCGTGTTTATGGATTTGATGAACCATGTGTTCATGATTTATTTGGATTCCTTTATGATTATGTTCATTGACGACATCCTTGCGTATTCAAGGAATAAAGATAAGCATATGCATCAATTGTGGATTGTGCTCCAGACTTTGAGAGATCATATAATTTTTGCCAAATTCTCTAAGTGTGAGTTTTGGCTTGAGTCGGTGACACTTTTTGGACATGTGGTATCTAAGGATGGGATTATGGTAGACCCAACAAAGATCGAGGCTATTCGTGATTGGGCTAGGACTACTTCTCCGACTAAGGTTCCTAGCTTCATTGGTTTGTTCGGTTACTATAGACTATTTGTTTAAAATTTTTCTACCTTTGCGTGCCGATGACCAGATTGACTAGGAAAGAGGTTCCTTTCTAATGCTCCTAGGAGTGTGAGTCGAGCTTTGGAAGGCTCAAGGAATTTCTTACTTAGCACCTATCTTGGCTCGTACTGTTAAGGGTGAGGGATTCATCGTGTATTATGATGCTTTTAGTTTTGGTTTAGGTTGTGTATTGGTGCTGCATGATTGAGTTATTGCTTATGCATCGAGGCAGCTAAAGGTACACGAGCGCAACTACCCTACTTATGAATTAGAGTTGGCGATGGTAGGTTTTGTGTTTAAGATTTGAAGGCATTATCTTTATGCTGTGCATTGTGAAATATTCATGGATCATTATAGTCTTTAGTAGCTTATGACCCAGAGAGAGCTAAATTCTAGGTAGCTTTAATGGATGGATTTTCTTAAGGACTATGACGTTTCTTTCTTGTATCATCCGAGCAAGGTGAATATCGTAGCAAACACCTTGAGCTGGAAGGCAGTGTGTATGGGAAGCTTGACTTGTATTTTAATTTCTCAAAGGCTTTTGGCACAGGACATTCACTCCTTAGCTAACCTGATGGTGCGACTTGATATTTTAAATCCTAGGAGGATTCTTGCTAGTGTTGAGGAGAGGTATTTGCTATTTGAGCGGATTTGGGGTTATCAGTTTGAGGATAAGGGACTTTGCATTATCTTTGATCTGGTGTTGAGTGGTGAGTCAAAGTGGGATACCATAATTCTGAGGGTGTTTTGAGATTTGATAGCTGTATTTGTGTTTGGAGGGTTGATGACTTAATTTAGTCAATTCTGTGTGAGGCTCACAACTCTATATTCAATTTACCCGAGTACAACTAAGATGTATAGAAATTTGAGGCGATATTATTGGTAGAGTGGTATGAAGAGAGATGTGGTGAAATTAGCTTGTTGCCTATGTTGTCAATAGGTGAAGACTAAACATCAAAGACCTAGTGGATTGACTCAAAGGTTGCCTATTTTCGAGTGGAAATGGAAACGGATCACCATAAACTTTGTCAGTGGTTTGCCTTGTACTTTCTGTGGTTCCAATGGTATTTTTGTCATTGTAGATCGGTTGACCAAGTTGGAACATTTCATTCCAATTCAGATGTCCTTTAGTGTCGATAGTTTAGCTCATATCTATGTTAGTGAGATAGTCCACTTGCAAAGTATGCTTATATCCATCATTTTAGAGCGAGATTTGGTGTTCACTTCTAGCTTTTGGAGAGCTTTTCAGGAGGATTTTGGTAATTAGGTGGATCTTAATACAACCTAGCATCCTCAGACCAACGGGTAGTCAAAGCGGACTATTTAGGTTCCCGAGGATATGCTTCAAGCCTATGTTAGAGATTTTGGAGGTCAATGAGAGCAACACTTATCCTTGGCAGAGTTTGATATAGTAAGAGCGACCATTCGAGTATAGGGATGACACCTTTTGAGTCTTCGTATGTTGGGCGATGTCGTTCTCTAATTGGATGGTTTAAGACATTCGAGATTAGACCCCGTGGTACTGACTTGCTTTAGGAGTTGTTAGATAGAGTTAGGGTGATTCGGGATAGGTTGAGGGAAACTAAGAGTAGGCAAAGGACTTATGCAAATTGTTGACTTTGTGCCTTAGGATTTGGAGTTGGTGACCAAATATTCCTCCTAGTATCACCCATGAAGGGTGTGATGAGGTTTGGGGGGAAAGACAAGCTTAACCCTAAATTATATTGGACACTTTGATTTCTTCGCACAATTGGGAGGTGGCTTATGGGTTAGAATTAACCCCTGATTTTCCTACTGTCTGTTTGGTTTTCTATGTTTCTATATTATGGTTATACATTCTTGACACATCTCAAATGCTTAGATGGGACTCATTTCAGTTGGATAAACGATTGACCTTTGTGGAGGAGCCTATGCTCATTTTCGTGAAAGATGTCAGACGGTTGCTCACTAGAGAGATTCCAGTTGTTAAGGTTCACTGGAGGCATCGCCCAATAGAGGAGGTTACTTGGGAGATCAAGAGCGAGAGCGAGATGTGGACTCAACATTCGCACTTGTTTGAGGCTTCAGTGCACCCTAATCCTTTACTTTCTCTTAGTAGTAGATATTGTAGTGACCCTCTAAGTTATTTTTTGTATTTCTATTTTCACCATTTAAGGCTCTCATATAGCTACCGCAAGTCATTTATGACATACTGGAACTGACAGTTTGGTTACCAGATAGTTCATTTCTTTTTTAGAGCCAATTCCTTATTTTAAAGTCTTTGATGGTTCAAATTAGCTACTGAGGGAAAAATTCAGTCAAACGGCCTGATATGCCAATTCATATAGTTCCAACGACTCCAAAATATCAATTTTAGGCTAGGTGGACCCTTGATTTGGATCCCAAGGCTTCTGAACTCATTTTGGGCTATTGACTGGAAGTTAAGAAAAATGGCACACGGGATTGGGACAAACTTTACATTAAAACAACCTTGGAGAAAAATTTTGATTGTGCCATTGAGTCCTTAACATCAAATTTTATAGGATAGCATAGTACGTTTACATTTACAAGATTCCAAATAAATCCTAAGGGGTAGGTGCTGACTTGGAAAAATTTCAAGTCACAGCTGGTACTGGTGCACGACTTAAGCATCCTTTTGGGCCGCTTAAGCAAAGGGCCCGCTAAAGTGCAAAACCCCTTCCGCTTAAGCGGTAGCGACTAAAGAGGCAAGGGGTCACTTAAACGGTACCTGGGTAGATGCCAGTTGTCACTTAAGCAACTCAGTGTGTTCTTAAGTGACACCCGTGGACCTGGTAGAGGTATAAAAACCCACTTAGCCCAATTTTCCCCATCTTTAATTCATTCTCAAGAATATTGAACCCTAAAAAGTTGAAAAACTTGGGGGAATCATTTGTGAGTGATTGTGGAGCTTCGGGAAAGTTAATTTGTGTTTCTTCTTCGAATTTATGGTAAGCTTCTATCAATATCTTGGTTTAATTCTCCATGTTTTTCTACAATTCCTAAAGGCTTGGTATCTTGATTGTAGAACCATTAGAGCAAGGAATTCACTCATTTTTAGGATAAATGTTCCTTGAGCATAGAGAGACATTGTGTTTATTTTGAAAATGCAATTCCGTAAATGGGCCTAACATGGGATTTTTATGCAATTTTAGACCCAAAGCACAATGTGCAATATGGGTATTATTTTTCTGATTTGATGAGTACATTTTAATTTTGATAGCGTGGCACCTTGTGGAAGCTTCTCAAAAGGAAAATTGGTGATTTAGTGAATTCTTCGGCTTTTCTTCGACGTCCAAGTAGGCTAGGTTTACCTTCTCCATATATTGAGCTAATTTGTAGTATGATTATGATATTATGCTAGATATAGGATGGGATTTAGGTATTGGATGCATAATTGGCGCGATTCATCTTATGTAGACTGTTTAGGTTTTCTTGATATCTTAATGTAGGTGAAATTAACCTAGATGTTTACATTTTAGGTGGAATTGACTTGGTTGCTCATGGTTATATCTATCATAGGGCTAATTATGGCTTATTTAACATGTAGTAATGAAATTAAATGCTTTATCCTTGTCCAGGGTAGAATTTTCCTAAAAATGGATTTCGAGGATTAGAAGTGGACTCCTCTGCCAAGACTTGTGTTAGCTTTTGTAGACTTATTTATGCATATTGTACCCTTATTAATGATTATTTTAGGACTTTGAGGAGGTTAAATACTTAATGATTATGCTAGTTTGGTATTTGGAGGTTAGTGCTCAGTCCTTGTAAAATTTGGTGGTTTATTGATATAGTCTACTGGCATGGTTTATTCAAAGGGCTTATCATATGGTTTTTTGGTATGGTTTATGGATAAGGTCTATTTTTATATGAGTTTCAGTTCGAGTTTGACAATTATTGATGATATTAGTAAGATGAGCTTTGATTTGAATCCGACAATTAATAATGAGATTGATAATATAAGTTTCGGTTCAAGACAGACAGTTAATGATGATATTAATAATATGAGTTCCGGTTCAAGTCCGATGATTGATGATGATATTGATACAATGAGTTCCTATTCGAGACTAATAAATGATTTTATGATATTGATACTAGTGAGGAGGCTATTATGATGATGATGACTTTCGGTTCGAGTCTGACATTGAGAGTTGAGTATAATATAACACGGTATGAATGGTTTGATGATTATAGCTGATATTTGGTAGAATTATGGATCTTCGATCATTTAGTTTCCTTTAATTGTACCCTCTGAGCTTCTGGGGGCTTGCGTTGGGTTATTTACTTTTCCACACTTATTGGATTATGGGGGTCAATTTAGTAGTTATAATCGTGTGATCTTTATGCAACTTTTTTGTATTTATTTATTTACTTATGCATTATATTGTTGGAGCTTATTTCTAGGTTTGCCTTTTACCTTGACTTGGTTTATTTTATCTTATACCTTATCATATTTATATCATAGTTTATCTAAGTGGGGCGATGATGCCTACTGAGTACCCGTAGTTTTGGTACTCGTACTAAACTTCTATATCTTTTTCGTGCAAATCCGAGTACTAGTCACCACAGTTGATGTGTCGCTCATGCTGGTTTGATTACAGAGATTGGATGAGCTCTTAGAGTTTGAGTTGCCCTGTATTCCTTCTATTATTCATATCTAGTCTTACATTTTCCGTTAAGAAATATATTTGACAGTTTAAGTACTTATGTTTCATTGTACCGATACTACTAGGTGTTGGGATGATTGTTGATCTTTTATCTATCTATTAGACTATTATGACTGCTTTGTTGCTATTTAAGTCTTTAAATATTGATTTTTGGATTTTAGTCCATTTTTCACTAAGTTATCCCATGTCACGACCTAACTCCGGGACTGGCCGTGATGGGTATCTTAAGCCCACTGATGTGATATAGTAATATAACACTTTCAATCCTCAAAACGAGAAAAATATGCAAGTTTCTAAGGTTGTTTTGTTAGATATGATGCATTTTGCAGGAAATTATATTTTGGATGCTAAGTTCATGAAAAAGATGAAAAGGGTGTTTTTGGTTACTTATTAGAGCAATTATGGATGTTTGGGACACTTTTTGGCTTGATCGTGATCAAAGCATGTTCAAGAATTGAAGAAGAGCTGAAAAGATGACTCCTGACAATTACTAAGTCAACATGTGGACCACATGTAGGACATGTGGACCACATGTAGGACATGTGGACTGCAAGTAGGCAAAAAAGTGCCAAAAGTCCAAAATCTCGAGAGCATACCAGTAGGATTTTTGGGTCTTGGCACTTGCGCCCTGCATTTGTGCACACCCTGCAGGCCACAAGTACTACCTGCACCCAGGGTCAGGGTGCAAATATAGACTATAAGTGACTACCGACCCTGTTTTTCCTATTTTATTTGGGCTTTGGTTTTGGGGTTTCCTCTTGTACTATAAATACCCTTTACGTATTTTTTAGTAGGAGTTACGCACTTTTGATATTCAAAAACATAATTTGATTCCAAGATTGGATTTTGATCTTTGGATTCTCTTGTATTGACTTTGGTTCATTAATTTAGTTACGGTTGTGGGTTTTTCTACTTCTTATTATTGTGATTTTATCTATACTTTTGATTATGAATGTTGTTCGTTTCTTCACAAGCATGAGCTGCTAGAAACCTATAGCTAGGGTTGTGTAAATCCTGACAGATTTACCAAGTAGGAGAAGTGCTATTGTTGTTCTGAACCGATACCCATGAATGTATTACTTTATCTTCATTACAATAGTTCTCTTAACAGGTGCATATGTTAGGATCCCGCCTAGATTATTGCTACTTAATTCAAAAGAGAAGTAGTGACTAGGAAAAGATAAAGACAACACTAAATTGGAGTTTAACTATCGATCCATGCCTCTAGGTTTTATCTTAGTAAGATGGTAAGGTTTCATCTAATAACTAGAGACTCAAAAGATAATACTTAACTGGGATCAAGATAAGGGTCAGTAAGGTGACATTCTGAGACACAAAAGGTAAAGAGTGAAATCCTTCTACCCATCCAAAAGTCTGTAGAAGGTACATAATTTATCGATTCTACATGCAAGGAATCGAGTTGGTTCAAAAAAATAGGATAAACCTACGAAGTTGAGAAGCCAGAGGGTACACAATCCTAGCCTATGATTGATTACGGTCGAAGATGATGTAGTTACTTGCTCGAGATTACTAACAAATCCCCCTATTTATTTTTCTAGTTCTGCCCATTGATTACAACAACTGAGAGACGTGAATCCACGTATTTCCTTAGGATTCTACCCCAACTTTTGTTGGGATACTTTATTTGACAGCAACCGTATCATCTTCTGAAAGGAGGTGTATCTTGGACGTCACCGCCCACCATGGATCAGAGATCACCCCATAGACTAACCTCAAGAGAACAATAATCATAACGATAAAGAGGAAGCCAATCAAAATAGTAATACAAAGATGAATAGATAACTCAAATGAAGACTAAGAGTCAAAACAATAACCATCCCACATTTGTCCGCAATATTCTCTAAAACCAGAATATTAACTAAGTTAGGACATGCCCCCGACTATGCCCAAGATAATCCACAAGTACTGAGTCAATAAGGAAACAATAATGAAATGATAAGGCCTTCCAAAGGATGGAGGCTCACCAATTCACAACAACTCATCAAACGTGCTTAACCCCCTAAAGCTGCACAGGAGCAATAGAAAAGTCTTCAAATCCAACATCATGAAATGATGTAGTGTCCCAGGACGACCAGTGGGATAAGCACTAGCATATAACTTAGGGAAAAGAATAACATAATGCCATGTCCAAACCCAGTCAAAACCATATGAACACATTCATATATACATATATAAGATGCCGAGATAGGGTAAAGGGTCATGAACATGAGAGTTCAAAGATTTAACCTAAACTGTGTAGCTAGATCCATCCTGAAGGCACTCATGGGCTATATGGGTTCATCTCTATCTACTTAAACGGCCTAGTGCGTGTTAGCTGCATGAACTAAGGAAAAACCGAGGGAAAACTAAAGTCACCATGGGCAATAGCCGTCCTAAATATATATATCAAGTGCGTGTTAAGCACAAAGTCATATATTTCCCCAATGCCAGCAAATGTGGTTTTCAATGCTTGTCTCTCTGAGAGTTACACCTTCACGGTGAGCTACACAATCCCCTTTAATCCCAAATTAAAATAATTTGCACGTATGACCAACTAGTAACTCAAGAGTCATTCATTAAGGCATTTATCACTTTGTATTGTCATACCAATATGCTTGCAAGCTAAAATTAAACATGAAAAATCAATCCATATAACCATATTGACTCCCAAGTTCCATTTAAAATCTAAACCCTAGCCACCAAGGCCATCCAAATCCATTTTTATATCCATTTATCCATTAATGCAATGCATTAGGTTTAAATGCAACTTAAACTATGCAATTTTTCATAATAAAAATTAAATTTACAAGGTGGGTTGAGGTTCATGCAATTTCAAGCCAAAATTTATCCAATTTAGGAAGACCCATGTACCCTATTCTAACCATTTAAACAATGTACCAATTTAGTCCCAAAAACATCAATTTAAAGCATGAGTAATCAATTCAACACATAGGACAAGAAATTCAATCAATAACAACCAAAACCCCTCAACCTAATTTCAAAACCAATAATTTAAATCACATGAAGTCTATTCAATTAATGCCACAATGAAAAATTCTAGTTTAGGGAAGAGAAACATGCCTGAAACACATAAGAAATTGAAGTCAATTTGAAGTTAATTGTCTGGAGTAGTGATTTTATTGAAAAACCTTTGAGCTTCCTTGGATGGAGATTTAAAGATGAATAAAGTAGAGTTTGATATTTGAAAATCAAAGAAAAAGTTCACTTTGATTTTTGTAAGTTGTACAAGGGGTAAAAAGACCAAAAGTGCCTTACCCCAAGTAAAAAAAATAAAACTAGACAAAATTAACCCATCAGCATGTAACGACATTATCACGGAGGGTAGCCTCTGTGACTCACTAATATCGTGGAGACTAATGTCCATGGCACACCAATATCACAGACCCTCACTGCCTTAAGGTCCCAACATAACCCCGAACCCCTTCTAAAAATTCTAAAACTTTTCTAAATTACCCTTTTACCATCCCTAAACACAATTCAAGTCTAAAATTGACATTACGCACGCGGAAGGGTCATAAATAAAATGATCAAAATTGTAAGGGGTCTTATATTATCCTCCCTTAGATCATTCGTCCTCGAATGATGAGCTAGGGAACTTTTAACATGAGAATAATAAGAATACACTTGAATTAGATGACAAACTCGAAAAGTGTCAAGAGGAAAATTAAACTCATACCTTAAGCACCTTCATCCAATATGAGGAACAAGAATGGGTACTTGGCATTCATATCTTCCTTAGTTTCTCATGTAGCCTCTTCTACCTTTAGGTTTCTCCAAAGGACCTTTACTGAAGTTATATCCTTGGTCCTCAATCTACAAACTATCCTATCCAATATTTTAACCGAGACTTCCTCATAAGAAAAAAGAATCTGTAACACCTACATCCTCAATAGGAAATATCAGGGAAGGATCACCCACACACTTTTCAGCATGGACACATGAAACACGAGATGAATGGAACCCAAACTCGCAGGCAAATCCAACTCGTATGCCACATTCCTAACTTTTCTTAAAATCTGATATTGTCCAACATAACGTGGACTGAGCTTCCCCTTTTCCCAAACCTCATGACTCCTTTCATAGGATATACCTTCAAGAACACCCAATCACTTACCTCAAAATCTAACTCTCTTCGCCTCACATCCGCATAAGACTTTTGGTAACTCTAAGTAGTCTTAAGTATTTGTCTAGTTACCTTTATATTCTCTATGACTTGATGAACCAATTCAAGACAAAACAACCTAGTCTAATCAAATTCAAACCACACAATAGGACACCTACACCTCCTACCATAAAGAGCCTCAAAAGGAGGCATATGAATGCTCGAGTGATAACTATTTTTATACATAAACTCAATAAGGGGTAAATGATTTACCCAGCTCCCTTAAAGTCAATCACAAAGTACCTTATCATATCCTTTAAAGTTTGAATGGTATGTTCTGCTTGTCCATCTACTTAAGGTTAGAATACGGTGCTAAGGTTCACCTGTGTACCCAAACCTTTTGAAATGAATACCAGAAGTAACTCGGTCTAAAATAATGGACACTGGTGTACCATACAACTTTAGAATCTCCTAAATGAACACCTTAGCATAATCTTCTCTTAAGTAATTAGTCCTCACAGGCAAAAAGAGAGCAGACTTAGTCATCCTATCCAAAATGGCCCAAGTCAAATCATACTTATAATGAGATCGCAAAAAACCCATAGTAAAATCCATATTGATTATCTCCTACATCCACACAGACAAATCTATCTCTTGGGACATGCCACCAGGCCTCAAATGCTCAACCTTAACTTGTTGACAAACCATACATTTAGCCATAAAGTTTTCCATATCTCTCTTCATATTGCTCCACGAGTAGATTTCCCTTAAGTCATGATACATGTTAGTTGATCTAGGATGAACTATATATCTTGAGTCATGAGACTCAGTCAATATCCTTTCCCACAACCTATCAATATTAGGAACACATAACCTACCTTGATACCTCAAGATACCGTCTTCCCCAGTCTCAAAATCTATAACCTTTTGCTGACCCACACACCCTATGAGATCCAAAGTCCACTTCTCCTTCACCTCTACTCCAAGAGATG